>JAJEJO010048363.1:0-24033 GCA_020662805.1 Glaucomys volans | reverse complement strand
AGCTCAAAACCACAGAAATAAAAGCAAGAGTCCTAGAACAAATGACATTTTCATTAGTTACTTTGGTAAAGCACCATGCAGTTTGCTTTGTGGCTAGAATAGCATGAGTTCAGGTGAAAGAGACTTCTGCTTTTTTTTCTTTTTTTTGTTCCCCCTTATATCCCAGACCTGTCCCTGGGTGAGCCTGAACTGGCAGGAGCCAAGGGAAATTGCTGTTTGAAGCAGAGGTCTCATGCCTAGGCCATTTTCACCATTTTTTTCCAGTTGGCAATCCAACAAGTTTGCTAGTAGAAAGTTATGAGACATTATTTTTCATTACTTTAAGGATGAAGTTACTATGTCAGGCTCCTTACTGAGCTATGCCATTGGCTGTCTGTTCTTTTGGGTACTATTTCCTGTGCTATTTCTCCTCTTTCAGTGACAAACAGGTTAAATTTCCTTCCATAGGTAGACTGAGTGCAGGGCTTTGAAATAAGGCCCCTTCTTAATGTCTTAAAGGCCTCCAAGGCCTGCTCACAACTCAGGGAGAATAAACTTTGTGGTAATAGGCTGTCTAGACACAGGTCACAGAGGAAAGAGGTCTAGGGTGAGAGGTGAGTACAGAAAGGCTGGCATTAGTGTCCAGGAGGAAACTGGCCTCTTGGCTCCCCATGGAGAACAATACTGGGGCTCAGGTGTGGTGATAGAATTTATGGGAGCCATTAGAAGTAACCTAGGGCCCTGTCAGGCCTGTGTGGAGTAATCTGGCCTGGAATGGAGGACTTAGGCACCCAAGGACATTCGTTCCTCCAGTGATTACCTGGGCACTTAGGACAGGGCTTTGGAGGTGGGCTTATGGCCTGTGGGCATTCCTGATTGAAATGTCCTTCCTCTCCACAATGGAAGCAAGTGCCTTTGTGGCTTGGGGTGCATTCTTTGTTTTTCCTTTTTACCCAGGAAGCTTACTCCTCTTAGGACTATGACCAGCACTTCAGCCTTTTTCCTCTCTCTGTAAGCTCCCATCCTTCTTTTCCTTCTTTCCTGTGTTATTAAAGATGGAGGTTACCAACCACAGGATATCATGTAAGAATGGACCAGAGCCACATGCCAATTTTTTTTATTTCCTCCAAGTGTCTGGGGCCAACTCAATGCCAAACTTAACTTTTAAGAGTAGGTGACCCTGTATGGATTCAGGACCCAGGGTGCTGTGTTTCCTCATTGGCTCCCTGAGTCACTCCATGAAAATAGCAGGAATTTCCTGAGGATCTTGATGACTTTAGATTCCTTGGAATGATTAATGGGCTTTTGCTTGGTTTTCCAGAGGGGCTGAAGGATTAACTTTTAGAAATGTCCACTTTTCCAGGTAACCTGCTCATCACTCGGATCCCAGACAGGATTCTTTTGGGGAAACCAGCTGTGCTCTAGATGGTTCTAGTTAGTGCTGCCAGGCATGAGCAAGAGGTATGTCATCCCCAAACTGTTTAGCTACTTCTATGGTGACTTCCTTCTCATTGGAGGCTAAAGTTGCTGAAGTAATAACATATCTTTCTAGGGGAGGTCAAACACCTGTCATGAGTTCTGAAATACTTCCATACATTTCTCTGGATCTTCCAAAAACTTCCCTGGATTTATTCTTAACTGTTTTTAGTCCTGGAGGGAGAAAGGGGTATGTACTTTAACTGGTCCACATCCTCCCCTGGCATCTCTTAGAGAGGTGGTATATTTGATCTGCCTTTTGGGTCTAAGGTGTGGAGGACAGGAGGCCTGCTGAGGTTGCTGATGGATATGAGCAGGTAATGGAGTTTTGGGGGAATCCTGATTTTTCTTCCTCAGTATGTGATTGCTTAGGTCCTTCTCCTCTCATGGCAGTGATTACTGAGGCCGGGCCTGGCCACATAAGAAAATGAGGGAGGCACGTTTTCTGGACCATCTGGGTCAGAATTACCTTAATTTCCCAGGTGCAGGCTTGTGGGGAACCTGGCAGTGCTGTTGATAATGAAGCTTCCTCCCATCTGGGTACTTGTAGACCTCTCCCCATAAGCTTCTGATGCTCCAGCACATTGCCTGTGATGACCTGGTTCTGCCAATCCTAACTCTGGCTGGATTGGCAGGTGCTAAAGGTCCCATTTCAGACTTCAGGGCATTTACTGATCTTCTCCCTGTCCCTATAAATTTTCCAATTATGAAGAAGCATAAACAAGCAGAAAAAAGACCTGTAAATGCCTCTGCTCTGTGTTCTAAGGGAATGTCCAGAGGGTAAGGGGACCTATGGTGGTTTTTAGGTAGAAAAAGCCATAGGTGTTGAATTTTAAAGAATCCCTCCATGCAACTTTAAAGAAAAATACATTGAGCACATCTGAGCACAGGAACAGCAATGGGGAGATCCTAGACTGTCTTGTAAAGGTTTCCTCTATGAACAAAGGGAACTTTGCATTTTCTTACTAACAGTTCCCATCCTAGAGTCTGAATTGCTAGTGTCTGATCAGTGAAGAAGGGGAGCTTCCAGCAGGGAATGGATGCAGGGGAGTGTTGTATGGCCCAATGGAGGCGACGGTCATTGGCATTATCCCTCAGGGCCACATCTCAGCAGTCAGAGTCTGGATCCCAGCTTGGAATGTGTTTACCCCTCTGCCAGTGGGTTTTCATTCTGACCAATGGGTGAAGCAGGCTCATTACCCAAGCTGGCTCAAGTATATACTTTTTAAAAAAAATTCTTTTATTAGTGCATAGCTAATTTTCATGCACTGTATTGTATTTCCTTGTTGTCTTTCTATTTTCTTGGCTGGAAATGAGCTGACAGAGTTAAAGTGTGAGGAGGACTTGGCCATGCATCTGGCCTCTTCCAAAGAGATGGGTGCATATCTGCCTCCTTTCCAGTCTGACCTGACCTGGCCCCCACCTTCTCTTTGGTCAAGGTTGGCTGTTAATTCCTCACACAGGCTTGTGACTGGGTACATACAGAAGATGCAGAAAGGGTGTCTTGAGAGCAGGTAGATGACAGGGCCTGCCTTGGAAAGCCAGGTTCAGTTGTAAGTGGGAATGTCCCACAAGGGGGCCAGTTCCACCTGCTGGAAGATAGTCTGCCTGAAAAATCCTTTGCCAAGAACCTGTCTTTCTTGTGTCATTTATCTAGGAATTGATCCATCTCCTGTCACTTAGGGCTCCGAAGTGTGCCTATGTGGTCTGGGGTGAGACAAGGGTCTTGTGGAGCCCTGACCAGTCAGCAGGCAGCTGGTGGGAGGGGGTGGCCTTCCACTGTCTCACAGACCTTTATCTCTCACCCTCTGCAGCTCAGAATCCAACTCCAGGACTGTGTCTCCTCTGCTGTGTGAGGTCCAAGTGACTCTGGCTGAGACTGTCTCCCTGTGAGCTGCAGGTGCTGTGAGATCCATGGGAAGGATGTCTGAACTCCCTGAAAGGCAGGAAATGGTGAGTGTTTGGGACCAGCACAAGTAGGGAGCGGTGGGCTGGTTTGAACTGGTGGGAACCAGGTGTGGCTGGACTCTGACCTCCCTCTGTCAGCTCCAGAGTCAGCCAACACAGCCCTGCGTCAGATGTTTCTGCACAGCTCAGCCCTTCAGGCCATGGTGTGGCCTGGTCCAAGGTGGGTTCCCAGTGTGCTTTCTGGTCTGCAGCCACTTTGGCACAACTGTCTCTACACACGTAATCCTCAGTCCTAGTCTCTTGGTGTGCAGTGAAGGCAGACCACCTTCAGGGAATACTTACTCAGCAACAGGGTTCCTGTGCAGGGTTTTTGGTCTAGGTATCACATTCCCTCCTTTCCCCCAAGAGTCACTCCTCTACCCCACCCTATCTTCCATGTGTTTGAGAAACTGGGTCTCAAATTCCCTTTCCTCTCCCCAGCCTAAACATGCTCCTCTGTCCCAGAGTTCCAGACTCCCAACTCCCCTCCAGTTCACAGCATTGTCAACTCTGTGTTGCCCTTGCTTCATTCTAGTAGGTACAGGATTTTAATTTATCAGTTTTTCACTGAGTGATGGATGATTCTTTTTAAATCATTCTGTTTGTGAACATGTTCCATGAGGGAGAAGTAGACAACAATCACCTGGAACTCCACTGTTAAAATTCTCTGGGTTTGTCTTTATCCTCCTCATGCAAAGATGGCTTAATATCTTTGGGTAGAAGTTCTTTTAGGACACCTCACATGGTCCTGTGTCCTCAGCTGCTGTCATGTCCTTTTCTGGGGCTGCAACCATGTGCCCACAGCTGCCCTGTGTCCTGCAGGGTGCAGAGAATTTCACTCCCATGTCAGTCTCTCCTAGAGGACAGCCTGAGATTTGGGTTACAGTCTCTCAGGGGAGCAGCTGAGCCCTGGTGCTGAGGAATCTCCTGGCTCAGGCCTCATCTAGACAGCTGTCCTTGGAGCATTATCTCCCCCTAGCCCGGTTCCCCTTCCTTAGAGACAGGAGATGCTGGTGCTGAGGGGCCAGGTCAGCAGTGATTCCTGCCCTTTGTGATCTCTCACAGCTGTGAAGGAGTAACAACTCTTAAGCATAAGAACCTTTTTCCATGTATTGCAGGTTTGTCCCCTGCTGTTTTCCTCTTTTAGATCCCTTAGCTTAAATGTAGTTGAATTTCTCATTCTTCTTCATTATTGTTTACTCATCTTATGTAAAAATGTTTTTCCTATTCCTCCTGAAATCTGTTTCCTCTAAACTTCTGAAAGTGTTTTGTTTGTTTGTTTGTTGACATGAGAATTTATAGTGGTGTTTGTCTCTGTAATATGACTGATGTGCACTTTTGCAATTAGGATATTCTTGGCCCATATTTTCCATTGCTTGTTGTCCCCCCTCCCCACATGGTATAATACCTGTCCCTTCATTAGTCAGCTTTCCCTGTATGGACTAGCTCACTGAAAACTTTCTTCTCTCTTGGTTTGTTCTTTCCTGGGCTGCTAGTTCTGTGCTGTTCAGAATGTCATAATTGGAAACTCCTGTATGTACAGTCATGTGTCAGTGAAATACAGGGACATGTTCTGGAGGGGCATATTTAGGCTGCATCATGATTGCACAAATGTCATTCTTTATTGTCATGATCCTGGATGGCGTGGCCACTTGCACACCTGTGCTGTGTGGTGTCAGTGGTTCCTGGACTACAAACCTGCACAGTGTGTTGCATTACCAAATACTTCAGTGGACAATTCATTATGTTCATCACATCAGCATCATGGCACACACACAAGGATCCCTTTACTGCAGACAACTGTGTATGTGTGTCCTATGTGAACAAAAATGACCTTGAACAAAATATTGTTATGTGGCCCCTGACTGTATGATAGACAAGTCAGCAGTGTGTGATTCAGAGAATGTTAGCAAGTATTAGACATTTTGTATTACTATTAAGCATGGATAAGTTCGTTCTTGATCACTGTAATGTCTATTTTGGAGACGTATAAAATTTTGCAAGGCTATATTTATGGAAAAGGTGACCTTTCATGATACTAAGTTATTGCTAAGACACATGCATGTTTTCACTAACCCCATTCTTCATTGACATTATCAGAAGAAATTGGCAATTTGCTATTTATTCATCACTGCTCTTGTTTGCTGGTTGTTTAGATTTGGTCTGGAGTAAAGAAGTTACTACAGCCTTCTAATATTTCTCAATCCTCAGTGAACACATCGTGATGAATTGGATGAAATGTTGTCTATCAGTGAAGCTCCCAATCTCCTTGAGTTGAGGGATTCTTTTTTGTTTGTTTCTTTTCAGATCTGTGATCCCTTAGTTTCAAAGGTAAGAGTGGAACAAAATGGGATTTCTGAAGGAAGGTGGATGTTCAGTAAAGATCACATTTTTTACTTACACTCTCAGCACTATATCTCAGTGTTACTGCTTAGTTTGATGGGATCCCTCCCAAATCCTTAGCTCCCCCTGCCAGCAAGGTCCAACTTGGTTAAAGGTATTTCTAAGGGTGGTTACTCTCAGGAGGACTAAGATTTGCTCTTGCTACACAGGAGGTAGTAAGGTTTCATGATTAGCTATATTAGACATGTACCCTACAAAGACACTAGAGATGACCTGGGAACATACCTGGACTCAACAATGAGAAGGGTGTGTACTCTGATCATGCTTTCCTGGATAGTTCAATTCTCATATTGAAATGTCTCTCTTTGAGGAAGGAGTTCAGACAGAGAGGACAAGTTTGGATGACAAAATCATGGAATAAATATTTGGAGATCACAAGTGTGAGAACATCTCACATGCAGAGAACAGAACCTTCATGCTGTCCATCTCTGCTGGCCTGCACTACACTCTTGTGTAATATTTTAGAATCTAGTGGCCTTTGAGGATGTGGCTGTGAACTTCACCCAGGAGGAGTGGGCTTTGCTGGACCCTTCCCAGAAGACTCTAACAGAGATGTGATGCAGGAAGTCCTCAGAAACCTGGCCTTTATAGGTTTATAATATGTTTCATTACATATTCAAATGTTTAGTAATTAGGAGGGATTTTTTTTTTTGAAAACTGGATTGAACCCAGAGGTATTGAACCACTGACCCACATCGATAGTCCTTTTTTATATTTTGTTTAGACACAGTGCCTCCCTAAGTTGCTGAGGCTGCCTTTGAACTCAAGATCCTCCTTCCTCAGACTCCCAAGCTTGCTGGGATTACTGGTGGTGACCACTGTGCCTGGCAAGTAGGAGTTTTTTTTTTCACACAGTTTGGAATTTGGAAGGGGGAGTACTTTGGGGCATGTCATTGCACTCTGCATTATGAATCCCATAATCTTTTTTCCTTTTTTCTTCTCTTCAATTGTTGCATTAGAGATGTCCACATTTTAAATCCCATAATTTATTCTGAAATTGTAATAACTCATAATGATTGTTTGGGTCTACATTTTAGGAAACAAATGGGAGGATTGGAACACCAATCCCCAGAGACATCAAAGGTAATTTGTAATTACCAGAGTAAACTGTGTCTTGAGGATATTCAGTATGTCCTAAAATTTTACAAATATGGAAGAAAAACAAGCATATGAATTATAGTTATTTTACCAGAAATGTGAACTTTATTGTAAGATACAGATTTAGTGTTTTCAAAATAATTGATTTGCTGACAGTGCTAAGAAATCGCTTTTATGATACCACTGTTTTAGTTGTAGCTATGTGAAGCAGTGTTACAATGTCCTCATTATATTTAGATTCAAACAGTATGAACATGACAAAAGCAGCCATTTCCCCTGCCATTGGTAATCATGTAAGTTCAATATCAGATAATGAGTATAAAAGTGTTCATAAGCCCACCGTAAATTGCCTTGTAATTTTTTTTACAGGAGTTGTATGGTAGGTTCTAGAAAAATTTAAAAAGGTGCTCAGATGGGAAAACATTAAGACTCCAAATCTTAATCTTCCCCAGGATTTCCCACTAGAGCAGGTCCCTTTGAAAGCAGTATGTGTGGAAAAATCTTCCCATATCTCTTTCCATCACAGGCACATCATATCTCACTCTGTAAACAAGGCATATGAGATCAGGGAGTTTGGAGGGAAGCCATGTGAACTTAAACAGAGCAGAACATCTTCATTATCTCATTCAGCTGTTCAAAGACAAGTGTCAGTGCACAGTGCAAATGAACCTCATGAATGTCTGAAATATGGAAAAGGGTTCAGTTGTTCCTCGTGTTTTCAAAACAATGGATGATCTCGTACTGGTGACAGAGCTTACAGATGTAAAGAATGTGGGAAAGCATTTGATGTATCCTGTCATCTTCATAGACATGAATGGACTCCTACTGATGAAAGGCCCTATGAATGTAAACAGTGTGGGAAAGCCTTCACTACTTCTTCTTACCTTCAAATACATGAGCGAACTCATACAGGAGAGAAGCCCCTTGAATGTAAACAATGTGGAAAAGCCTTTTCTTATGCCTCTTCCCTTCGGAAACATAAACAAACTCATAGTGGGGACAAGCCATGCAAATGTAAACAATGTGATAAGGCCTTTGCTGATGCCTCTTCCCTTCATCGACACATACGAACTCATATGGGAGAGAAGTCCCATGAATGCAAACAGTGTGGGAAAGCCTTCACTACTTCCTCTTACCTTCAAATACACGAGCGAACTCATACAGGAGAAAAGCCCTATGAATGTAAACAGTGTGGGAAAGGCTTCACTACTTCCTCTTACCTTCAAATATGTGAGCGAACTCATACAGGAGAAAAGCCCTATGAATGTAAACAACGTGGGAAAACCTTCACTACTTCCTCTTACCTTCAAATACATAAACTAACTCATACTGGGGAGAAGCCCTATGAATGCAAACAATGTAGGAAAGCCTACACTTGTGCCTCTTCCCTTCGGCAACATAAATGAACTCATACTGGGGAGAAGCCATACGAATATACACAATGTGGGAAAGCCTTCACTACTTCCTTCCTCATTCAAGTATATAAACAAACTCATACTGGAGAGAAGCCCTATGAATGTAAACAATGTGGGAAAGCCTTCACAGCTTCCTCTCACCTTCAAATACATAAATGAACTCACAGTGGAGCGAGGCCCTGTGAACAAAAACAATGCTGGAAGACCTTTGCTGCATTTAGTGATTTTCACTCCCATGAATCTAGTCATACTGGAGCGAAGCCCTATGAATATAAATAATGTGGGTAAACCTTCACTAGGTCTGATTACCTTTGCACACATGGAAGAATTCATACTGGAGAGAACCCCTTGTTTGAGAATAATGTAGGAAAGCCTAAGCTACATCCCGTTAAGTTCACTCACATGAATGTGCTCAGTGCTCAGGGGGGGAAAATCTTCAGTGAGATTCCAAATCTTAGTCTTCACCAGAATTTTCTCCCTAAAGTAGGTCCATGTGAAAGCAGTGTGTGTGGACAAGTCTTTCCATGTCTTTTTCCATCATAGGCACATCATATCTTCACTACTTCCTCTAACTTTCAAACTCATAACTGAAATGATACTGCAGAGAAGTCCTGTCAATGTAAACAATGTGGGAAAGCCTTTACTACTTCCTCTTACCTTAAAATATGTAAACAAACTCATACAGGGGAGAAGCCCTATGAATGTGTGTGTCAGCCTGACCTGATGGGCCCCTTCCCAGAACAGTGTCTCCAAAGGCACCAAATACCCTCATCAGCAGGGCCCTGAGCTCTTTGTTAAAGACTGCAGTCCTTTGCACAGTCTGATATTTCAGTTTTGTGACGTTTGTGCACTGATCACTGAGATCTGGCAGTAGGTCCAACAGCTAGCAGCATTTGAAAGTAGAGACGAGGGCACTTCACGTCTCAGCACACCTGCAGAGACGGCGCAGTGAAATGGAATCCTGTGAGTCCTACTGCCGGCAAAGGTGCAGGCCCGACCCACACCACCTGCTGGGCTGCCTGCGTCCCTTAGAGAAAACAAGGATTGGATTTCCCCACCCAAGCTGACGGACCCCTGAGCTGTCTCCAGATACCCTGGGAATGTGTACTGGCCCCTCGTCCTCCAACTGCCCTTCCAAGGAGGAGAAATGTCTCTTCAAAGAGAAGCGATCCTTTTCTTAAGAAACCATCATGGGAACTATGTAAAGATAACGCAGGAGGAAGACATAACAGGAGAGGAGCGCAAGGCAGTTGCTGGTGGGAACCAACCTGGAGAGCCCCACAAGGTCACCACTGACCCCAAGCATCGCCTGGGACCCATCCTCCTTGAACCTAACCTGGACATCCAGTGTGGCCACCGCTGACACTGATCATCGTGAGTCTGACCCATCTTCATGGAGGATGGTGGCAGGTGGTGGGACGTTTGTGTGTGTGTGTGTGCTGCTGGGGATAGAACCCAGGGTCTTGTGCTTGCAAGGCAGGCATTCTACCAACTGAGCTACATCCCAAGCCCCAGGTAGTGGGACTTTTGAGCAGTGGGGCCTGGTGGAGGTCCTCCCATCCTTGGGGTGCACCCTGGGAGGGAGGAGACAGCTCCTCTGGGATCCCTGAGCTGCAGGGAGGTGTTAGGAGAGCACCTGCAGCAAACACCAGGCTCCCCAGGCCTGGCCGTCAGGGAGATGCAGATCAGCACTGCTCTGAGTCCCGTCTCCCCACCGTCAGAATGGGGCTGTCAGGATGCACATAACCATGAGTGTGGAGGAGGGATGTGCACTCATCCACTGCTGGTGGGACAGCAGGTCGGGGCGAGTGCTCTGGAGAGCAGAGTGGAGGTTCCTCCGTGGATGAGGAGTGGAGAACTCCCACACCACCCGGCTATCCCACCCTGCCATTGTTTTCCAAAAGCAACAGTGACGCAGCCCCATCAGTGTAACTGTAACAGCAGCTCAAGTCACAATAGCAAAGCTGTGGAACCAGCCAGGTGACCTGCAACAGATCAATGGATGAAGAGAATGTGGCACGGATGCTCAGAGAGTGTTCAGTCACCAGGAGGAATGGAACTGTGGCATCTGCCGGGAATGGACGGAACTGGAGGCAGAGATGCTCCATGAAACAGGACAGATTAGGAAAGGCAAGGGTCCAGGTTCTCTCACATAGGAGAAGTTAGAAAAGGGAAAAAAGGAATTTTTAAAAGGGGGAATCAGCTGAAAATAGAAGGGTGACCACCGAGCACAAGAAGGAGGAGGGCGGCCTGGAGTGCAGAACTGCAGGGTGTGCGTGTGCGACGGCGACCCTGTGGTGTGTGGTCCTAAGAGGCCCGTCCAGCTGACGAGGACAGAGCAAGGGAGCTCAGTAGAGCAGAGCAGCAGCTGGGGAGGCACCAAGGACGGAGCCGACCACGCTGTGATGTGCATGTGTGGCCCCACAGTTGTGTATAATTATAATGCACCAATAACAATTATAAAAGCAAAGAGTCGGCCTGGTCCCTGAATCACTCTGGCTTCCTGCTTCCAGATGTGATTTTCTCTTCCCACACACTGTACTTCCTTGCCATCCTCCATGAGGAGAGCAAGCCCAGGGAGGCCCTCACAAGTGCCCATGACATGCCATCTGGACTTGCAGCCTCCAAAAGCATGAGCTCAATAAACCTCTTTTCTTTATAATTATCCTGCCTCAGGTACTTCCTTATAGTAGTGAAGGACATAATAATACAGGTAGATCCAATAACGGCCCCCAAAATGTCCACATCCGAGTGGTTGTAAGCCCCGAGCATGCTACATTACCTGGCAATGGGGACTCAAAGTTGCAGGTGGAATTAAGTTTGCAGACAAGTTGTCCTTAAGGTGGGAAGATTTTCTGGGCTCACCAAGCGGCCTAGCATGATCACAAGACTCCCAGGAAGTGTGGAGTGAGGTAAAGGAAAGATTCACAGTGACTCCAGGAGAAAAGAGTGCAGATGGAAGGGCCTTGACCAAGGCCTGAGATGCCAGGGGCCACAAGATCCGAGGGAGCAGGTATCCCAGAGGAGATGCACCTGCTCAGGCCAAGTCTTCAGTGACTCAGATCTGTCCCCAGGACTTTAAGGTATGCGTTTTTGTTTTGAAGCCATTTATTATGGCAGCCATAGAAAATGCACAACTATTTCTCCAGGAAATCAAAGTGTTTAGAAAGTGCTGTGCATCACAAACAAAAGGCTGAAGAAGGGCTAGAGGGCTGGACAAGAAGGACAACATGAAGAAGAGAAGAGGAAATGGTAGATTGCAAATGCAGACCAAGAAAAGTCTCCAGAGAGAAGATCCACGTCAGGGAAGCAAAACAGACACCAGAGCAGGACACAGTGGCCACACCTGTGAGCCCAGCACTTGGGAGGCTGGGCAGGAGGATCGCAAAGTCAAAGCCAGCCTCAGCAACTTAGCGAGGCCCAACAGTCTCTAAATAAAATATTAAAAGGGCTGGGGATGTGGCTCAGTGGATAAATGCCCTGAGTTTTTTTGGTAGCCTCACTACCAAAAAAATGAGAAAGAGTTGGCAGAAATGTGCTGCCCTACTGCAGGACCAGGCTGCCCAGCAAATGCAACGCAGGAGGGAGGAGCAAACAGAAAAACTGGATTCCTCCAGATATTGCAGTATTTGCAGAATCAGAGTCAGCAGGCAGATGGGACAGTGGCTGGTCCCATGTGACCAAGTGCTGTGCACCTGCCCTGGGCCACAAATCACCTCAAATCTGTTCATGTCTGGCTCCCTGCCTGGACCCCAGTATCCTTAGGTTCAAGCCCCCCACACCTGTGCTGGGTGAACAGAGGTGATGTGGCTCCCTGACATGTGGTGGCAACTTTATTTACTTATTTATGACTACTTAACCTCAAGCATCATAATCCCCCAAAGGGCAGGCTCTTTATCATCTGATCAAATGACAAGCCAGTGCCCATGCAGGGGCCTGGGCCTGCAGTCCAGCTACGCAGGAGGTCTGCTTGAGCCCGAGTTCAAAGCCAGTCCTGGAAAGCCTGTTCCACCCTGGGGAACTTAGCAAGATGCTATCTTAGAAAAAGTAAAATGAAATGAAGTGGCCTGGAGGTGTAGCTGGTGGGAGAGCACTTGCCTAGCATGAGCAAGGTCTGTTCAGTCTCTACCACCTCAGACACATAATTGTCCCCAGGTGCTCTGGAGCCTGAGGCAGGCATGTCACAAAGAGCTGTGAAGGTAGAGCTGTGTATTGATGAAGTCACTCTACCCATTGGGTTTATTTTTGTAGGACTTCAGGGCTCAGAAGGAGAACACACCATTGGCACTGCTTTGTTGGGGAAATGTAAATTGTAAGTAAAAATAAATGTGCAAACCTTTAAAAAAAGGAGGTGGTATCTCCAAGGAAAGGTCCCAGGAGATCCTTAGAGAAGGGAGCAGGTGGCTCAGGCCCATTGGGCTCCTGGAACACAGTCAGGGGCAGACTGAGGTTTACTCAAGAACTAGAGACTTGTTCAATAGAGAACCTGGCTATCTCCCAGGTGAGAGATGTGATTGGAGGTTCCTGATTCTTCTTTGAAAGAATGCATGGTGAGGGGTGGTGGAGAAATGATACCATTCTGGTGATCTCAGGACAGTGTCAGGTTAACAGGCCAATCTCAGAATCCCCAGACTCACATGGTCTTCAGTATCTCATCAAAGTTCCCTAAGTTACAGGTTCCTCAAGATATTGCATCCATCTTTTCATAATCTACCTATTGGGGTCAATCAACAGTGCACAGGAAGATTTCCAACAATATGCCAGGGTCCAGCCCTAGCAGGAGTTGGGGGTCCTGAGTGGAGGGGAAGCGTCAGTGTGGTGGAGAAATAGGAAACAGAGACACCAAGTGTTCTGAGGCTAAATCTACTTTATTCAACATCTCTGGGAATTAAGACACTGTTCATTTTAGCTTACAACTTAGACTTGTGGTTACATATGAAGAAATGATTTACAGAAGTGAAAACTTAATTTGTAGAACACAGACAATACGGTTAGGTCATAGCTAGCTTTTTTTTTTTTTTTTTTTTTTTTGGGAACCAGGGATTGAACTCAGGGACACTTGGCCACTGAGCCACATCCCCAGCCCTATTTTGTATTTTGTTTAGAGACAGGGTCTCACTGAGTTGCTTAGGGCCTCGCTAAGTTGCTGAGGCTGGCTTTGAACTCGCGATCCTCCTGACTCAGCCTCCCAAGTCACTTGGATTACAGGCATGCGCCACCACACCCGGACCATAGCTAGCTATTTTGAAGATCATATTGACTCATATGAACTTTGTTAACTAAGAAGCAGACTTTCAGCAATATATTCTGACTATGTTGTTTCCACTATGGTTAATATTAAACTAACCTCTACATGCTAACCTTTCCATGAGCCGAGTGTTTGGCCTTGGATCCATTTGCCAATTTTCGGAACTTTTCCTTCATCATCATATATACCTGTACATGAAAGTGGAGGGTCAGCTGGAGGGGGGCCCTTGAACCATGGGAACCATGGGGTTTTGTCTCTCTATAACTGGGTCTACATGGGGAATTACTGGTGTAATCACTTGTGAAAATAAAACAGCTTGCCTTAGTTTTCTGCAAATATCTTATTGCCCTTCTTAGGGAGTATTTCCCTTCCAATTCCACTCAGAAGGGATCTATTACATGTTATTTTGCATTCTAATATAGTGGCATTGCTCAGGATTATTCTCTTATTTTCTTAAGAAATTTGCACTCATTTACAATATTCCCAGAAATCCAATTAGGCAGAGGAGCATGACATGTCTATGACTTCCAGGAGGATGAAGGCCATGGAGCATCCTCTGTCCAAGCAGAGTCATGTCATGTTCTGGGGAGGGAAATAGACATGGCGACAATACATATGGATATGTTTTCAGAAAATTTTTAAAGATGAGTGGACGATTTCAAACCTCATGATACTTAATAGTTAAGCATTTTAACTCAGAAAAAAAACTGCATTATATTGGGAGTTTCTATTACTTTTTGCAAGAACTCTAGGACTACAAACTACATAATTTAAATGCATAAATCACATATCAACACTTTGTTGTTAACCATTGTACGGAGACCATATGAAAACAGTGAGCTGGGTTGCAGGTCCACTTCTCCCTTCTTTACCCTCTTCCCTGCTGCCGTGACACAGGTAGCTCTGCTCCTCCACCATCATGTTTTAAGGCATCTCAGACCACGCCAGCAGAGCCACCCACTATGGACAGAAACCTGTGATCCCATGAGCCAGGGGAGATCTTTCCTACAGCACTGGAAAGCTGAGGAACATGAGGAGAACTGGAGGGCCACACCTTCACAGATTTATTACTTGCATAGGTTTTTCCTGAGTGAATTCTGTCTTTCAAAGGAACTAGGAAAACTAGAAGCTTTCCCACATTTCTCAAATTCTCTCCACTCTGAGCACTCTTATGCAGAGGAAGGAAAAGGAAATGTCAGACATTTAGGGGATTGTTTGCCCAGGTGACCGAAATGCTTTGAAGGCAACACAGAACACAATGAGCACATTCATGTCATGGAAGGTGACTGAGAACATTAGATGATTTGTCATGTTTTTGCATTCAATGGGATTTTCTCCAACATGAGAACGTGAGTAGATGTACTGAAGACTTTCCCACACTGCAAACATTTGCACGGCTTCTCTCCGATGTGAGTTCATTCATGTGTGAAGGTAAACAGAAGTAGCAAAGGCTTATTCACATTGTCTACACATATATAAGTCTTCTCTCCAGTTTGAAACCGTCTGTGTACATGAAGGTAAGAGGAACTAGTGAAGGCTTTCACACATTGTTCACAATCATAGGGCTCCTCTCCAGTGTTAGTTCTTCTGTGTCTGTGAAGGTGAGCAGACTTAGAGAAGGCTTTCACACATTGTTTAGAACTTATTTTCTTTAAGAGCCCATTCATGTGAGTGAAGTTGCCTGGATGTAGCAAAGCCTTTTCCACATTGTTCACATTCATGGAGCTTTTCCCCTGTATGAGTTTGTTTACATATTTTAAGGTAAGAGGAAGTAGTGGAGGCTTTCCCACACTGTTCACATTCATAGGGCTTCTCTCCAGTACCATTTCAGCTATGAATCTGAAAGTTAGAGGAAGTATTGAGGATATGATGTACGTATGATGGAAAAAGATATGGAAAGACTTGTCCACACACACTGCTTTCACATGGACCTACTTTAGGGAGAAAATCCTGGGGAAGACTAAGATTTGGAATCTCACTAAAGGTTTTCCCACACTGAGCACTGAGCACACTCATGTGAGTGAACTTGACTGGGTGTAGCTAGGCTTTCCCACATTGTTCTCAAACAAGGACTTCTCTCCAGTATGAATTCTTCCATGTGTGCAAAGGAATCAGACCTAGTGATGGATTACCCACATTATTTATATTCATAGGGCTTTGCTCCAGTATGACTGGATTCATGTGAGTGAAAATCAACTGATGCAGGAGTGGCCTTCCCACATTGTTTTCCATCATAGGGCCTTCCAGTGTGAGCTCGTTTATGTGTTTGAAGGTGAGAGGAAGCAATGAAGGTTTTCCCACATTGCTTACATTCATAGGGCTTTTCTCCTGTATGAATTCGCTCATGTTTTCGAAGACTAGATGAAGTAGTGAAGGCTTTCCCACATTGTTTACATTCATAGGGCTTCTCTCCAGTATGGGTTCGTTTATGTCGACGAAGGGTAGAGGCATCAGCAAAGGCCTTCCCACATTGTTTGCATTCACATGGCTTCTCCCCAGTATGAGTTCGTTTATGTTGCCGAAGGGACGAGGCACAAGCAAAGGCTTTCCCGCATTGCTTACATTCAAAGGGCTTCTCCCCAGTATGAGTTCGATTATGTATTTGAAGGCGAGAGGAATAAGTGAAGGCTTTCCCACATTGCTTACATTCATAGGGCTTCTCCCCAGTATGAGTTCGCTCATGTATTTGAAGCTGAGAGGAATAAGTGAAGGCTTTCCCACAATGTTTACATTCATAGGGCTTCTCTCCAGTATGAGTTTGTTTATGTATTTGAAGGAGAAAGGAAGTAGTGAAGGCTTTCCCACATTGTGTACATTTGTATGGCTTCTCCCCAATATGAGTTCGTTGATGTTTCCGAAGGTAAGAGGCACAAGTGAAGGCTTTCCCACATTGTTTACATTCATAGGGCTTTTCCCCAGTATGAGTTTGTTTATGTATTTGAAGGTAAGGGACACAAGTGAAGGCTTTCCCACACTGTTTACATTGATAGGGCTTTTCTCCTGTATGAGTTCGTTTATGTTTTTGAATCTGAGAGGAAAAAGTGAACCTTTTCCCACATTCTTTACATTCATAGGGCTTTTCACCTGTATGAGATCGTTCATGTATTTGAAGGTAAAAGGAAGTAGTGAAGGCTTTCCCACATTGTTTACATTCATAGGGTTTTTCTCCTGTATGAATTAGTATATGCTTTTGAAGGGAAGAGGAAGTAGTGAAGGCTTTCCCACATTGTTTACATTCATAGGGCTTTTTCCCTGAATGAAGTTGTTTATGCATTTTAAGGTAAGAGGAAGTAGTGAAAGCTTTCCCACATTGCTTACATTCATAGGGTTTCTCTCCAGTATGAGTTTGTATATGTACTTGAAGGTGATAGGAAGTAGCAAAGGCTTTCCCACATTGTTTACATTCATAGGGCTTCTCTCCAGTATGAGTTCGTTTATGTTTTTGAAGGTAACAGGAAGCAATAAAGGCTTTTCCACATTCTTTACATTCATAGGGCTTTTCTCCTGTATGAATTCGCTCATGTTTTCGAAGACTAGATGAAGTAGTGAAGGCTTTTCCACATTGTCTACATTCATAGGGCTTCTCTCCAGTATGAGTTCGCTCATGTATTTGAAGGTAAGATGAAGTATTGAAGGCTTTTCCACATTGTTTACATTCATAGGGCTTCTCTCCAGTATGAGTTCGCTCATGTATTTGAAGGTAAGACGAAGTATTGAAGGCTTTTCCACATTGCTTACATTCATGGGGCTTCTCTCCAGTATGAGATCTTTTATGTATTTTAAGGTAAGAGGAAGTAATGAAGGCTTTTCCACATTGTTTACATTCATGGGGTTTCTCTCCAGTATGAGATCTTTTATGTATTTTAAGGTAAGAGGAAGTAATGAAGGCTTTTCCACATTGTTTACATTCATAGGACTTCTTTCCAGTATGAGATCGCTCATGTACATGAAGGGAAGAAGAACGAGTGAAGGCTTTCCCACATCGTTTACATTCATAGGGCCTCTTCCCAGTATGAGTCCTTTCATGTCTACGAAGATGACAGGATGCAGCAAATACTTTCCCACATTCTTTACATCTGTAAGCTGTTTCACCACTATGAGGTCGTCGATATTTTTGAAAACCTGAGGAACAACTGAACCCTTTTTCACATGTCAGACATTCATAAGGTTCATTTACACTGTGCACTGACACTTGTCTTTGAACAGCTGAATGAGATAATGAAGATGTTCTGCTCTGCTTAAGTTCACATGGCTTCCCTCCACACTCCCTGATCTCATATGGCTTGTTTACAGAGTAAGATATGATGCACCTGTGATGGAAAAAAAGATATGGGAAGACTTATCCACACATACTGCTTTCAAAGAGATCCGCTCTAGTGGGAAAGTCCTGGTGAAGACTAAGATTTGGAATCTCACTAAATGTTTTCCCATCTCTGTACCTTTTCAAATTTTTCTAGAACCTACCATATGACTTCTGTAAAGAAAATTACAAGGCAATTAACGGTTGGCTTATGAACACTTTTAAATTATTTAGTGGATATTGAACTTACATGATTACCAATGGCAGGGAGAAGGGCTGCTTTTGTCATGTCCAAACTGATTGAATCTAAATGTAAGGAGGACTTTGTAACACTGCTTCGCATAGCTACAACTAAAACAGTGGTATCATAAAAGTGGTTTCTTAGCATTGTGAGCAAAGCAATTATTTTGAAAACACTAAACCTGTATCTTAAAATAACATTCACATCTCTGGTAAAATAGTTATAATTCATATGCTTGCTTTTCTTCCTTATTTGTAAAATTTTAGGACATATTAATTTCCCTCAAGACACAGTTTCCTCTGGTGAATACAAATTACCTTTGATGTCTCTGGGGATTGGTGTTCTGATCCTCCCATCTGTTTCCTAAAATGTAGATCCAAATAATCATTATGAATCATTACAATTTCAGAATATATTATGGGATTTATAATGTGGACATCTCTAATGCAACAAGTGAAGAGAAGAAAAAAGGAAAAATGATTATGGGACTCATGATGGAGAATGCAATGACATGAGGTCAAATTTATTCCCCAAAGTACTCCCCCTTCCAAATTCCAAACTGAGAAAAAAATCTCCCACTTGCCAGGCCCAGCAGCTTGGGAGTCTGAGGAAGGAGGATCTTGAGTTCAAAGCCAGCCTCAGCAGATCAGGGAGGCACTGTGTCTAAACAAAATATAAAAAAGGGCTATAGAGGGGCTGGGGATATAGCTCAGTTGGTAGAGTGCTTGCCTTGCAAGCCCAAGGCCCTGGGTTCAATCCCCAGCACTGCAAAAAAAAAAAAAAAAAAAAAGGGGCTATGGGCTATAGAGGTGGGTCAGTTGTTCAATACCTCCAGGTTCAATCCATGCTTTAGGAAAAAAAAAAATCCCTCCCAATTACTAAGTATTTGATTAGGTAATGAAACATCCTTACCTATAAACGCCAGGTTTCTGAGGACTTCCTGCATCACATCTCTGTGGAGATTCTTCTGGGAAGGATCCAGCAAAGCCCACTCCTCCTGGGTGAAGTTCACAGCCACATCCTCAAAGGCCACTGGATTCTAAAATATTACACAAGAGTGTAGTGCAGGCCAGCAGAGATGGACAGCATGAAGGCTTTGTCCTCTACATGTGAGATGTTCTCACAATTGTGATCTCCAAATATTTATTCCATGATTTTGTCATCCAAACTTCTCCTCTATCTGCACTCCCTTCCTCAAACAGAGGCATTTCAATATGAGAATTGAACTATCCAGGAAAACATGATCAGAGTAAGCACCCTTCTCATTGTTGAGTCCAAGGTATGTTCCCAGGTCACCCCTAATGTCTTTGTACGGTGTGTGCCTAATACAGGTAATAATGAAGCTTTGCTACCTCCTGTGCAGTGAGTGCAAATCTTAGTCCTCCTGAGAATAATCACCCTTGGAAATGCTTATAACCAAGTTGGACCTTGCTGGCAGGGGGAGGTAAGAATTTGGGAGGAATCCCACCAAACTAAGCAGTAACACTGAAACATAGTGCTCAGAGTGTAGGTAAAAATGTGATCTTTACTGAACATTCACCTTCCTTCAGAAATTGCATTTTGTTACACTCTTATCTTAAAACCTAAAGGATCACAGATCTGAAAAGAGACAAACAGCCGGGCGCAGTGGTGCACGCCTGTAATCCCAGTACTTGGGAGGCTGAGGCAGGAGGATCGCGAGTTCAAAGCCAGTCTCAGCAACTTAATGAGGCCCTAAGCAACTCAGTGAGACCCTGCCTCTAAATAAAATACAAAATAGGGCTGGGGATGTGACTCAGTGGTGGAGTGCCCCTGGGTTCAATTCCCAGTACCAAAAAAAAAAAAAAAAAAAGAAACAAACAAAAAAAACCATCCCTCTAAGGAGGTTGGGAGTGTCATTGATAGACAACATTTCATCCAACTTGTCACAATGTGTTCACTGAGGATTGAGAAATATTAGAAGGTTGTAGTAACTTCTTTACTTCAGACCAAATCTAAACAACCAGCAAACAAGAACAGTGATCAATAAACAGCAAATTGCCAATTTCTTCTGATAATGTCAAGGAAGAATGGGGTTAGTGGAAACATGCATGTATCTTAGAAATAATTAATATCATGAAATATTATCTCTTTCAAAAACCTAGCCTTGCAAAATTTTATACATTTCAAAAATAGATATTACAGTGATCAAGAAAGTACATTTCCATGCCCAATAGTAATACAAGATGTGTAATAATTGTTAACATTCTCTGAACCACACTCTGCCAACTTGTCTATCATATAGTCAGGGGCCACATAACAATGTGTTCTTCAAGGACATTTTTGTTCACATAGGCCACACATACACAGCTGTCTGTAGTAAAGGGATCCCTTGTGGGAGTGTTCCATGATGCTGATGTAACAAACCTAATGAACTCTCAACTGCAGTATTTGATAATGCAACACACTGTGCAGGTTTGTAGTCCAGGAAGCACTGACACCACACAGCACAGGTGTGCAAGGGGCCAGGCCATCCAGGACCATGAGAATACAGATTGACATTGGTGCAATCATGAGGCAGCCTAAATATGCCCCTCCTGAACATATCCCTATATTTCACGGACACATGACTGTACATACAACTATTTCCAATTCTGATACTCAAAACAGCACAGAACTAGCAGCCCAGGAAAGACCAAACAAAGAGAGAAGAAAGTTTTCAGTGAGCTAGTCCATACAGGGAAAGCTGATTAATAAAGAGACAGGTATTTTACAGTGTTGGGAGGGGAGATAACAAGCAATATAAAACATGGGCCAAGAGTGTCCTAATTGCAAAAATGAATTTCAGTCTTATTGCAGAGACAAACACCACTATAAATTCTCACATCAACAAACAACAAACAAAATACTTTCAAAAGTTCAGAGGAATCAGTTTTCAAGAGGAACAGGAAAAACATTTTTACATAAGATGAGTAAACAATAATGAAGAAGAATGAGAAATTCAACTACATTTAAGCTAAGTGATTTAAAAGAGGAAAACAGCAGGGGACAATCCTGCAATACATGGGACATGGTTCTTATGCTTTAGAGTTGCTGCTCCTTCACAGCTGTGAGAGATCACAAGGGGCAGGAAGCACTGCTGCCCTGACCACTCAGCACCAGCATCCTCAGGCTAACTGTTCACCTGTCTCTAAGGAAGGGGAACCGGGCTAGGGGGAGATAATGCTCCAAGGACAGCTGTCTAGATGAGGCCTGAGCCAGGAGATTCCTCAGCACCAGGGCTCACAGCTGCTCCCCTGAGAGACTGTAACCCAAATCTCAGGCTGTCATCTAGGAGGGGCTGACTCAGGAGTGAAATTCTCTGCACCCTTTAGGACACAGGGCAGATGTGAGCACCTGGTTGCAGCCCCAGAAAAGACATGACAGTCCAAAAAGAACTTCTACCCAAAGACTTTAAGCCATCTTTGCATGAGGAGGATAAAGACAAACCCAGAGAGTTTTAAGAGTGGAGACACAGGTGATTGTCATCTACATTTCCCTGGTGGAAGATGTTTGCAAACAGAATGATTTAAAAAGTATCATCCATCAGTCAGTGAAAAATTGATAAATTAAAATCCTGTGCCTACTTGAATGAAGTAAGGACAACAAAGAGTTGACAATGCTGTGAACTGGAGGGGAGTTGGAGTCTGGAACTGTGGGTCAGAGGTGCATTTTTAGGGTTTACTGCCAGTCCTAGGATGGGCTAGGCTGGGGAAAGGAAAGGGAATTTGAGACCCAGTTTCTCAAACACGTGGAAGATAGGGAGAAGCAGATGAGTGACTCTTGGGGAACAGCAGGAAACGTGACACCTAGACCAATAACCCTCCACAGTGACCCGATTGCTGAGTAAGTATTCCCTGAAGGTGGTCTGCCTTCACTGCACACCAAGAGACTAGGACTGTGGATTACACTGTGTAGAGACAGTTGTGTGAAAGTGGCTGCAGACCAGAAAGCACACTGCGAACCCAACCTCGACCAGCCCACACCATGGCCTGAAGTGCTGAGCTGTAGGAACATCTGACTCAGGTCTAGGTTGGCTGACTCTGGAGCTGACTGGGAGGTCAGAGTCCAGCCACACCTGGTTCCCACCAGTTCAAACAAGTCCACCTCTCCCTTCTAGTGCTGGTCCCACACACTCACCATTTCCTGCTTGTTTGGAACTCCAGACATCCTTCCCATGGATCTCATAGCACCTGCAGCTCACAGAGAGACAGTCTCAGCCAGAGTCACTTGGGCCTTACACAGTGGAGAAGACACAGTCCTGGTGACGAATTCGGAGCTGCAAAGCATGAGAGATCAAGGCCTGTGAGACTGTGGAAGGCCACCCCTCCCACCAGTTGCCTGCTGACTGCCAAGGGCTCCACAAGACCCCTGTCTCACCCCAGTCCACATAGGCACACTTTGAGGCCCAAAGGGACAGGAGATGGATCAATTCCTGCATAAATGACACAAGAACAACAGGTTCTTGGCAACAGGATTTTTCAGGCAGGGTATTCTTCCAGCAGGTAGAACTGCCCGCTAGGGGGACATTACCACTTAGAACTAAACCTGGCTTTCCAAAACAGGCCCTGTCATCTACTTGTTCTCAAGAGGCACTTTCTGCATCTTCTGCCTGTACACAGTCACAAGCATGTGTGAGGAATAAACAGCCAACCCTGACCTAAGAGAAGGTGGGGGCCAGGTCAGGCCAGACTGGAAAGGAGGCAGACAGACTTCCATCTCTTTGGAAGAGACCAGGTGCATGGCCAAGGCCTCCTCACACTTTGACTCTGTCAACTCTTTTCCAGCCAAGAAAATAGAAAGACGACAAGGAAATACAATATAGTGCATGGAAAATTAGTTATACATCAATAAAGGAATTAAAAAGAAGAAAAAAAGCATATACTTAAATGAGCTCAGATAGAGCCTGCTTCACCCATGAGTCAGAATGAAAACCCACTTGCAGAGGGATAAACACATTCCCAAGCTGGGATCCAGACTCTGACTGCTGAGATGTGGCCCTGAGGGATAATGCCAATGACCATCGCCTCCATTGGGCCATACAACACTCCCCTGCATCCATTCCCTGCTGGAAGCTCCCCTTCTTCACTGATTAGACACTAGCAATTCAGACTCTAGGATGAGAACTGTTAGTAAGAAAATGCCAAAGTTCCCTTTGTTCATAGAGGAAACCTTTACAAGACTGTCTAGGATCTCCCCATTGCTGTTCCTGTGCTCAGATGTGCTCAATGTATTTTTCTTTAAAGTTGCATGGAGGGATTCTTTAAAATTCAACACCTATGGCTTTTTCTACCTAAAAACCACCATAGGTCCCCTTACCCTCTGGACATTCCCTTAGAACACAGAGCAGAGGCATTTACAGGTCTTTTTTCTGCTTGTTTATGCTTCTTCATAATTGGAAAATTTATAGGGACAGGGAGAAGATCAGTAAATGCCCTGAAGTCTGAAATGGGACCTTTAGCACCTGCCAATCCAGCCAGAGTTAGGATTGGCAGAACCAGGTGGTCACAGGCAATGTGCTGGGGCATCAGAAGCTTATGGGGAGAGGTCTACAAGTACCCAGATGGGAGGAAACTTCATTATCAACAGCACTGCCAGGTTCCCCACAAGCCTGCACCTGGGAAATTAAGGTAATTCTGACCCAGATGGTCCAGAAAACGTGCCTCCCTCATTTTCTTGTGCTGCCAAGCCTGGACTCAGTAATCACTGCCATGAGAAGAGAAGGACCTAAGCAACCACCTACTGCGGGAGGAAAATCAGGAGGATCCCCCAAAACCTCCATTTCCTGCTCATATCCATCAGCAGGCCTCCTGTCCTCCACACCCTGGACTCAAAAGGCAGATCAAATATACCACCTCTCTAAGAGATGCCAAGGGATGATGTGGACCAGTTAAAGTACATACCCCTTTCTCCCTCCAGGACTTAGAAC
>JAJEJO010048357.1:41186-56883 GCA_020662805.1 Glaucomys volans | reverse complement strand
GTGTTCAATGAATCAATAAGTAAATAAAAGAATAAAAAAAAAAAAACAAAACAAAGTAGCTTCTAATTATGTTTTGAATTTCAATGGTGTCTGTTGTGATATTTCCTTTTTCATCACAAATTTTAGTAATTTGAGTTTTCTCTCTCCTTCTCTTTGTTAGTGTGGCTAAGGGTTTATCTATTTTGTTTACTTTATCAAAGAACCAACTTTTTGTTTTGTCAATTTTTTGAATTGTTTCTTTTGTTTCAATTTCATTGATTTCAGCTCTGATTTTTATTATTTCCTGTCTTCTACTACTTTTGATGATGAACTGTTCCTCTTTTTCTAGGACTTCGAGATGTAAGGTTAGGTCGTTGAGTTGTTGACTTTTTAGTGCTCATCATCTCTAGTAATTAGAGAAATGCAAATTAAAACTACCCTAAGATTTCATCTAACTACAATTAGAATGGCTATTATCAGGAATACAAGCAATAACAAGTGTTGGTGTGGATGTGGGGAAAAAGGCACACTTGTCCATTGCTGGTGGAGTTGCAAATTGGTGCAGCCACTCTGGACAGCAGTATGGAGATTCCTCAAAAAACTTGGAATGGAGCCACCATTTGACCCAACTATCCCACTCCTCAGTTTATACCCAAAGGTCTTAAAATCAGCAAAGTATAGGGATGCAGCCACATCTATGTTCATAGCTGCTCAATTCACAATAGCTAGATTGTGGAACCAACCTAGATGCCCTTCAATTGAAGAATGAATAAAGAAACTGTGGTATATATACACAATGGAGTATTACTCAGCCATAAAAAAGAATAAAATTATGGCATTTGCTGGTAAATGGGTGGAGTTGGAGAATATCATGCTAAGTGAAATAAGCCAAGCCCAAAAAACCAAAGGCTGAATGTTTTCTCTGATCAGTGGATGCTGATACCCAATGGGGGGCAGGGGTGTTGGGGGGGATAGGAAAGAATGGAGGAAGTATGGATGGTATGGAGGAAAATGGAATGGGAGGGGATGGGGGCAGGAAAAATAGTAGACTGAGACAGACAGTACTACCCTATGTATATGTAAGATTCTATGAACTGTGTGAATAAAAAACTAAATAAAAAAATGTGAATGAATACTTCTCAAATGTGGGTGCATGAGTGAAAAATGAATTCATGCAATGGTGTTAACCATCATTAGTAATGGGGAAAAGCATAGTAAAACCACAACAAAAGCCCATTCTACACTTTCCAGATGGTTTAAAGAAAAACCTGAAGTGCCAAGTGCTGGTCAGGATGGGGGAGCTCCTGAGGCTCCCACCCTTTGCTGGCAGGAATGGGAATTAGACTGGAGGACAGTCTGACAGTTTCTAGCAGAGTTAAGTAAGTGCTTACCTTTTGACCCAACACTCCCACTCCCAGGTATTCTCCTAAAGAAAAGAAAATGCTTGCCCATCCAAATTCTTGCATACAAATGTTTAGAGCAGAATTATATATGATTACTCAAAATGCAAACAATCCAAGATTCCAAGCTGTGGCGCTTCAGTATGAGCAAACACTGGTCAGTTATAAGGAGAAGAGACCACCTGCACAGAGATGAATGGAAGTACACTTTGCAGAGGAAAGAAGTCACGCCACAAAGGTTCCACACCGCAGGATGATTACCTGACATTCTGCAAAAATGAGGGTGTTTGTCGGGGGTCCGGCTGGTGTGAAGCTGGCTTCCAAGGGGCATGAGGAAAGGAGGCAGGAGCACTTTCCATATGTTGATGGTGAGGGCGGTTACGTGGCTGCTCACATTATAAAAGTCTAACAAAGCTGTGTATTAAAAGGATTTTAGTTTAGAAATCGTAACTCAAATACATCTAATTTCTTCTTTTTAATGGGTGCTTTTTAATTATATGGAAGAAAAAGGTTCCATTGTGGCATATGTGTACATGCAAATAGCATATCTGATTTTGAAATGAGGAGTGTGAGCTATCCTGTTTGCTCTAGTTTAAACAAAACTTTAGCCCATTTATAGATTTTAATTAAAGGGATAAATGTATTTCTGCTTTTAAGAAATTGACCATGAAGACTAGAGGAATTGCTACCTGGCTGGTCAGGATACTTCCTCATACCCCACTTAAATGTAGGTCACTGTCTGTCCCCATGACCACCCATCACCACGCAGCACTTGCTTCCCAGCCTCCTCGCCGCCCACCAGAGGGGCTTCATGAGAGCATCCTCGGCTCTGGTCACACAGTGTGTCGGTGCCTCCAACTCCCCGCCACGTTCAGAAGGAAGCTTAGAAAACCACTTGAGGGGCTGGGGCTGGGGCTGGGGCTCAGTGGTGGAGGGCCTGCCTTGCATGTGTGAGGCACTGGGTTGGATCCTCAGCACCACATAAAGATGAATAAATACCATAAAGAGTTTGTGTCCATCTACAACTAAAAATGTTTTTTTTTAAAGGAGGCTGTTTGCTAAAAAAGAAAAAGAAAAGCCCATGACTCCAGTGGGGAGCAGTGCTGAAGCAGTCCATGTCCCGTCTGGTTCCCTCCCTCAGCCAGCCCTCCCCTCTGAGCAGGAGCTGGGGGACGTTCCTCAGGCTCCTCCTGGCCCTGTCCTTTGGTCCCCAGGTGCCTCCCGTCAAGGACCTGGGCTGGCTGTGGGGGGCGGAGAAGCCTGTTGACGCAGACCCAAGAGTCAGCCTCGCAAGCGGAGCTGGAGAGAGCAGAGTAGGGTGCTCTCAAGGGACACGCCAGAGCTGTCAGGCACAGTGTCCTTCATGGCAAAGAGATCCCATTCTGAACCATCGAGGTCCAGGCTTCCTCTCACAGCTGGGCTTGGGAGTCTTGGGAAATCCTCAGTCTTGAGCACCAGCCTTCAGGGTCTCAGCAGTTCAGGGCTTGTTCTGCTCTTCCTTGTATGGCTGCACTGTCCCCAGTACGAGCCAGGAGAGGAAGTCCACCCACGTTGACAGGAACTCCTGCAAGGGGCAGAGAAGTTCCATACATCCAGTCCGATTCGGACTCTGAAGAGCCTTAATGAAGCTGTGGAGAACGCCTGCATCTCTTTAGCTTAAAAACCATAAGGCAATTCGAAACTCTAGGAAAACCAGAGGAAAATAATGGCCCCAATATTCGCATAATGGCGACCATCAGACTTTATTCTTTCCGTTCCTAGTGCGTATTAGTCGTGCACACAGTGGGTTTCTTTGTGGCGTGCTCAGGCATGCATACACCCTCCTAACTATTACCCTTTGCCACCTTGCTCTGAGTCCCCCTTTTACTTCCAAGTCTTTTTTTAGTTTTTCTAGATTTTACACAGGAGAGAAAGCATGCGACACTGGTCCCTCTGAGTCTGACTTAGGAGAGCACAGTCTTCGAAGCCAGGATGGTTCCCTTCTCAGGACCAGCAGTGCGACTGTGGATAAGTTGCTTCCTCTCTGTGTCTTGTGTTCTCCCTGGTGAGCAGGGGTAGGCACAGGACCATGTCAGCTCGATGTGCACTCTTGGAACAGTGCCGAGGCGGACTCAGTGCCGCAGGGTGGTTTCCATAGATGGAGTGTGGCTTGCTTTCGAACAACTCGGGACCCGCGGGCAAGGAAAGCACTTTGATCCTGAGGCTTTCCACATTCTCCTTCAAGGGGCGCAGATTTAATGAAGGATGTCCGTACTGTTTCCTGTCCATCTTCACTATGTGATTCTGAAACAGAAGCATACAGTCCTAACTTGTGAGAGTCATCACTGTTTTTTCAATTTTTAAAAGATTCTATTGGCAGATGGGACGATGTTCACATTCCCATAGTGAAGTAAAGATGAGGCGGGCTAGCCAGCTCTTGGAGGCAAGGGGCTGAGGGATAACGTAGGATTGAGTCTCCACATCCACACAGTGGGAAGCGACAATGCCCTGTGGTCGCTGTAATGAGAACTAGATGTCCTCTGTGTTCCTGAGGCTACACAAGTCAGCCAGCTCCAGGCAGGGTGCACAATCGGGTGCATCAACACACCTCTCCTCATCTCTCCTCATCTGTCCCAGCACCCCCATCCCAGTGAAGTCCAAGTCCCGGTGCTGGAGGCTCAGCTTCCCTGGAGCCCGCCACCTTCTGCCTCTGCATGCCCACATTTGAGGCAGGTGGGCAGGGCATGCTTTTTAACACTGAATTACTGCTATACTGTTAGAATTATTTTTTACTATGTGCAAATATCACTTTTAAAACAGAATGTCCTTCATTTCTACCAGGGGTGATTTCCTAGGTTGACCAGAGGACACTGCAGGACCATGCTGAGACCACGCTGAACCTCGGCTTAGCCCATCAGATGGAGGCAGACCTTCAGGCATGTTTGCAGGGAAATGCTGTGTTAAATGTTCCCTTTGTTTTTAAACACGTTTCCCCCTTAAAGTTTTCTTTTTAAATCTTTAAACCTTTACAAAGGAAAAGAAACTCGCATATTGCCATAATTGAGATACAAGAAAACTTCAAACACAGAGGTTGTTTTTTATGATTCCTAAGGGGAAAATCTGATAGCTATTTGGAATGAGGATCTGAATAACCATGATGTGTTGCATAGCTTTAAAAATAATTTGTCGGTGGGCTGTTACAATTTAAACCAGTAACTCCTCACTTCTTTGTAAGGTAAATAGCTTTTTTGACTTCCAAATTGCAAGGACAACTTAGGGTTGAGATCAGGTGTCTGGCTGATATGAAATAAACAAGACTGTCAATATGGCAAAAGAATGGCGTGCACCTGCCCCAGATACTGACATGACCACCTATTTCTGGAAGCATTAGGACTCCAGGGAGTGCTCAAGGGTCCAGAGGCTACTTAGTCAACCAGCCGGTTCTGGAGCTAGTTAATTCTGGAATTCATAATTCAACACACATACAGCTGCTGTTTGAAGCCAGGAGATCTTTAAACTGTCTCCACAGGAGAAGTTTTCAGTCCTAGCTCTTCTTGGGGAGACAGTAGCTCTTCTTTAAAAAGCAGAAGGAAAAAGCAGGCCAAGGTCAAACTGCTCCGGGAAGGTGATGGAAATAAACAACAGGAGATAAAACAGCTCACTGGACTTTCTCGGGATTGAACCCGCAGGGGCCCAGGGCTCCCGTTTGGGATGCGGTGCTCTAAATGACACTTACTCTTTTTCCACTGTCTTTGCTCCCCTCCACCCACTATAGAACAAAAAATTAGAGAAAGAAACAAAGAAAGACTACAAACAATTGCCGGTGAAGGGTATTTATTCCACATGAGTGATCATTCACCCTCATATGTTATGGTGCAGAATGGCCTTGAAATTACCATCAGGTTAAAATCTCTTTTGAACCAACTGAAAGAGTTATCTGCACCAACTGTTTCCGGCAGCCGGCCTTAAACCTGCAGTGCCATAGTGTTTTGTGATTGATGTTGAAGCACCAGGCAGCCGGTTTTCAGGGAACAGGGTCTTGTTTGACTTTCCCAACTTGCCCTCTGTGGCACTGCAGGGATCTGAGCTCCCACAAGCCCAGAGTCCCACACTTGCCTCATCCCAGGAAGCATATATTCCCTTTAGATTTGCAAGGGCAATAAGCAACCCACAATGCCTTTGGCAACAAAGAGCCAGCCTGAGGTTCCCAGACACTCAGGGGGCAGCGGCAGTGCCCAGTGATGCGAGTCACAGCACAGTGGCCTGCAGAAGCCACCAGCAGCAGGCTAGAGAAGGTGCCTCCTCACCCACCCCCCGCACGAGCACTGGGACACAGCTAAGGGCTGGTGAAGAAGCAAGCTCAGAATGCTGGACCACCACTGCCTCCTGCTCCCCGAGCCAGCACAGGTGCCCGCGGAGGGCATTGGCGCACTCCTGTTCTAGGCCTCAGAGAGCTTCCCGGCGAGCTCCTTAGCATGTGAGCGTCAGTCACCACACTGCGAGGTAATCAGGGAAGTGCCAGTTGGGTCATTGCTTGACACATCCTGCCTTCCAGGGAAACACTGCCGCGACTACCAGCCAAGGAAACTGAGACACAGCACACACATTCACAGAGCAGCGGGAACTGGAGTGATGGCTTAGGAGAAGAAAGGGACCACATGGCCCGGATTCCCCCAGGTTTCATTGAGAGTGTCCATTTCTGGGTTTTGTTACACTTTATAGCCTCGAAACACGAATGCCTCTGTCTCCAGTGGGCCAGTTCTGTCCTGCTGTTTCCTCTGCAAGAGCGAAAGCAGCCCATCAATGTGCCCGTTCCATTTCAGTTTTATCACATTGCTCTACTCAGAAGAGCAAGTTCAAAAATAAAATAAAACAATGATTTCTGCCTTCTGAAACCTGCTTGAAAAGCTCACGTGAACGTGCAGTGGTGGGGTGATCCCCAGAGATGGAAGAAACACTTCCGCTTTAAAGGTGTCTGCCTGCTGCAGAGAACCCCCCAACTGGGAAGCCCCTCCACCACTGGGCTGCCACGGCCAAACCAGACCCGGCTTCACTCTAGTCTGGCTCGATGTTCTTTCGAAGCTGTTTTCTGATGAACTGCTCTCTGGCTTCCCTGAGGCCCTCCCTCCATGCTCAGTGCCGCCACGGTCAAAGTGCCTGCCCCTCCCAGGCACTTTCTGCTGGCCTTCCCACCTCCTGGTGGGACAGCCCAGCACACCTCCCAACTGCCTCTCTGCCCTTTCAAGAGAGTCCTTCAGACGGTGGTTTCCTCCTTGAACCCCGAGATCCCTGATGGTCTGTGCCATGCCCAGCCCCTGAGGCTTCCGTAACGATTTATGACGTCACAGATTGACAGAACCGGAGCTGTTGTGACAAGAGGGAGACTCAGAGGTCTGAGTTCCAGGGACAGGCTCCATGGTGCTCCAGCCCTCCACTCAGAGTCCAAGTGGCCATGACATGTGTTCTCAGCTCCAGCTTTCCTGTTTCTGAGGAAGAGTACAGACTTGTGTTAGACAAGGCGACTCCTGAGTCTGCAGGGTCATCTGGAGCAGCTCTTCTGACTTCTCTAGTTCTCTGACCTCCTCCACCTCCAGACAAAGCTGCACCAACGCCATGAAGGTGTGGTTGTGGGTTTTTCCCTGAGAGGTAGCTAGTGTCTCAAGGCAAGCACTTGCCTTAATACAATTGCATTTTTTTTTCTCCAAGGAAAAGAATAACACGTAGTAAGAACTCGATAGCATAGAAAGTCCTTATCAATGTGGCAAACGAATAACGCACATTGTAGACCATAAAGAACCAGAGAAGCACAAGTCATGAGTGCAAATGGCAGCCAAAGCTAGAAGACCCTTACCACTGTGTGTTTCAATGCCTCTATTTTATAAATGAGGGAAGAGAGGCACAGAGGTGGAATGACTGTGTTACACCCCCGTGGTTTGTCACTTACACCTCGGAAACAAGATCCAAGTGAAACTGGAGTTTGAGATGAATCTTAAGATTCTCTGCTTCTGCTGCTGGGTGGGGTTTGCATAGGCTGAGGCTTGGCAGCCCAGAAATTCCATTTTAGTGATAGCAGCTAACCCAGCAAGGGATGCCTGCCAGCATCAATTCCAAGGGAGGGTCTCAGCCAGCAAAGCCAGATTCTGCTCCACTACCATGGAACACCTTGTTGCAGCTCTAACTGGCGGGCTGTGTCCTTCAGTGTTGCAACCAGCCCTAGCAGCTCACTGCCAACTTCCTTCTGGGTTCTTGTCCCACAAATCTGAAGTATGAAGTTCACCAAAGGATGGCAAGAGTGAAGGGAGTAGGATTTACTCAGGTGTGAAGAATGGAAACAGAACTCTCACAGGAGCAAGAGGAGACCCATAGGTGTCTAGTGACTAGAGTGCTAGTCTAGGGACCTAAGTAGCACTTGGGTCAAAGATATTGGTCTAAATTTATGCTAATCAGATTTTGGAAAAGCACTAGCACTACTGGTTGACCCGTGAGTCTGGATGTCCACTCACGTCTGCCCCATTTCTGTTTTCTTGCTGCTAGGCTGCAATCCCGGCTTCCTGGGAGGTTCGGGTGTACAGATCATGGACGCTCAGGGGTTCAGAGCTGCAGTGCTGTGCAGAGCAGGCATCTGCACCGGGCCTGAGCTGGGGTGGCTCAGGGTCACAGGGGAAAGTGGGCGTGTCCTGGATTGGCATAGCAGGCTCCATGCACTGGGTTACCATACCGCCCAGGCTGCCACTCCTGTTCCAGGACAAGGGCTTGTCTTCACAAGTCTCCTAATCTCAGTTCAGACCTCTCCCCACCACTTGTGTCTCTTTATTTTATATATTTACTTACCATGTATGTTGTCATCTTTTTAAACCTAATAATAATCTAATCTACTTCTGTAAAAATTCATTTAAACATTCTCAAAAAACCCTTGATGGTGGTTGTGGGGACCATGTTGCTAATGGAAATTATTCCAGGTGATAATATTTTGGGGCTTTCATGGTAATCCCAATGTCCTCCTAAACTAACACAGACATGCAAAACATCACAACACATATGTTGGGATAAAAAGAAATGCAATACTTTTCTTTTGGAAAAGACAGAAAAGACAAAGAGATTCATTAGGACAATCTGGAACTTATGTACAGTGGTTCATTATGTTTTGCTTTTAGATAAGTATCCATATTGTTTTATGAAGTGAGACATGCACTTCTATATTTAGTTTATAATTGACAGAGGATCTCAACTCCCTTTCTGCTACTGTGTAGCTAGATCCTGGAGAAATCACAAGTTTATTTTTAATCTTTTGTTGAGTTCAGTGAAAATAAAGAACATCTCTAAGGAAAAGAAAACAAATAAACAAAAAAGTGATAGAAACCCCTGAGAAGTGAGAATTAAATAAATATAAAGATTCAAAAATTGCTCTAGAGACAAATGCCTATGCTGGTTGCTAGGAAACAATTCCTGGGGAACACAGAAAGACTGTGGGTGGGGTGCGAATTCACCTGAAACTCAAAAGTCCTGCATCAGGAGCCTCCGGGGGTCCAAGGTGACCCTCAGTGTGCAGCAGTTATTGATTCTCAAGAGAAGCAAACACAAATTTAAGGATGAAAGAAGTCCAATTTAAGCTTTAGAATTTCCACGTTAGAAGCAATAAAATATGAATGAGATATCTTAGCATTGGTGAGAGTTAAGAGAAACAATGAGCAACAGATTATTCCCCATGGACTTCAGATTTGGGATAATTAATGGAGAGTAGAAAAGTCTAAGAGACTAAGGAAATGAAAGATTTAACAAAAATAAATAAGAAATTGACATCAATATACTGTGTCCAAGAACTCTTGATGAAGAACTAAGCATGATTTTGAGAAATGAAAAACATCTTGAGATTAAAAACTCATGGCTTAAAGTTCAGAACAGACAACAGATTGCTATTGAATTGGAAGTTGGGCTTGAAGAATTTACCCAGAAAGCAGCAAAGAGAAAATTTACAAAGTTAGTTAAGAAAAATATAAGATGGAATAAGTTCAAATTGGAGTCCCAGAAGACAGAGGAGAGAGAATGTAAAAGAGGAATTACTTGGAAAGAAAAATGGAATTACTTGGAAAGAAAAATGGAATTACTTGGAAAGAAAAAAAATTTTTTAAGAAGCAATAAAAGGAATAAATCTATCAATATAGGAAATCAGTATAAGCAAAGCAGGATAAATCTAAAAAGAAAACTGTAAATTTTCAAAGTAAAACAAACAAACAAACAAAAAACCTAAAATGTGCTACCAGAGGAAAGAGAAGTCACTGGCAAATGCACAGGAGTAGAACGAAAAGTTTTCTCAACAACCAAAGAGGTCAGAAAATATTCTAAATATTATCTGCGAATTCCTGAGATAAAATAACCATCTACACTAGAATTATGAATCCCAAATTCAATTTAAAGAACAAAAGGAAAATAGCGTTTTAATGAAACGAAACAGAGAATGTTCCACTACCGGAGCTTCAATGAATTCAAGTTTATAAGAGACTCTGCGGAAGAGAGGAGAGGCTCTCTGAAGAAGCCAGAGGACTGCTGACCAAGGGACACTGTGCAGACAAAACAGAGGCCCAGGCCCGTCTCTGGGGAGGAGCCAGATCAAGAGGCCACTGCCCACACGAGTCGGTCGGTCAATAGCAGTGGACTGTGTATTTGAAAATTGCCAGGGGAGCAGATTTAAGTTCTCACCACGAAAGACAAGAAGGTGCCAATGTTAGGGAGCTGGGTGGCCCTCCACCACCACACAGATGTCGGAACATCCCGACCTGCACTTTTACTTGTCAATTAAAATAAGTGAATAAATAATTTAAAATAAAGAAGCCTTTTTACAAAAATCAATGTTAATATTTAATAATCTTAATGTTATTTAAACAGCATTAAAAGACACTGTTATCATGGTGAGCAAGACTTGGAAGTAATTGTTCAGCTACTGCTACTGAATATTCTGGTTATTTTGCAGCCACTGAAGAATGCATTACTGATATGGCAGTTTTGTTGCAGTGTAAGTCCTTACACTTGAGTTCAGGTGCACTTCTGGTAACCACAACGAGGAGCAAGACAGACAATTCAACCCCCAAACCTCTCTGGCCTATCTGCAGCCTGACGCTCCTCCTGCCCCTGCGTCCTGGCCCCCTCAGTCTGTCCTCTGTCTTTGAGTTCTTGCTTTTGCCAGGATGTGCCCTGCATAGAGGCATAAGTGCGAAACCTCTCCGGATTTGCTCCTTTCCTTTGGACAACTGTCTCAAGTTCCTCCAAGTCCTCACTGGGGGCAGTGTTCCCAGGTGGTCTTCCCTCCGTCAGGTGCATCCTGCCATCTTCAGCCCATTCTTTGCCGAGAGACATTGGGGATTTCCGTTGGGGCAGAAATGGGTGATTCTACTGTAAACACACGTGTCCAGGTTTTGTTGTGTGGCCCTGCAGTCCCCTTGGACACTGGAGGCGAGGCTCCCAGCTCACAGGGTGAATGACGTCTTGATGTCCTAAGACACTGCCAACTCCTGTGCAGAATGACAATGTCGCTTGATGCTCGTACCAGGCACCCAGGAGAGGTCCAGCCACTGCACGTCCCTGTCAGCGGGTACTGCTGTCCCTGTCTTCTGCTTCAGCCACTCTGGTGCAGATGCTCAGTGGCAGCCCAGGGTGGCGCTGCTGTGAATTTTCCTGGCAGGGAATGATGCTGAGCATCTTTCTGTGTGTTTATCAGTTAAATGTGCTTCTTTGGTGACATTTCTCCAGGAAATTTGGACCATTTTCACTGGAATTTTTGTTTTATTGAATTTTGATAGCTGCTGATAGAATCTAGATAGAATTGATGAATTTATCTCCTGCAATGTCTCCCAATCTGTGACTTTATTCCCAGGCTTTATGAAAAGAAAATTTCTAACTTTAAATATTTATGGAATCTAATTCATTGATTTTTTCTTACCTCCATCATGCTTTGGATATCAGAGAAACCTCTTCACCTAACCCACGGTAATGGAGAAGTCTCCTATGTGTTATTCTAAATGTGATATGGTTTATGTTTCATATTTAAATCTCCTTCCCTCCCTCTATCCCTCCTTCCCTCCTCCCTTTCCTCCCTCTCTCCTTCCTTCCTTCCCTCCTTCCTTCCTTCCCTTCCTCCCTCCCTGCTTCATTCCTTCCCTCCTTCCTTTCTTTCTGAAGGTGTTTAGCTGTGCACTCAGTCATCTAAGCAGTTAGAGGACAACGCTGGCCACCTCTCTGACCTTGAGTGACTGCTGGTAGTTTGTCCTGAGAGACTGTCCAGCTCAAGAAAGGTGCAGGCTTTCTGGACCCAGGTGGCCTGTGTCCCTGCCCGTGTGTGTAGGGTCTGTGGATGGGGATGACTCAGGCCCCTCTTCGTTCCCCGTGGGGATCATTTGTGTATTCTCTCTAATTTCCTGGTCTGTACAGCTTTAGATTTACTGATTGTATTCATATTTTCAGAGAACCAAATTTTCATTTCATTTTTCTCTTCATTTAATATCACATTTTCTCATACCTTTCTTATTTCCATTTTCTGCTTGCATTTGTAATGTGTTCTTTTTTTCCTTATTCTTAAAGTTAAAATCTTAAAGTACTGATATGAGATCTTCTTTGGCAATGTAAACATCTAATATAAATTTTTCTCAAGCACTGCTTTGGTTACATCCAGATTTGTGCTATGTTAGGATGTATTTTCATTTATTATTTTGGCTGGCTGTAGTGGTGCACACCTGTGATCCCAGCGACTGGGAAGGAAAGGGCAGGAGGACTGAAGTTGAGGCCAGCCTGGGTAACTTAGTGAGCCCTCAGCAACTTAGCAAACAAATAAATACATCAATAGAACTGGGAACATAGCTCAGTGGTAAAGTGTTCCTGGGTTCAATTCCTAGAACCCAAAAACAATAATAATGATTAAAATAGTTTTTAATTTCTCTTGAGACTAGGATTATTTACAAATGTGCTAATTTCTAAGTATGTGAAAATTTTCTGACATCTTTCTCGTGGGTTTCTGGGTTGATTCCATCAGAGTCTAACCCTTGATTCCTGTTTCTTTCAGCTCGCACAGGTGTGTGACCCCTGGTGTGGTGCCTGCTGGTGAACCTCCTGTGTGTACTTGGGGGAGAGGGTGCTCCTCTGCTGTGGGTGGTGTTTGCACATGCCCCTTGGGTCTGGCTGTTTAGAATGTAGATACAAACTGTCTGCCTGCTGGTTTCCTGTCACCTTCTCTATCAAGGACTGAGGAACGCTGACGCCTCCTCCAGTGGCTGTGAGTTTTCTCTCTCTCCTGTTCCTGGGCTCTTGCTAATGTCCTCTGAATGCCATTGTCAAATGCACAGACACTCAGACTCAGGAGGCTGACCAACCTCCTGAGTGCTTCCTCCTGACCTCAGCACGGATGGCGCCGCTTTCTTTTAGTGTTTTCAAGGTGTATCTTTCTATTTCTCTTTCATTTTAATTTGTCGATCTGCCTGCTGACCATGTATGGTTGGAAGCAGTTTCCTCTGCAGCCAACTTGACAATCTGGTTTTGACAGCTGGTGTGATTGGACCAGTCACATGTTTTTTAGCCGAATGTTTTAAGATGGTTGTAGATTCACACGTACTTACCTAAGAAATAACACAGCCAGGTTCCTGTACTTGTTACCCATATTTTCCTAACAGTAACATCTTGCAAAACTCAGTGCAATGTAACAGTGTTAAGATTGACATTGTTACGATGCACGAATCTTCTCCAGATCCCTCTCATTTTAATTGCACTCACTCCTCTCTCTTCCTCTGTTTCATTTTTAGCATGTAGTCAGGATCCTGTTTACATATCTGGGAAGAGCTCCCTGTTGCACTTCCCTGACCTCGCCCACATTCTCCTTCTTCCCCCTCCATCCCTGACTTTTTGTAACCACTAATCTGGTCTGCATGTTTGGCATGTTGTTATTTCAAGAAAATATAGCTACGTGGACTCATGGGCTATGTCACCTTTGGAAACTGGCTTCTTTGAGCAGAACTCCGAGCCCATAGCTCCTGTTAGGTTGCTCAGTAGTGTTGTGTGGTCTGTAGGTAGCAGCGTTTGCTTAGGCATTCACCCCCAAGGGATGTCTGGGTCATCGCCAGGGTTTAGCTAGTCCTGATGCAGCTGCCATGAGTGTCCATGCAGAGGATTTTGTGTAGACAAGACGTGAGTTTTCACTTTCTGGAATACTCGCCCAAGAATGCAAATTCGTGTGATGAGAAACTGCCTTGCTCACAATGGCTCTGTCCCGTGACCTGCCCACCACCAGGGCATGAGCCGCCCAGCTCCCTTGCTCCTTCCCAGCAGTTGGTCACATCACTTTTGCTTTACTCACCTTGATAGGTGAGTAGTGGTAGCTTGCTGTAAGTCAACGTGCATTTCCCTGGTGGCTCACGACGTTCAGCATCTCTCCACGGGCTTATGCACCGTCTGCACACGCTCTTTGGTGAAACGTCTGCTCGTATGTTTTGCCGTTTTATGACTGGACTGAGCTCTCTGGCCATTGGGAGTTGGGAGTTCCCCTAGTCCAGATGGCCTTGGTGGGACGTGCATCTCCCCAGTCTGTCGCTTGCTGAGGTCCTGCTGGGTGGGGAGGGAGGTCTTCCCCGGGCTGCCTCCCTGGTGGCACTGGGCAGGGCATGCGGGCCCGGGTGGCCTTCTGCTGCCATGGAGGACCCTAAGGCACCTGCTGACAGGTCCTCCCACCCCGGCCCAGCCAGGTTCTCCCGATTGCCCTTGGGAGTTCTTTGGTGGTCGCTTATCCGGGGTTCGCAAGCTTTGGGTTCAGCTGGGAGCAGCAGAGACGAGTCTGTGCCACCCTGACTGCACCCAAAGTAGTACCGTCCTGTCACTCAGGCCAACATTCCGCGGGTCTTTCCAACGTGCTCAGCCCGCCAGCTTACATTCCTCCTCTTGAGTTAAAGCTTTTTATGAAGCGTTCTCACCCTTCATGTTGGCCTATGTTCATATCTCACGTTCTTAAAAAGGGGGCCATGTAGTCATGGGTCTACCTTCAAATAACGTCGTGCCCCTTCACAGGAGGAGGGCTGCCGTCTGGCAGCGCAGCCAGCTCCTGCAGGGACTGTGTCCTGGCTCTGGCCTTGCTCGGTGGACATGGTGTGCCCTTCCCCGCTGCAGGGCTGCGAAGGTTTAAAACAAGGAAAAGAACATCCTTGGCCCTTATCCGTTCCGTTTCTAGTACTCTTCTTCATAAGTCCCAATTTGCAGTCAAATGCTTCCTCTACTTTAAAATCACATATTTGTATCACATACATATATTTACATATATAAACAATTATATATATATACACACACATATATATATATATACACACACATCCACACATATATGTGGGGGGGGGGGTTCTGCTGTCAATAAATTCCCCAAATTTTAGTTTTGGCTTTTAAGCGGAAATCTTTGTTTTTTAAAGATATTTTCCCTTGAAGAAGCATTGCACGGTCTTCTATCGGGACTTTAGAATGTTTTGCTCCGTGGCCTCCCTCTAGCCTGGCTGCAGACAAGAAGCCATTGTTTCTCACCGTCGAATCTCAGTGTGTGGGCTCCTTGTCACTCTGGCTCTCTCAAGATACTTTTGTTTGATTTTACTTTTGGCAACTGGATGAAGTGTGTGTGTGTGTGTGTGTGTGTGTGTGTGTGTATTTTGCTGTGACTTTGAGGAAGGTGGCTTTGCATAGTGTTATCTGAACTTCTAGGTCTAGGGTTTGATATCTACATTAATTCTAGAAAATTCTTGGTCTTTACTTCTTACTTTTTCTACACTCTTCTCCCTTTTCCTCTGGGATGCCTATTACAAATATTTCAAATCATTTGCTGTTGTCTTTTGGATATTTTTCATTGACCTGACCTAAAATTTCATTTCGTATCTAGGTACCACCACATCTACTGATGAGCCCTGGAAGGCATCCTTCCTCTCAGTTAAGGGTGTTTTGATTTATAGTATTTCCATTTGATTCCCTCTCCATTTGTGATGGTTCAAGAAGTGATCCCTCACCATGAGATATATATACACCTGAACCTGTGAATGTGGCCCTATGTGGAAGAAAGGTCTTCACAGACGTAACTAAGTTAACAATCTTGAAGTGAGGCCACCCTGAACTCTACAAGGGACCCAAAGTTCAAAGAGAAAAGCCCTCATGAGATGGAGAGATCAAGAGGAGAAGACCCAGCCCCAGCACAGTTCGGAATGATGCCCACAGCCGAGGACTGTGGGAGCCTTGGAAAGTGGGAGAGGGGACAGTTTTCCCTGAGTCTCCAGGGGAGCTCGACCCTGGTAACACCCACACTGCTGGCCTCCAGATGAGAGAGCACATTCTGCTGT
>JAJEJO010048357.1:14447-41176 GCA_020662805.1 Glaucomys volans | reverse complement strand
TAACACCCACACTGCTGGCCTCCAGATGAGAGAGCACATTCTGCTGTTTGAAGCCACCAGGTTTGTGACACTTCGTCATGGTGGCCACCTCCGGTGGTGTCAGCCATCTGATGTTGCCGCTGCACCATTAACCAGTAATGTCATTCCCTGTCACTAGCTGGAGTTGCCTTCAGACAGTCCCGCCATCTGGACTTTTGGGGTCCTGTTCCCATGGTACTTTGTCCTTCTGGGGTGTTTGTCTCTATTTTCATGAATTTTTGTGGGCGGCTAGACCTCACTGAAAGAAGTGGCTTTATGAATGGACACGGGCACAGCTCTCCTCCTGGGGGCCTTTGATGTGGGGTCTGAGTTACCTGGTTGGCACTGAGCTGGCCTCAAGTTGCTGCTGTGGCGGTGACCTTGGGGTCACACTTCTGCAGGCTCCTCGGGTGACGCCCATATGACAGTGTCTGCTGTGCCCCTCCCTCTGTCTCCCCACTGCTTTTCCCTCAGAGTGGGTCCCTTTGCACCTTCCTGTCCCCTCCTGTGTCCCTTTCTGCAGAATCGTGCTTTTCTGCCTTGACCCTTGCTGTCCTGGCAGGTTGTCGGGGAGCCGAGCACGGAGTTTGACTAACCCTTTCTTAAGCAGCACGAGGTGGCTGGGCCTGAGGGTCTTGTCCCCTCAGTCCTGCCATCTCCCGGTGAGTCTGGGGCCCAGTACCAGACATGGTCTCCTCCGGAAGGGGCACACCACTCCTGCCCTTTTCCTCAGGGTGTAGAGTTTTCACTGGTGTCCTGGGGGAGACCGTGTGGCTGCTGTGTTTGAAGGTGTCCCCTCCACACTGCAGCTGTGAGAAGCTGTGGCCAAGGAGACAGCGTGAAGCAGCGGGGTCTTCACAGGTGGCTCATCCAGGTGGGCTCCCCCTCCTGAATGGGATTCATGCCTGTAATAGGCTTCACACAGGGTCCAGCTCTTGCTGTGCTGCCTTCTGCCACAAGAGGACAGAGGACATAGGGTTCCTCCCTGCAGAGGATGCAGTGACAAAGGCCCTTCTGGGAGGCAGAGGGAGTGTCACCTGCAGGCACTGCACCTGGGCCCTCCTCCTGGACTCCTGACTCTAGAACCATAGAAATAAATGTCTGTTCTTTATTCATTACCAAGTCTCAAGTATTTTGTTAGAGCAGCACAAACAAACAGACGTTGCTATCGCCTCCACAGAATAAGGCACCTTTTAAACAGGGAGATAGCAGGCTGGCCCACAGGCTGCAGCACGTTGCACCTCTCTCTCTCTCTTTCTCTCTCTCTATGAGCACCTGGTGAGGCCTGTGGAGAAGGACTCTGAAAGGGACTGTGGACTCCTACAATTTCCCCAAGCCCTGGGGATTTCATGTGGTGCCATCAGGCCACAGCCAGCCTTCCCCAGCGTGTGTGCGGAGAGCTCTGCCCTTCCCACTGTGTCTGGTGCACCTGTCCCAGGTAGGCACGGGGCAAGTCTCCTTCCTTCCCAAAGGTATCCATCTCTGCTTCAGTTCTGTGAGTTGTTTGCTCTGCATCTTCAATTCCCCAGGGGCAGAAGGAAGTACAAATTTGATGTCACTTTGAATTTTTCATTCTAAGTTTAGGAAAATATTATTAGCTGATTACATTCCCATGCAGAAATACTAATTCAAAAATATGAATTCACAGCCGGGCATGGTGGTGCACGCCTATAATCCCAGCGACTTGGGAGTCTGAGTCAGGAGGATCGCGAGTTCAAAGCCAGCCTCAACAACTTAGTGGGGCCCTAAGCAACTCAGTGAGACCCTGTCTCTAAATAAAATACCAAATAGGGCTGGGGATGTGGCTCAGTGGTTGAGTGCCCCTGAGTTCAGTCCCAGGTTCCAAAAAAAAAAAAAAATACGAATTCACTTCACTGTGATGTATTCTCCTGTTGACATATTGATATATTAGCTTTGATAAAAATCATGTTAATGATATTTGAATTTCCATCCATAAGACATTGATCTTCAGAATCCTTTTATTGTAATATTTTTATCTGTTTTTGAGTTAGTCTACTGATGAATTAAAAAAATAACTTGAAAAGCATTCTTTTCTGTAAGAATTTTTGAGACTTGTTATTATTTCTTATCTTAATATTTGAGAGAATTTATCAGTGAAGCCATCTGAACCTGGAATATGTTTTTTAAGATGGTAAAGAGTTTTAACTGTAAATTTAGGTAATATGTATATTTCAAAATATTTGTCCATTTCATTTTATTTGGCAGGTTTATTGGCATGAAGTTTTCTCATAATCTTCTTTTAGCATGTGTAGAAAATCTAGTGGTATTCTCTTCTATGCTCTGACATTCATAACAAGTGTGTTTCTTCTCTCAATGCTGTTGCTGTTTTTAATTTCTGTTGGACTTGTAGTGATGTCTCCCTTTTCACTCCTGACATGATGATCACCTCATTATTCATTTCTTGCTGACGACAGTGGTATCAATGTTTTCTTTTTGGAGAATAGGGTTTTGTTTTTGTTGATTTGTCAATCCATTTTCTAATTTATTTATTCCTACTCTTATCTTTATTTCCCTCCTATTCACTTAAACTTTAATTTTATCTTCTTTCCTTTGATATTTTACTGAGTAAACCTCTACCACTGATTTAAGACATTTTCTTTTCTTTTATAATATAAACTTTTTATTGCCATAAATTTTCCTCAAAGAACTGTTTTAATGGCATCTGCACATTTTTAAATACTGGCCTTTATTTAAATTAAACTACTTTGCAATTTGCTTTATAATTTCTTCTATGGGCCACCAATTTCCTGACATGCAGTTCTCAATTTTTGAATACTTAGAGAACTTTTCATGTATCTTCTTTGTTATTAATTTCCAAATCTTCCCTGTAAAAATATGCTTTGTATAAACTCATCGAACTTGCTTAATATTTTTTTTTTGTTTTCCAATATGAGCCAATTGTACATGAAGAGAAATAAATCTGCTGTATTTTCTGGTGTCCTTGAGAAAGTCTGAGCTTCCTGTGTCCTGGGATCTGATATGGAGGCACCTGCCTCGCTAAGGACTCTCATCTGTGAAGGTAATAATAAAACTTCTCTAATACCTTCAAGGGGGCCAAAGAGTTACTGCCCAAAGGTCCCAAGGTTGAACAAGACCCAGAATATTGGCGACATCTCTAATCATGAAACTGGAGGCTTGTGGCCTCCTGTCTGGTCTGGTGAGGCCTGGAGCAGTGGGATCTTTTACAAAAAATGATGAACCTTTGCCTCCTTCCACTTCATAAGCAGGGAATAACCATTTGCTCTTGTTCTTCACTGCATTGGTTTCCAAATTACTGCAAACTTGGTGGTTTAACAAAACGAAAATTTACTGTCTAGTGGTTCTGTATCTGTAGATCTGATGTCAAGGGGTGGGCAGGTCCATGTCCATCTGATGACCCAGGGAAGGTGATGCCTGCTTTCTCTTGCTTCTGACCACATGGGACACCCTGGCTTATGGATATGTCACTGGGCCTCTGACTCATCACCACAGGGCCTCCTCCTACCCCTCTATCTCTGTGTGTCACCACCTCTTCCAGGTGGATGCCATCATGGTGGACCAGGGCCCACCCCAATGAGCTTGTTTGAACTTCATTATCTCTGCAAAGACCCAACTTCTAAATAAGGTCATACTAACCCAAAAGGAAGTCAGAACTTCAACGCATCTTTTGGGGAGACAAAATTCGACCCAAAACAGATGTGTCCTAAGTATTTCACATTTAACACATCCGAATTAAAATTCTCATCTTTCCAACTGAAAATGTTCACCAGAAATTGTTTCTTATTATTTGATATCAAGCTTATCCACCAGTCCCCCAGGTTAAAAATCTTAGAAGATCCATAAAGCAATCATGGGTGTTCTTCATCTGATCCTCCTCACCACTTCTCTGTTACCGCCTTCGTTCAGGGATGGTATTTGTAGCCATTTTGTGATATTGCGCTGCCTTCCTGCACCACGCCGTGTAACCGGAGTCCTGATGGCTGCTTCTCCCAGTGTTCAGCACTGTGAGCAGCACAGCAGTGATTGGCCTCATGCGAACATCTTTCTACACCTCAGCAATCATCGCTTCCAAAGAAAATCCTAGAAGTTGCAAAATCAAAGGTAAGCACATTTTACATTTGTCAGTGTCACTCATTCTCTTTTCAGAAAGGTAATAGGAATGGGTCTCTTTGAAATGACATATACACAGCTCATAGCCAACATGAATGTTCCTATTATCTGATATGAGTCTCGACTTTTGAGAACAAGGCAGCCTTTTGCTTCTTGGGTTTACTGTGATATCTGCCACGTGCTCACCAAGCACCACACACTGCTAGCAACATGGTCCTGCTCTTGTGGAGTTTAAGTCTTAGTTGGGAAGACAAGCTACAAATCAAAACCATGGTAAACACATACCTGTAAGATAGACTCTCAGGGAGGGTGCTCCCTGTTGAAATGCTCAGCAATTCACAGGAACCAGAACTGCAGGAGGGGCCATTGCAATTCTGGGTAGGAGGGTCAGTGGGTGTCACTGGGTAGTCAAGAGCTCACCCAGGACTGGAGGAGGATGGGGGAAGCTCCACTGTCTGGAAAAGGGTTCTGCAGGCAGAGGAAACCCTGGGGCACATCCCTGAGTAGGAGTTCCCCTGTCTGACCAAGAACAGTCAGGGAGTGGGCAGGGCTGAGCTGAGAGCAGGAGCTGGAGGAAGGGCGGCCAGGGTGGTCCAGGTTCTCCAGGGTCAGTTGGGGAGCCGAAGACAGGACTCCAGGTTTTCTGAGTGACAGGAACCACTGTAGGGTGTGACCAGAAGCCATGTGGTTGGGTCTGTGGCTGAGACCTGTGCAGAAGGTGGACTGGAAGCCAAGGGAAGGCAATTCCAAGACACGTCCTCATTTCTCCCTGAGCCCTCACCACAAGTTTCCTCAAGGTCTTTCCACCAACAGCCTCCCCAAGGCCACCTGACTGTTCCTGTAGCCCCTTGAAAGTCTTCCAGCCCAAGCCATCTTCCAATTCCATGGCCGTATCGGTGGCTCTTGGTATTTGCCGCAGCCTCACCTCTCTCAATACCAGAGTCAGTGCCATCAGGAACGAGCCCAGTGGCCCAGGGGCCCAGGGTGAGTGTGCACATCCTTGTGTGTCAATGGCCAGTGCGATGGCATCGCGGCCTCCGTAGCACCAGGGCTGGCTCTGCAAGCCGGACCCTGGAGGGCAGGCCAGCTGGCACCAGCTGCCCATACCTGTCTTCCTCAGGAGCCTTAGTTCTCCTGGGGCCCCCGGCTGACCAGTGGGGCCACCCTGAGTATGGAGGACAGTCCGCTTCACTGGAGCAACTGAGGGACATCTGTCCCACCTGCAGGGCCCTCCGAGCAGCAGATCAGCCTTGGGCCGGCTATGTGGCAGCCCAGCCAAGGACAAGCCCAGACCTGTGGTATCTGGCTATTTGTTCAGGAAGAATTCCATGGGGTCTCATCACAGAAGAGAGGCAAGAGAGGAGTCAACCCTGTTGTTGCTTACTGTGGGGCATTTAATCAGGAATCTGTCTCTGATCCAGAATGCCTCCTGGGTGAATTCAGGATACAATTAATAGAGATGAATATTAAAAGCCTGACAGTAGCCTAACAATGAAGTCATCAATTTTAAGGGAAAGTTTTACTAGTTTAATTAAATGTTACAGTTTTTGAGAACAACTTCCAAAACATGCACCAAGAATTTATTGCTATAACTCAGTTCAAAGCCTCGGCATCTGTTGTCTGTGGATAAGATGTGTCTGCATTCAGGGTTGTTAATATAATTATTTTGTATCATGTTTACCATTCAGTTATGGAAACAAATTGATCACATGATGTACTTTGGTGTCTTCCTTCACATCTTTCCTTTTATGAACTTATTTTTAGGGTTCTTTTATTTTGAGTTCTTTCTTTTAATGAATTTTTATTTAATGAGAAGCAGATAAAGGTCTTTATTGCTATTTCTCAAAAATGTCTTTTTAACCCAAACTATTCTTGTAGGTTTTACATGTTTTCCTTTCATTTCAATAACTGATTATTGTCATTCATATATTATTTATTTTATTTTGGCCTTGGGATGTCTACCATGAAGATGGCAGGCAGCATCCCTGCACTTTCGGAACTTGATTCTGGAGGAGAAGACAGTCCATTGGCCTGCAAACCTGTTTCCACTGGTGCCGAAGTCCAGCCCAGCCCACCTTCCAGGAGATTTCCAAGTCCAGAGACCTTCCTGGTCTCCAGAATGGCTCCATTGAAAGGTGAGACTTCCTCTCAAGGGCTTTCTCCCCTTGTTCAAGTCCAGGCCACCTTCTCAAACTGACGGGCAGCATGAGGACTCTGAGGAGTTGACCAACTCACATTGAAGCACTGCTCTTTGGAGGCAGGGATGGAAACAAGATGCTCACCCGGTGGTTCTTGGTCTTCGATCGCCTACTTACCATCTTGCATTTTCTTGAATGGCTGCTGCTGGCAAATGCGACCTAGTTTATGTATCAATTTGTTCTTTGTATTTGATTTGCATCTGGATGTTCTGCCCTTTGCCTTTTCTTCCTCTGATGCTGCATTGGTAACTTTCTGTGAGCATGCTTTATTCTGCTTCTTTACCTGGAAATCTGGTCCTTAATTTAAAATAGTTACTTTAATGCCTCCTGGAAGGAAGTTCCTTGATATTCTTTAACGAGCAATTGTTCCCGTCTCATGCAGCGTCCGTGGGCACTCAGACAGACGAGCCTGTCCGTCAGCGGCACACAGCGTATCTGCAGGCCATAAGTGAGTATCTGAAATCAATAGGGAAGGAATCATGGTAATTAAATTATAGCACTTACATATAATTACACTTATGTAAAAAATATCCACCCCGACTCGGAGCTGCTCCTGAATATGATAGACATAAATCTTCATAAATGATCAGTTCTCCTTGGGGGTGGGGAGGGGAAGAGCGTTAATCTTTAAAATTATGCCAGGAAAAATTAGGATACTGGAACTGCTTCACTTCAGAGAAACCATCTGATTCAAACTCCAGCTTCAAATTGACACTTCTCAGTAATTTTCATCTTTGGAAATGAATTTTGATGAAATTCTGTGAATCTTTGCACTGAGGAAGGTGATCTCAGGCTGTTTGCTTGAGGACTGAGATCTGCAGGCCAAGAGGTCAGGGCAGGGCACACGCCCCCTGTGTCATCAGGAACACACGCACAGCTTGGCACCTGGGGAGCATGTGATTGATGAACTGATGCCGGTTCCAGAGGCTAATTGATTGATGCAGGTAACTTCGAGAAGGGGTCTGAGCCAAGCCCATTAGCACACGTGAATGCCGTACCACCAGCATTAGGCAGACGGGTTCCCAGAGGCCGTGGGACCACCCGAGGCATTCTGAGGGCCCCAGATAGCACTGATTTGCAAGAAACCTGGCCGCAGAGCTGCCCGGGGAGCCCCAGGTTGGAAAGGTGTCTCTCAGTCACCTGCTGCTTGGGTGGAAGCAAGCTGCAGATGGGCGAGGTCGGAGGTAAACTGAGCTCAAGAGACGTCACAACTTCTCAGAATGGTAATCTGTTATTTGATGGTTACTGAAGAGCAGGGTCACCAAAGAGAACCCCTTGAAGGGATGAGAAGGAATCCGCAGGGCCTGGGGTCTTTGAGGCAGGGCGGGGAGGTCTGGGATTCAGCGTCTCTAGGAGGAGGGCTCGCGAGTGTGGCCTGTTGCATCCTGAGTTATGGAGCTGAACTGACTTAAATAAAGTTTGTCCCCTGGTGGCAGGTTCAGCCAGCCTGTGCAGAGTCACATGAGCAGAATGACAAGGATGGCCCCCAGGGCGGCAGCTGTGTGTCTAGCCTGGTGTCCAGGGGTCAGCCCACATCTGGAGGGCCAGTCCAGGGTGGTCTCCTCTACAGGTGGAGCCCCCATGTCCACCAGGGTAAAGGGGAGAAAACCACATCCTCTGGGGATTGATGGTAGGAACTGGGCGGAAAGTTTGCTCAGACTCCCACAGGTAGGAGGTGGCATGACACTTGCTTCCAGACAGTTGGCGTCCTATCAAAGGAAAGGTGCAGATGGCTCATTTTTGTTGCTTCAGACAGGTGAGTCAAGGGCAGCCTTTCAGAGTGACCGTTCTCAATAGGAGGCATTCCCCAGGTGAGGTGGGGACTGGGCCAGCTGGGCGAGGGGAGGGCTCGGCCCCAGGACACCGCAGGGGAGGGTCCTGCACTGAGAGAGCGAGACCGATGTCAGCAGGAAGTCTCTCACCTCGACTCTGACGCCCTGATGTCCTTTCCCTTCTCTTCCCAAGCATGCCTTTAAGAAGGTTTGCCTCATTTCCTTTCATTCTTGAGCTCACCGCAGACTTTCTGTTAACTGAGTGCCCAGAATGGATTATCTTTTACTCTTCTCCAATTTTCACATACAAACCATATTCCATTTCAGTGAATCTTAAGAGATCTGTTTAATCAAATATTGGTGCAAATATTTCGATGACTGAGCAGAGCCCAGAAGCAAGAATATTTGCAGATGAGAGATTTTAACAGGTGGGGGAGTGCTGGATTAGAACTGGGATATTTTGCCTGATGCTACGAATCCAGAGTTTTGGCTTTTGGGTTTCTCTGGTACCTCTTCAAGCCAATCGAGTTGGTGAGGAATGAGTGCAGGCTTGGTAAGAGTGGCCGGGACCTCACTGGCAGAAGATGCTCCAGGGTCTCTTCATACACAGCACCAGCCACTCTTGATCCCGCCATCTTCCCAGCAGCTCCTTCTGCTCGGCCGCTGGCTCTGGGGTTGTGCTGTGGCTTTGTCACTTCACTCTCCTAATTACTCCTTTCATGCCAATTTCCATAAATATTTCATTTGATTAAATTTTCTTTTTAATTAAATTTTCAGGTCCAAGTGAATCGTCACCTGTTTGAACAATTTTTATTTATTTGTCAGTTGATACTTTTGAACAGACACTGAGCATGAGTCCAGGCCAGTCCACTGAGGACCCTTGGCTGAGTGAGACATGGCACTCACTCATGGCATGCACATGCTAACCAGTGAGTGGTCAGCAGCACGTGGTGCACTGAACGGGCATCGTCACCCCCGGGAGGCAATGCCAACGTGCACGTCTGGCTGTCGCTCTGCCTGGTGACTTCGTGGCTGTCCTCTGGGCTCCTGCGCTGCCATGAGTTCTCCCAGTTCCATGGGATGCTGCCCTGGCGTGGCTCGCAAATGGTAGCCCAGGTTTCTAGGATGATTTAGAGGCTGTGTTCCTAATGGCTAGTTTTCTTAGACCCGGTTCGTTGGGGAGGGAGACTTCTGGGCAGGTGTCTGTTTCTGTGCCCATTTTCTTGTGCATCTTTGTTCAAATCATCTCAAGTAGGAAATAAACACAATTTCTTATTTATTCATATATTTAAAGAAACTTTGTTGGGTATGTTTAAGGTACAAAACGATGTCATGGGATATATTTTATAGCAAAAAGGTAATTGCTGTGAAGTAAATTAGCACATCCAACGTCTTGCGTGGTTATCCATTTGTTCCAATAGTTTTTGTGACAAGAACAGCTAAAATCAACTCCTTTGTCATGGATTCCATCTGTAGCTCGAGTCCTTGTTACTGACAGCCTTCACATTGTGTGTAGTCTCGAGCGTGTTCATCCTACCATCTGCTCCTTTGTATCCTCTGTCCCACCTCTTCCTGTTTCCTCCCGGCTCCAACCCTGCGAGCCATGCTTGGTCCTCTAACTCTGTGCACTTGAACTTATGTTTAGATTCCACTTATTCACAAGGCCACATAACATTTTTCCTTCTGTGTTGGGCTTATTTCACATGGCTTCATGTGACTCACCATGTTGTGGCAGAATGTGATGTCTCTCTTAAGGCTGAACGCTATCCACTGGAATCCATACCGCAGTCCTCTGTCCAACATCCACCGACAGTTGCTTGGGTCCTCTGCTCCTGCTATTGTGACTGATGCTGTAATAACCGCAGTGCAGCTATCTTTATAGGGCGAGGGTGGTGGCTAATTTCTTCTGTGTATGTGTCCAGAGGAGAGATTGTTGGGTGACCAGAGTTCCATTTTCAATTACTTTAGAAATCTCCACGAAGTTTTCCATAGCGTATGTTCCAATCTACAGTCCAACCAGCAGTTTTGCAGGAGTTCCCTTTTCTCCTCACCCTTGCCAACATGTGTTATCTTGTGACCTTTGGAAGATACCTATCCTAACGGGGATGAGGTGGCATCCTGTGGTGGGTGATTTGCATTTTCCTGGTTATTAATGACGTCGAGCACCTCTGCATATACCTGCTGGCCATTTTGGTGTCTTCTCTGGAGAGGTGTCTATCCGGGTCTTCTGCATCTTTGTTTGCAGCACCTCACGCAGGGCATGTGTGCACTCTCTAACGCAGGACATGGTTTGTTGAGTGACTCCCTTTTTGGGAGCACCCAGGCTACCAAATGATTATAGATGGCATTTGGTATTTCTCCTCCCTTTGAATATCAGAAAGAAGACATTTATAAATTTTCCTTGATGCTTACTTGGCACTTGGTTTGCTCTGTGGCTTGGCACAGTCCTTTTCTCCTGGGTTTTACTTCTGCTTCTGATATTGGTGACCCACCAAAAGCCTATTTATGTGAATTCTAAATAACCACTGACATGCCTCCCCTAAAACCATTCTCCCTACACCTTTCCTGAGTAGATCTGAAATGATCGGGAGGCAATAGCAGGCGCTGGAGTCATGGGGGTTAACCTGCTGTCTGAATTGCCGAAATGGACCAGTGACGACCGGCCCAGACCACAGCAGGCAGGAGTGGGCCTGCACAAATGCCTTGGCACTCCGGGGTCCATGAGCACTCGGCCTTTGCCTCTGGAAACACACAGAGCTGGTCCTCCCTGTTCAGCAGTGACACAAGTGTGCCTCTGTTCTGAAATCAAGGGATCTTTGCCTAAGTACAACTTCCATCAAGTATTTGATCTGAGACTTTGGGTTCACTAGCTATAAAATGGGATTCTTGTCCTATAATCATTATGTCTATTACAAGGAGAAAAAAGGTACAAAAAGCACTTTAAAATTATAAACCTTTAAACTGGCAAATTAGTAAAATATCCACATAACTATTACATAACGTATCATTACTGCAGCTAGCATCGCAACTGACAGAGTCATCAAATCACACCTTGACCATGAAAAATCCAGTTGGCCATGGATTATGAATTTATACGTGGGCACGACACTAGAAATACATACCTAAAATCCAAACAAGCCACCGTGAGGATACCGTGCTCACCAGTGTGCACATACGTGGCTGTGTCCATAGGATGCCAAGCACCTCACGACTGGCAATTATTTAAATATTTGGCGTTATGCAAATAAAATATGAATCTTTTATTTTCCATCTGAGAAGACACATGTTACTGTACATTACTTATATTTAAATAAATAGGAAATACTACTTCCTATTTTTGTAATTGTGTTGGATGTTTGGAAAAAAACGATGTATAAACCCAGAGAGATTCAGTTGGGGTTTCATGTTTCAAGAAACTATTATTGTGTAAAGAAAATTGAGGATATGGAGACTGAGCTGTTAACAAAAGCTGGCTTTCCACACTGGCAGATGCACATCCCACAGGTCTAGCCCGGCCCTCTGGGTCAGGATCCAAGAACGCTGTTTTCATGACCTTGGACCAGCTTCCCCAGAGACAAACAGCATCACATGAGCATCTCAACCTTCTAACCTGGGCGGAAGGAACTTGAACTCCTCCTATGAAGAACAGTTTCCTGCTGTTCTCCCCAACTCTACCTAGTCCTGCTCCGGGTGGCGATACTTTGTGCACGTATCCTGAGACCAACTTCAGTGTGGATAGACCCTTCAGATTCTCCTATGCCATAGAAACCCCGACTTTCTCCAGGGATTGTTATTAATCATACTCATTTTAAAGATAATTTAGTTTTAATACATTGCCAATGCAATTCTCTTGGGTGCATAAAAAGTCATCCATCTTGTGCACATCTGCTTAGTTCCATTTCCTGATCCTGGAGCAGCTAGTAATATTTCTGCTTTTAGCTAAGGGAAGTGACCTGAAGTAAAGATGTGTAAAGTACATCCTGATCCGTGTTGTAACTTCCAAATGTCTTTGGGGTCACCGCTTAAAAATGGTGCCAGAGAGTAATGGCTGCATATCATAAGCATTAGGAGTCTTCCGTTGGTGTTTTATTTAGCTCTTACCTGGCTTGGGCTGCCAGGGCCTTCGGTCCCTTCTCTGGGAGGATCGGTATTTCAGAGAACCAAAGTAGCTTCTCTGAGAGACTCATAAAACTACAACTGTAAAAAGGGTCTGCTACTTAAGGCACTTAGCTGCTCACCCACCACCGTGGTATTTGCTTAGGTATGTGGAATAAAATTTATTGTGTCTAGAAAGCACCATTAATGCTTTAATATTAGACTGAGTCATGTGAAATTGCTTTCTTATATTTAAAACTATCATCCGATATTAACCATTCTGTACAGCTCAGCCTCCTACATGGGAATGCTTTTGTTTCTCACTCCTGAGCAACTTTTCCATGGAAATGGAAAATCATGTCTGCCAATCAAAGGAGGCTACTGTTCTGATCTACGGAATGGCACCTTCCCTTTGATACCTTTGAGCAGAAACTGTCTTTGAAACTATCTGTTCAGAGTTGCTAGATTAGTTTGTGAATCATCTTTGGTAATTAGGGCAAAATAACTTTTTCTCCCCCTCACAAATTAGGCACACCATTGAACTATGGTAAGTCAACTATTCTATTTGCTCCATTTTATGATTTGTCAATTATAGGCTTATCTGTAGATATAAGAAAAGAAATAATGTGGAGAGGAAAATTAAACCTAACTACATTGAATATATGTAGTAATTGTAAGACACATTCCAGCTTCAAAACTGCTCCATGAGGGGTTGGGCGAGGACATTTAGAAAGGAATCCTGTCTATCCTGTCCCCCTTAGAGGATTCTAGGGAGTTGAGTATGTTGTTCAGATCAGCGTGATGTGCTTGGTTTGATGAATTCAAAAGGCACTAGGACACAGAGGCATTTGGAGTAAAATTAAATGGTACAAGAGCAGCACTGGCTGGAGATTAGGACTTAAGTTCGCCTCATGCTCTTCCACCAAAGAAAACTTTCCCAGAAATGAATTAAGTCTCCCTGACAGAAAGTGTATCAGCTGATACTAAGAAGGCAGCTGGGCTGTCCAGCCCTTCAAGGTGTGAGGGTGAGAGGCGTGTGCAGAAGTGAGTGTGGCCTGAGAAAGGGCACAGGGCAGGAGGAAAGAGCCCTCCCTGCCCTGGCCACCCCTGCGCCACTTCAAATTTTGGCTATGACCTTGTCCGGGACTCCTCCAGCTTCTGATAGATTTACTCTGCATGGTGACGTGCTGCAGGAGAATCTTCGTGAACACTTGTGAAGACCTAGGGCTGGGGTGGCACTCCACACTCATCAAGTGACCATTTCAATTTATTTAGAAGAAGCTATCAGAAGTTAACCACACACAAAAAAAAGAAGTTAACCACAGTCTGTTCTAATTCATTAAAATGTTTATTCTATTCTACTTAAAAGCTCTCTCTGAGCTGATGGCTCCATTGTGTAGGATGGTCTGTGACAAGTGGAAAATCAGCAGCTGCTCTAGGTATGTCACTTGGGGTTGATTATGTATATCTCCTTAAACTGTTTATAAATTACATTCATTGTGTTGTAATTAGTAGTACTAACAGCTCGTGATATCAATAAGGTCATTAAATATGTAAATAATAAGTAACAGCAATATCAAGGCCACTATGTGGCACTGCGGAAGTTGCACACTCAGCCAGCCAAGGTCCGAATTTCTAGTCCTCAGGCCACGTGGAGCAGAGCCAGCCCTGGGTTAGTGAACACGGCCCCCAGCACAGAGGGTACATGGACCTGCTCGATGGATGGCAACAGGAAGCCTGGGATTCATTTTCTTAAGAAACGGGACAGATGCAGTGTGCCTACTTACAGAAGAGTGGAGTTCTGGAAATCGGAACAGTGGGTTTCAGTGGGGCTAGGGGGAAGTTTGCTTACCTTGTTTAAAATGATACCTGTCACCATTCCTGATACAGCTGCCTCTATCTTTTCCCACTGTCTATGAATAGAAAAGCATGGGAGCTCAAACCCACCCTGAGAACAAGCATGTCAGACAATTTATGGGCAGCATCTCAGACAAGGCTTCCCTAGCTCCCTGCGCTGGAACTGCATGAAAGAGCCAGGCGTGGACAGTCCCAGCTAAGGAATCCTCAGTGACTTCAGGGGCCAGCTGATCAGGCTGAGACACAGATCTTCACCACATGGGCAAGTGTGGGCCCCACGCAGGGCTGCATGGATCATTGCTTTGGGGTGAATTAAAAAGTGTAGCCATAGGAAAAGAGGAAAGGATATCCTGAGAGCCAAGAGAAGAGCAGGTGGGAAAGCACATTTCTACGAGGAAAGCAATTCAACTTTAGGAAACACTTGGTGTCTTCTCAGTCCAAAAGCACAACACTAGGATGCTGTCTATACCAGGGGCAGTAACACCAGAACCGACACCAAAACTCGAATGATTGGTATGGAGAGTAAATTTCAGAAGCTTTTCAAGAGAGGGAGTCATGGGGAGAGAAAAGTATTAGCTAGGACAGTCTCAGATGTGACAGGATATCCAGGGACAGCAATGGTGTCCTGAGGAACTAAATCAAAGCACAGGGAGAAGAGGACCGTGAAGGACATGGGCAGGGAGACACCCTGGCTGGAGGCCCTGGCAAGGGCTCTGCTCCCACGTACAAGGTGAGACAGGGAGGAACTGGGAGAAAGCGTCAGAATGGACAACAACGGCCACAGCGAGGAAAAGCTAAAGAGTCAAAGGAATTGAAGAAAAATTATAAAATTTCTGATACCCTCAGAGATCAGAGAAGCTCTTCTGTGCATAGAACAGGGTGCTATAAAAGCAGGGTACTCTGAGGTCATAAGAACCCCAATAGAACTTTGAGATATGATCAGAGTAACGAAGATGGCACGGACTGGATTGAACTACAGCACTGGTGACATCTCAACAGGGCAGAGCAAATGCAGAGGAAGCTAGGCGGGAGCTGACGGGAAATCCCAGGAGTGTCCAGGACCTCATCGTCCAGGACCTCGTTGTCTAGGACGTCGACCAGGAAGCTGTCCCCTCCAGAATGAAGTTCCAGGGAAAAACTAGACTTGGATGAGAATAAGCAGAAATGCAAAGGGAAGTCCCTGGATCTGAGGTCCTGAGTTTTCAGGTGAAATGTGCTTCCCAAGTCCTGAGCACAGTGGGCAGAACCCACCTTAAGCCAAATTCAGAGAAGAGGGGACAAAGGAGTGATCTTACACAATTGCAGAGGGGGAAGGGCCATCACAGAGAGAGTCGCACTGAGGGGAGCACTGGACAAGCCCGGGCCATCCTGGGCTATCAAGATAATGGACAAATACCTTCAGGTTTCCTGGGGAAAATGACCTGCGTGGATTCTCCGCTCATTAAGCATTTTAAACGATGCAATATTCCAAATGACATCACAATGGACTCAAGAAACATTTGCCACTTAAATAAAGTAATAATGCTTTAAAATGCCAACTTAAGTTGTTAAAATGTGAACTAAAAAAATTAAGTGAAATAATGCTGTGAGCCAAAAGGTTTTATCAGAAGGGCCTTCTAAGCCCTCAAGAAATGAGAACTTTCAGTGTGTGTGCTTTCATAGCTTAGACACACAGGGCATATGCTTTCTTTTCTGAATCGAGCATATCATTTACATCAAAACCAGTTAGAAATTTAAAAATTAAAAGCAAAATAGAAATAATTCAGTAATGAGCTCACTCAAAATATAGACTAACAAGGTCTATATTAAGCTTTAAAAATAAAATGAAATGATATCTTTTAATAAAGAATCATTCCTAACCAAGCAGAGTTTGTTGGAAGAATGCAGGAAGCTTTATCAGAAGTTAAAGTTCCAAATACTCAGGCTGCTACTGTGGCTAGAGCTCTGGTCACCCACCAGAGGAGTGGCACACATTTTGAAACCCTTAGGATTATGTGCAAAAGGATCCCAGATTCTTCTGCAAGATTCACAGGAAGGTCGAGGTGACCCATCTGGACCCTGAGTCTCAGAGACTGAACGGAGGTGAATCGGGTGGAATCAGCACTGGACTGACATTCTGCTTCTCTTGCGGCAGCACTTGCACTCGACAAAACACCCTTCCATTTTAAACCTCGGGTTCACACTTCCCCAGTGAAGATTCCACTGGATAAATTTTCACTACATTCTATAGAGCAGTTCAGTCAGTGAAGCTGATGCCCATTGAGGATGTTAGTTAGTTACTCATCGCTATGACCTAACAAACAAACAAAGAGAACACCTGAAGAGGACAACCAGAGAGGACAGGCTTTGGAGGGCTCACCGCTTCAGAGGGCTCAGTCCATAGCCGGCCTTCTCCATTGCTCTGGGCCCTGGGTGAAGCAGAGCATCATGGTAGAGGGGTGTGATGGAGGAAAGCCGCCCCACTCCTGGCTGCCAGGGTGCAGAGAAAGGGGACAGGGTCTGGAGAAGATGAACCTTCCAGGGTGTGCCCTCACGACCCACCTCCCCAGCACACCCACCTGCCTACAGGTAACGCACAGCCGGCTTTAACTAAGACAGGCTGATCCGGTTATAGCCTTCACAATCTGGTCATTCCACCTCCACACATTCCTGTACACACACAGGGTTTGGGGGCACCCCCCATCCAAACTACAGTACCCACCTTTAGCTGAAGCTCTGACTTAGGCTTAAACTCCACCTGTATGGCTCAGAGAGCTGGGGCCAAACAAGTTTTGCTGGCAATTTTGCATTCAACAATACATGGGAAAATTTTTATGTGACAGAAATAGCAGCTCAAATTAGTGAAAAAGGAATAACATTAAATAGCTGTGAGTGTAAGTGCATATGCGTACCTAGAATCACATTCTCTGGTCCATTTTATTAATTTATCCAAAGGGAAATGAGAAGATTCATGGTTAAGAACAGGTCTAATTTCTATCTTATTTTGGGCATACTAGACTGCTATCTACCAGACCCACCTACTAAGTCATTTATGAAAGAATATGCAGGCAGGATTCCTAACCAAAGGGTGCAGGGAGGGTGCTTTAGTCAACCTTTTCACTGCTGTGACCAAAAAGACCTGACAAGAACAATTTTAAGGAGGAAAAGTTTATTTTGAGGTTCTTGGTTTCAGAGGTCTCAGTGTGGAAACAGCCAACTCCATTTCTTGGGGCCCAAGGTGAGGCAGAACCTCATGGCAGAAGTGTGCGGTGGAGGAAAGCCGCTGGGGACATGGCACCAGGAAGGAGAGAGACAGAGTCCACTCAACAAGGACAAAGGCACACCCCAGGGACCCACCTCCTCCCTACTCCCCACCTGCCCACAGTTTCCTGTTAATCCCTATCAGAAGGTTGACTCGTATTAATTCACTGGTTAGGTTAAGGCATTCCTGACCACATCATTTCACCTCTAAACTTCCCTGCACTGTCTCACACATGAGCTTTTGGGGGACAGGTCACATCCAAACCATAACAGAGGACACACGACAGTTTACACATTTGTCCTCAGAGAAGATGAAGTCTGCCTTTGGGGAGAACAATCGTGATGCTCCTTCTTTATGCTCCAAGTCCTCAGTCTCGTGTTCTTGGGAGGAGGTGAAATCCTCCTTGGCTAGGCCAGACCTCCGTCCATCCAGGGATCACTGCAACCCTTCCACAACAAGATTAAAGGTTCAGCAATAAAGAATCAGTTCAATACATTGTAAGACATGCTAATATTGCAACCCTTGAAAATCTTATTTAGAGAAGAAAACTATGTTTTAAGCAAAGTTTATTTCATTAATTTCCAATCATGATGGCACTGTTCCCGACAGGGGACAAGTTACAGTCCAGGGGTGGAGGGAGGTCATGCTTGTGAAGTTTGAAAAAATCTGCAATGTTTGGTGTTTATATTTGTAAATTAAAATAAATGTCTACTGTTTTTCTAATATAAAGTAAAAATGGTAAAGCTTGCAAAGATGCATGAACAATAGATTCTAACTTTAGTCTTCACCCCTGGGATGGACGGTCACCAAGGAGTACACAATTTTAATGCTTTTCAGAAAGGAAACTGGATAGTAAAAGACTGAGTAGCTCCAATTAAATGAAGTTCAAAATGCTGCTGAACACACAGTCACAGAAAATGAAGACCAAAATAACAGAACTAAATGTCATGTGACTCTACAGTGTTCATTAAGGTATGTCCACATGCACAAGGTACTAGAAAAAAAGTGAAAGGAAAACTCCAAAATAGCAAACGTTTCATCTCCTGACCCTGGACTAGGGGCCGCTTCCCCTGTGTGCTGCAGAGCTTTCTAAAATCACCTGTGACGTCCAAGTGAAAATGCTGGTTAAGTCCCACCGCACTGATCTGCCCCTGAAGGGTCACCCCAGGGAGAGCGGGCAGAGCTCCGGGCGCCCCACACTGAGCCGCTCAAGGCCTGGGAAGTGCTGTGGTATGTCCCCTGCCACATGTACCCAGGGCTCCTCTGTCGTGACTCTTCATAAGCCTTGGTGGCCGTGGATCTTCCTGCCCACCCCAATCCACATCTCTCTTGGTACTCAGACCTCCTGAGCCATTTTCTTAGTTCTCACACTGCAAGTCTTCATTAAAAAAAAAAAGAAAAAAAAAAAAGACCCATCGAGACTTCCAAAAGGAAGGCTTTATGAGCTTCCCAGAGCCCAGCCTCCAAGGGCCAAGCACACAGTGGGTGCTTCAGCCCACCTTCCTGGGTGAGGTGCTTATAGGAAAAGGGTGGCCGTCTGGTAGAGAGTGTTCCTCGCATTGTATACACTCTGTTCTTGGCTTCCTTGAGCCAGTGAGAATCATTTCCCTAAAAGGAATGCTCACGGTGAGACTGCCACACAAGAGCCCCTTGCTTTGTCACCTACCTTTGGTCCAGGATGAATTTTCAAATGAGAGCCACACATAAACAAGAAAGCTGCTGGACATGGGGCACATCTCAGCAACTTGGGACGCTGAGGCAGGAGGATCACAAGTTCAAGGTCAACCTCAGTAACTTAGTGAGGCCCTCAGCAACTTAGTAAGATCCTGTTTTAAAATAAAAAGTAAAAGGGGCTGAGGATGTGGCTCAGTGACAACAGACCCCTGGGTTCGATCCCCAGTATCTCAAAAACTAAATAAATAAATGAAGACAGAGAAGGTCACGTCCCCTATGTGTATAATCCTAGACAGGCCTGGGACACAGAGCAGAGCTTTAACTGTCCACAAGGGCAGGTGTGGCACCTGGGGAGACCTAGACTGAGGTCAGTACGAAGGTCACCTGTAACAGAGGTCTGGGGCTCTACAGGAGATGGGCAAATGCTGCTGCTATGTGCCCACTGACCCTGACCCTGAGACCCTTCTCAGCAACCAGCCAGTGTGACTCCCACCATCTAACCAGGGCTGCTCGTAGGGACAGATGGAGGGAACAGTGGGAACCCTCTGAGCCCCGCTTCCGGGGCTTCCTCAGAGGCCCCTGCCATGGTGCCCCTCTAGTCCACAGGTTAGCAGTGTGACTGGCCTCTTGGGGACCCACGGGCAGTGTTCTGCTCAGCGACCACTCAGGAAAGCAGCGACTGCCACCATGAAGTGCTGCGGAGCTGCGGCACAGTGACACCGAGGAAGGCGCGCCAGGGAGGGGCCCCCTGTTGTCCCCCTCGCTGTGCCTTCTCATTTCCCCTCTGTGCTCAGTCCTGGGTCCTCTTCTCTGTCCTGTCCCACACCTGGGTGACCACAGCCCTGCCGTGACTTGACACCAGCCCTCTGTCCAGATTCCTGATGTCCGTCTCGCTCAGACTCTCCTGCACTGCAGGCTGACCAGGAACCCAGCCCACATCTGCACAGGGTGGGAGAGGGTCCGGGGCAAGGTCCACCCTGTCCACCATCTTCCCTGCTGACCTAACGGACTCCTTCATTCCAAGCTCTCAGGCCTCGGCCACGTTTGACTCCTAACTTCCCCCAAGACCCCACTGCCAAGCCTTCAGCAAAGCCTGTCCCCGTCCTCGTGTGTGACCCCCGACTGGCCAGAGGGAAGCACCGCTGCCCCTCCACCTCACTTCCCTTCGGACACAGAAGCCCAGGCTCCTTGCAAATTTAAGTTGCCCTCATGGTGGTCCCACCGTCCTACAGGGCTCCACCCCGTACCTTCCCTGCACCTCTCCTCCCTGGCCCACCTTCTTCGGCTCTTCCACTCCTTCCTCTGTGACCCTGTTGGCCACTGGCTCTCAGGGCTTGGTGTTGCTGTGTCCTCTGACTGTCACACCCTCCTGGAAATCCATAGGCTCCTCCTTGTCTGGCCACCCTCCGCCCTGGGAGGTGCTCCTTCCTCCTTGGATCCAAGGTCCCCCTCCTCGCACCACTTTTTCCCAGCGAGCTCTCCTCCTCCAGGCAGCATGGGTGTGTTCGCTGTGCTTGAAGAGGCAGCGCTGTGTAATGCCTTGCCCGTGGGCTCCAGCACTCCATGAAGACAGGCTATCCAGCTTGGCTTGGTTTTCTCTCTGAAGAATCCCAAAGCACCCAGACCCAACAGTGCCTGGCCACGGTAGATCCCTACTGTCTGCTGAGTGAACGAGTGCATTTTCTGTAGTTAGGCTCTCGATGTGGGGGGTGTACCTGGTTTGAACTCAGGGGCACTGGACCACTGAGCCACATCCCCAGTCCTATTTTGTATTTTATTTAGAGACACAGTCTCTCTGAGTTGCTGAGCGCAGTTGCTGAGGCTTGCTTTGAACTCATGATTCTCCTGCCTCAGCCTCCTGGGCCGCGGGGATTCCAGGGTGTGCCACCGCACCCAGCTAGGCTCTTCATTTCAAGCTACCATCTTAATCACTTTTAAGTACGAAATTTACAGGAAAGAAAAATCTTAAGACTGGAAGACAACCCACCCTATGTGCGTGAACCTGGGATTTAGACAGTGCTCCCTGTGGAAATAGAATGTTTTAAGGGAGAGCCACCAGCAGGACACCATACCTGTTTGGCCACCATGTCCATGAGAGCGACAAGTGACCACTGTTACATGGGATCATGTACATTAGGCAGCGTACACTAAACCATGACATGAGGAAGGGGAACAGAGGTCATAGCCGTGAACTGCCTTGGACAGTGCTCTGTGATGCAGCGGCGGGGGGGGGGGGGGGGCTGTGCTCCGAGTTTTATTGTGGATCATATTAAAGGTGTGATAAAGCTCTATCTTCCTTCTTGTTCTATGTTCTCTTCTTATATCAATATACTATTTTCATTATAAAATCATTATTTCATTATAAAATCATCAGCCTTTGAGATGTGCGAGCATCATAGTCTGCATTCTAGAACCCTGCAGAAGGGACCAGGCCACTCAAACAACATTATTAGCCTGGCAATGGGGACGAAGGCACTGTGCCGGCATCATGGTCACTGTTTGGACCCTCATCAGGCGGCTCACACTGAACCTGTAGTTAGACTCCGTATTTATTCTCCAGTTATCTATCAAGACACTAAAGCTGTCCACTGAGAACACGCTGCTCTGGAACAGGCATGGCCAGCTGCATGCAGAGCAGGGAGGTGTGTGCTCACCCTGAGGTCAGGCAGGATCTCACTCAGGTGGCTGCAACGGGGCTCCTGCGAGCACCTGTCCCCAAGCTGGCTGCAGTTCACTGCAAGCCCTCCCGTGGGCCTGTCTGCCTGCTGTTCCTGCAGGCAGCCTGTGTGGCTCTTGTGCCTCTGGGGGCCCATCCAGCAGAGGCAGAGACCTCGTCTCCTTCCACAGGGAAATGAACATTAGCAGCACTGCAGTTGTTTGAGCCTGCTCAGAAGGTCATCGCTGGAGTGATTACAGCTCTCTGACTGATGTTCCGATGCTCACGTCCCAGGTGGATCTGTGGCTGATGCTGTGTGGCTGAAACATCTCACATGATTCTGGTGTTTGCCAGCCAGCAGCGTCTTTCCAGATGGCAAAGCAGAAATAGCCTGAGAAATGGCCTCCGGAACTCACTCTGTGCAAGGGTCCTGTTAGCCCCGTAACTGACACTCCAAGATGCTCCAACATTCCAGTTCTAGCGAACACAAATGACATCCCTCCCCGACATTTTCAAAGAAGTCCAGATGTTAACACACATTACTCAGCAAATGGCTGGATGCTATCAATGCCATTATTGGGTGCATTAGAAAATAGCAACTTCTCACCTTTGGAAATAGCTGGGCACTTCTTCCCTAGAATCTGTATTCTAATAGTAGGTGGATCTCTAGAGCAATAGAAATGCGAAGGTCTCAGTTATTAACGGGAAAATGGAACTGCTTAAATTTGATTACCTTGTTTAATGAAGTGTGGCATTTATTTACAAAATGACATGATGAATCACATTCTGGCTACCATAAATCAGCTTATAAAGATGGACAAATGGTTCAATTATATGATACATGTACAAATTCAAGATGAAGAGATTTGAACTCTAATATTTCCCATTCTTTAAAAAGAAGCTATTTTGAGATTACCCCAGTAATTAAACTTGATGGTTGCTTCCTAAAATCTTCTGCGTTCTTCTGTAGCTGAGACTGTAAATTCAAGCCTGGCCCCAGTCTGCATCTTGCAGTGCCTGAAAGTCTCCTTCCTTCCACCCTGTCCACCCTGCAGATGCAAACTGCTCCTCAGGCTCCCAGGGTGCTGCAGAGAAAGTGCAGAACCACCCTGGTGTTGACAATAAAATAGAATTGCCAGGGTCACCTGCTATCTTGTCTCAGCTTTTTATTTTATTTTTTTATCTTCCTGGCAGGAAGCCATGAGTAATCCCTGAGATCACAGGGTGAATGGCCACCTCCTTGTGGAGTGAATTCAAGTCACATTCGTCCCGGGTTTAGCAGCAGAGAGCAGAGCACCTGATGAGGAGGAGGAGCCAATGGGGGTAGGGAGGATAAGACTGAGCCATCCTGTGGTCACTTGCTGTTTCCTATGGCCAATTGTCTTGTGGCTGCAGCTGGGGCACAGTGGGAAGGAACTGAGTAGGCGACCCTGGCTGGGATCTGGGTGTGCATTCACCAACTGTGTCACAGTCACTGGACGCCATGGTGTCTGAAGCCCAAGGTCTTGGGGGTAGATTGGAGTGAGGGAAGAGGCACTGATCCTACAGGCCAATCAAACAGGCTGTCAGAGAACCCCAGAGCAACTGTACAGATGCACGCTTCTGAAAATAGGGCTTCTTCTGAAATCAGGAAAGACATCTTGCATAAAGACGAGGGAAGGAAATGGTAAAAGTGTGTCTCTCAGTCATCACTCGTGGCCTCTACCAACACCAAATGGCAAATGTGTGACACTTTGCAAAGTCTATTCTCCCCAGCAGGCTAGACTTGCATTCTCAGGTATGGGCAGTGGACGGAGGGTGTGGGTTACAAGTCCGGGATTCATGGTCTCACTGTACTATTTACTAATTGTGTGGCCTGGACAAATGAGGAGCTTTTTCATCTCTAAGTTGGGGATACCTACACCTGACTCTCCAAGATCACCATGAAGATTGACACAGACAAGGAACCCTGGAGACCAACCAGCTAGTTTCTGCACAGGCTGGTCGCTCCCCACCTCTCTCTCCTCTCTCCCTCTGGCATCTCCTTTTGCCAACACACCAGCTGAGCACATCACTAACACACTCATGAAACACAACCACACTCATTTGTGTGTATCATGCTCACACTAGTCTGAAAATTATTCTTCTTGAATCCTAACTGATCCTCTTCCAGTCATAGTGCCTATCCACAGTTACCACCCAATTAATCCAGGTCAGGGGATTAATGCATTGATTAGATTAAGGGCCTCATGACCCAATCACTTCACCCCTGAGCTTTCTTGTGTTATCTCACTCATGAACTTTTGGTGGACACTTCACATCTAAGCCACAACAGGTAGTACTTAAATCTGTCTCCAAGAAGGTAGTGTCCTGGGGTCTTGATCTCAGTTACAAACAGTTAATATGAACATTTTTATTCTGACTTTTAAAAACAACTTTTCTGTTTTTAAACAGATAATCTAAACCCTGGGTCCCTGGGGTTCAGATTAGGGGGTTGGGGGAGAAGAGGGAGACACTTGAAGCCATTTGGCCTCTCAAGTAGGATCCACACTTTCATTTCAAGTAGCAAGTTGAGTAGGAGTTCGGTGGAAGGAACCCCAGGAAGAATCAGTGCCTACTGATTTTCTTAAGGTTGAAAAATCTGAATTCTGTGGATATATAATATGAATGATGAAAATACTAAGAGGAGTTCATTTCAAGTGCAGACTCTGCGATTCCTGGAGCAGGCTCAGGGCGGAGGGTCAGGTCCACCCTGGCAGGGCGCCTGGAGCACAGCGCCCCGCCACGCTCCCGCGAGGCACACCCTGGAGCCAGAGTGCATGCGGGCACCACCGCACTGCCCAGCCCGCATGGGGGTTTTACGTGGAGGACGCAACTAGTTCTGCAATAAGCAGAGCCTTGGAGACTAGTCTAGAGCTCTTGGGTAACTGAATCAACCACAGCTGAGGTCCAGGGACCCGTTCCGGCGCCTAGAAGCATGGTGTGTGCTGGAGCAGGGAGGACTTGCGAGACCCGCCCAGCGCTCCAGGACCCTGCGCAGCAGCTTCCCCGCTGCTGCCCACTCTGCTCTGCGGCTCGCCCCGCAGGTTTGTAGGCACCAGCGGCGGCCCTGACCCAGAGGGCCTCAGGCACGTGCACCTCCCAGGGTGGCGGGAGCCCAGCATCTCGGTTGTGGAGCTCAGGTGGGGGCAGGGGCAGAAGGGACCTGCGCGCCACTTCTGCAGCAGCGCCGCTTGAGTGACAGGTGTACTGATGCCACATCGGCTGCCAATATGTTATGAGACCATGGTAACAATCGCTCCTCTCCAGGGAGCAGTGCGCTTCGTTCTTCACTATCAGACATGAAAGAAATAATTTCAGGTGCCAGAAAAGGATCTTTGATAAAAGAAAACATCTCAGCTTTCACTGAGCAGAGTTTGCCTGGGAGCAATAGCTTTGATACGTTTTTTTTCAAGTCTCTTTCTTTATGTTTACAATTAATCCATGATTATCTACAAACAATCTTTTGGCCTATAGGGTACCAGTAGAAAAGAATCAGTTTCTTTCTTTTAAAAACATTTTCCAATAATAAATTTACTTGAATATCGCGTATAATGGCATTTACATAGGGCTTCGTGTTTCCAAAGAACTTCCCAGCATAACCCACTTTAGCCCCTTAATCCTCACCACAAACAAGTGCAGTGGGAATTACAAGATCATCTCTCTTCCAGGATGGATGTTACCAAGCTTTAACAACCAGACAAAGGATGCTGAACACAGAATTATTCCCTGAGAGTTTCTTGCCACCTTTCTGGAAAAATTCTCATGACACCTGACCTGCCGGTTGAGACTCTGAAAGAAATGGTTATGTTGTTCTATGTTCTGAGGAGGCACTGTCCACAGTAACACAGGAAGGTGTGAGGACACAGATCTCAGAGATCCCTCTTCTGTTTTTCTTTTCAAACTACTGTATTTGTTGGGGTCTGCTTTGCATATAAGAATCCACGGCAAATAGAAACAAATTTATGCAAAGGAAGCATCAGCTTTGCTTCAGTTCCGCGTCCTGCAGAGCTCAAATGCAGTCTTTACATCACATTAGTGTAAGTTTCTATGTGCTTGTTTATATATATATATCACCACCCTCATTGCACCCTCATTATTTCATGCTCTTGTCCTTAGTTGAGGAAATCAAAAGCTTTAAACTGCAGTAGCAAGAAAAAAAAACCCTGAGGCTCAGGAGGTCCTGGCGCTCTAGCTTCTAGGCTGGGAAGGAGGCTGTGCTGCGCTCCCCAGGAGCATGGCAGCTGGCAGCTGGCAGCTCACAATCCAGTCTGTTAGGGCATGCACCATGGAAAGTGGTGGCTTTGTCCCCACACTGGTTGACTGACCATGGGGCCTTCCCTGCAACAGGCAACTAGAAAATGTGAAGTGGAAATCAAGTTACCTCATGCACCATGGAGGCACAAAGTTCTTGACTGCATTTGACTAGCGGGTGAGAGAAGCAATGTACTCACATCTGGGAAACTAGGGTGGAGTCCCAAATTAGCTATGCACTAACATGCTAATCTTTGAACTTGATAAATGGCTGCCCGAAAATTGTCATGTAACCAGTTTGAAGTTGTACGATTCTTTACTTTGACTGCTATTGGATCAAAGGCAAACTGAGCAAAAGAAGTTTCGATGAATGTAGATAAACCTCCCTCTGCTTCCTTCCTCTGGCCTCTCCCTGGGATCCTTATGAACTAGGGGCTCGGCTCTGCCAGACCCCCAAAACTAGGTGTACATCTGGGTGCTCCTTGCAGAACATGCAGTGACCCATCTCAGGTGGCTCCTGAAAGGATGTCTCACTCATTCTCTCACCCACCAGGACTGAGCTTGCCCTCCCCTGTGGACCTGGTCTCTGTAGACATAACAGCTGAGGGGGCTCAGCTGGAAGGCTGCCACTTGGAGAGCAGTTAGGAGGTGTGGCTCTGCCTGGGGCCTCCCCAGGTCCAAGCCCACCATGGCCAAGGAAGTCCCCACAAGGAGGGAGTGGGATCTGCCTCCCCTGGACCAAGCCCACCATGGCCAAGTAAGTCCCCACAAGGAGGGATGGGATCTGCCTCCCCTGGACCAAGCCCACCATGGCCAAGGAAGTCCCCACAAGGAGG
>JAJEJO010048357.1:0-13611 GCA_020662805.1 Glaucomys volans | reverse complement strand
GACCTCACCAGGAGCCACTGCAGCAGGCCAGGTGGGCTCAGTGTGACTTCACCAGGAGCCACTGCAGCAGGCCAGGTGGGCTCAGTGTGCCCTCAGCTGAAGCCACTGCAGAGTCCACGCTGGAGTTCTCATCCCCCAGATTGAGTAGCTCTCTCATTTTGGATGGAAAGTTTATTATATAAAGGAAACCAGTTAAGTAGGACAGAAATAGCTCTAGTTCCAAGTGATCCACCTTTTATATTTTTAGATTTTTGCCACTTTACATCATTCTCCCCTCAGGTTGATTAATATGGCAAAATTCCAGTTTTGCATGCCTTGTTGCTTTTATTTAATTAAAAGGAAAAGAAACCATAAAGTGCAAATGATCCTTCCTTCCTTTCTTGTTTTTCTCCCCGCTGCCTACTCCTGCTGGAAACTTCCTTTCACCAAGACCCACTTGGGAAATTTCCATTCCAGGAAGTTTCTATGAAGTTGCAAGAGACAAATTAGGTGATTTGAATAAGCTAACACAGAGTTGCTCCTTTGAAGACTGCAATGCAGACCTTAAGTAACGAATGCTATTTGACTTGTGGGTGCTGCAAAACTTCAGTGGTAAAGATTTTTTTGTAAGACACTTACAGATCCTTAATCAAGGGGCCATTCTAGAACAGGCAATGTGGTAAGGTACACTTAGCTGATAACAGACATGCACATTTAAATTAAACTCAAAGTTAGTTTGTGGAGGGACACCAGACTCCACAATGTGAAAATGGAAATGGAATACATCATTATGGAATGGTGCAGCCTTACTGGTGTGGTTTGCAAAATTAAACTTATTAATACACAGAATTTCAGTCAGACACAGAACATACCGAACTGGTTTTCAAGGTTGAATCTGCAGTACCCTGTTCATCTTTGCGAATGTGGCCGGCCTGACCATTGCCAATGCTTTCTGAGGACAGGACGGTGTTGATCAGCATCTTGGCTAATTCTCTTTCCCTTCATTTTGCCGCACACCTGGTGGACGTCCTCAACACACGTGTTCTCAGGGACAAGGCCTCACCCGTGACAGGAGGGAGATGCTTTCAGAAGAGCACAGTTTTTGCTACCCTGAGTTTAAGAAGCTATACCTCCCCCATGTTGGGACTGCTGACACACTGACCTGAGGCCGCTCAGTCTCCCCAGCATGCCTTCCAGGGTCAATGCCCAGGGGTGGACTGGCAACCCTGGATCATAGACATGGTGCCGATCCCTCTTCCTGCCGTCTCCAGCAAGAGTATAGATGTGAGTCCTTGTTAATGAAAGTGTCACATTCACTGTTACCCCACCAGGTACCAGTATGAGATGGAACGACATAGGGGTGTCCAACCTGGGTTTCCCTGGCAACCATGGAAGCCAGGGGAGAGGGAGCAAAAACATTTCAGAGCCCTACTAACTCCCTCTGAAAATCTCCTAGTTGTGTAGACACACGGCCCTGGAGTATGTGGAGGGTCAGTAGGAATAGCCCGAGGTGGGACAGGGACCTGGAGTCTCCTGCCCAGGTGATCATGAGTGGCTGTGGGTTCCCCGGGGCAGCTGTACATAGGCTCTGACGCCTAGAACTCCCTAAAATGCTGCCCCTGAACTGATGCAAGCATCCAAATGCGCATCAGCCTACTCACTTCGTCGGAGAGTCCATCTTACATTAGAAGTGCCCTGTATGCAGCATGGATGGGGACCTCCCTGCTTCTGATCTCGGGGCAGTGCACTTCAGGTTCTCCTCCCTTTCTCTCCCCGTCTCTCTGGCAGTGGGAAGGATGCTCTCTCCCGGGGGAGCATCACTCCTGCGTGGATATAGGCGAGCCGGCGAGGCCATGGAGAGCCCCAGAAAGCGCTGGAGGGATCCCCTAGATGGAGCTGGGTGGGAGGTAAGGGCTCTCTCCCAGCCTCGCAGCCCCGAACCTCAGTGGCTCCGGTCCCCTCCTCCTGTCCCCAGGGCTCTCCTCAGGGTGGCTGCTCCTTTTGTTCCAGTCCTCCTCTCCCTTTCACCCCTACTTTCCTATCAACATGCCCACGACCGTCCAGGCTCCTCTTACCATCCTCCAACGCACCGCAGCCGTGCTTTTAAAGATGGGCTGATTTATGGAAAGGAACAAACGCAATCTGAAGGACAATGACGGGCAGATTGGAAGCCCAAGGCGCCAGCAGGGCTTGGTGCAGTCACAGGGAGGGTCTCCTTGGGCCAGCCACCAAGACCTGGGGAGCGCCTGTCCTCTCTCTCTCCCTCTCCTATCTTTTCCTTTTTTCCTGTTTTCCTTTCAAAACCGAGAGAAAGAGCCCAGAGAGCAGCACTGGCTGCTGCTGGCTCGTGTTTTAGCGGGGCAGAGACCCCGTGCATTGCGCGCAGAGCGCCGCGCCGGCGACAGGGCTCATTATTCCGAGCCGCACTCAATCAAATGTGGCCCTGCGAACAGAGAGTGATGCTGGCGAATCGTCCTGGGGGCTTTTTTCTGTGTGTGAGTGGTATCCATCTGTCAGCTGTCAACGCCAGTGAGCGATACACGGGCTGTCACTCCTCGTCAGCGCGGCCGAGGAGCCTTTTGCAGCTGCCGCCCGGCCCGTCCTCACCGAAGGCCAAGGAGGAGGCGCAGCGCCCACCGCGCAGCCAGCCGGGCGGCGGGCGCAGAGACCTCAGGCTTGCCCGAGGGTAACGGTGTCGACCCGTCCGAGACATAAGGACGAGCCGCGTTTTCCCCTAAAACAGGAAAAAGGCATTTAGAGCGAATCCTTTCAGAGGGTAATGTTTCTCCAGTTTGCTTCCAGAAAATCCTGTCGAGTTCCGGGGCCTGTGGAAACCATAACAGCAAAGAAAATTTATGGGCCCGTAAATGAATATATTCAAGGTAGAGATGGTGCTACATATTTTTTAAATCAGCAGAATATAAAGAGGGCATATGCTTTATGTTCTCCCCTATATAAATTATATTACTACAAAGACTGCATATGCATAATCGTTTGTATAATGGAATATATATTTAATATGTGTTTGTAACACAAAAATGAACATCCTGAGCACGGACACGCCTGTGCTCCAATAATGCAGATGTTCAACCTGGGCTAATTTTGATATGGAAACACCCCATTCCTCACGGCGCCGACGTCCCTTGGACGTTCCCCTGTGCTTATTTATAGGGTGACGTTTGCTTAATTGAATTATTTTAAACTAACGTGATTCTGGTTTTGTGGTCCTTCTGCAGAAAGTTCTCCACGTGACATTGCATCAGGGAAGCTGCTGGGCCCCCAAAGCCCTGTGGGTGTAGACAGGGATGGAGCGGGGACCTGGGTGCTCCTTCTTCTCCCTGCCCTCTGCTCAGGGTGTTGGGACATTTGTTTTCTAGGGCTTTGACATGACCCTAGTTAAAGAAGAAGGTGGATACTTCAGGCACACATACAAGATAGGTTCTTTAAAAGAAAAAGGACTACGGGATTTCTTGGGGAAATGAAGACCTAGCCAAGATTGGAGACACTGAAGGAGAAAGGAAAGCTCAGTGGTCAGGGCAGAGATCAGGGCAGGGCCCGCTGATGGCAGTCACCTGGAGTGTGCAGAGGAGCGGTAGAAGCTAAGCCTGTGGCAGGAACAGAAGCCCAAGCACACGGGCCACATGGTCCCTGGGGAGGAGGTCTGCAATGCAGAGGAGCCTTTCCTGCCCTGCAAAGCCCGCTCCTCAGTCATGGCCGGGGCGGGATGGGATCCAGGAGAAGAAGAAAAATCAGCCATCTGGACTCGTGCCCAGTAAGTACCAACCCAGTTCCTGTATTCCCAGAGACTGGACAGGTTGGGAAGACCACACACACCCTGAATGGCTGAAGGAAGGTCAAAGAGCGTGTTCCTCCAGGTTGGGGCAGCAGTGATGTCCTGCCTCAGGGCTCTTGCCCGGTGGCTCAAACACAGTATGTGTTGCAAATGCTCGGGAGGAGAACATCCCTCAGACAGAGGCACAAGTAAACCTGGGTCTGGAGGACCTGCACTAGATGGCCATAAGCAAAACCCCACAAACATGTTATCTTCCAGTTCCGGAGGGCAAAGTCCTCCATCAGCTGCTGGCAAGGCTGCTTTCAGCTCCTTCTTCTTCAAGACCAGCAGCTTGGCATCTGCAGAAGTCTGTCTTCCCCTCTCTGTTTCAACCTCCTTCTCCCTGGGCTCCCGTTGTCTTGTCCTTTTCTGACTTGGGCCCTCCCTTCTCCCTCTCCTAAGCACCCTGTGATTAGATGGTGCCAACTTAGATGACCAGGAAAACCTCCCCAGCTCAAGGCCCTTAGCACACACCTGGACTCCCCTTTTGACAGGTCACATACAATTGTTGGGTGGGCAGGAGATCATCCAGCCCGCCATGGGCAGAGAAGACTCTGGGACTAAAGTGGAGAGTACGAATTACGTGACATCACTGGAGGACGCTGATTGATGTCAGGGATCTGAAGAAAAGTGAGGTCAGACTAGGACTGAAAACAGGCTGGGTTCAAATTGCAGGCGTGTCGATGACCTTCAGGCCCAGAATCTGAGGGCCACCGGGTGCTGCTGGTCAGTTCAGGAAAGGGAAGACGCTCGCTCATCAGAGAGCCTTCCAGGGAATGTGGGGAGCTGCAGAGACTCCATGTTCCTCCATTAGGAAAACTGACCCACAGGCGATGAGGCCTGAGCCATTCTACTGACCTCCCTTTCCCTCAGCTTCGTTGGAGTTAAAACAGTGCGGTCATACGGTGCCCATCCTGTCACTGAAAAAGGGAGCACAAGGTCCTCTGGAGGACAACATACTGAGCAGACCTCAACTGGGTCAAGACCTGTTCCCTCATCCTCAGCGGGTGGGGAGCGCCCAGGGTACCACTGAGGTGAACCGGGACCCCTCGGGCACTGCGAACTCTGGGGATTTTGAGCATTACTTTAGTTTTGAAAACCCGAGTGAGTGGAGAAGAAAACCCAGAAGGCGGAGCCGATGAGGGAAACTGAGGGCAGCCCCGGGGCAGGTCAGCGGTAACGGCTCTGAGTGAGGGCAGCCCAAGTCGCAGGGGTCAGCAGACCTGTGATCTCAGGAGTGAATCTTTCAGAGCCAGCCCCCCAGGGATGGACGTCTGTGGCCTCAGCTCAACAAAGGAAATTGACAGGATTACAACAGATGGCCTCGTAAAAATCCTTCTTTCCTGGGGGGAAGGAGGGAAGTGGGCTTCCATGGAGATGGGGAGGAGCCGGGAGGGGCCAGGCCGGGGCTGTGGTGATTAGGAAGCCCAGGAGGCCAGGGATCTTTATAAACTTAGTTATTCTCAAGGGCAGAAAGCACTGGGCCCCCAGTTAATTGGATCTGCAGAAATCTGCTCGTGAGAGGCGCTAAGAGCGCGGGAGGTGTGCTCCGGGTAGGTGTGCTCCGGGTAGGTGTGCTCCGGGTAGGTGTGCTCCGGGTAGGTGTGCTCCGGAAGCACAGACCCACGGCTTCTTGCTCACGGTTTGAAAGTCACTAGATTATATAGTGCTAAATGACTTGTTATTGCTAACAACACTCTCTCCCTCCCTGCTCCCTGCCTCCCTCCCTGCTCTCTCCCTGCTTTCCCACCTCCTCTCTCTCCCTCCTTCCCTCCTTCCCTCCCTCCCTCCTTCCCTTCCTGCCCTCCTTCCCTTCCCTCCCTACCCTTTACATTGCTACCTCTTGGAGCAGGCATGCCCTGAAATCGCATCCTCTCCTGAGTTTTTGTGATTCCGAGGGTGGTCTATTCAACCTGTTAAGAGGGGACGGGGAGATACATGCAGGAGGTGGGGTCAGGATGGGATCAGGATGTCTGCACGGCTGGGTGACATCTCTGTTCCCTGTGTGTCCGCAGTGCTGTGGAGATGGCTGGCATTGGGGCACAGCTGAAATACAGTGTACGAAATGTAGAAGTCCCCATAGTCTCTGACTCACACAGTAAACCACAGATTCGTTTCTTAGCAAGATGTCCCTTACTGAGTACTCTTCTGACCCTAAGACTCTAAGCAGGAGGGGACAGTTAGAAAGTTCCAACTCTTTGGCAGAAATAGTCTTATGTTACAATGTGATGCAAGCTGAGAGGAAAAGGCAACAAAACGTGTTCTGTGTATTGACATCTTTATTAGTAAAACACACCCAAAGGAGCAAAATTGATGGGATAAGATTTTCCAACCAGCAGTGGCACAATTCCAGTTGGAGATCCTGTCAGGCATCAGGAGACCATTAAGAAGCCATTCTCATCTTTGCTCACCAAAGAAACAAAGTCACAAAAACACCTTGTCATGGTGAATTCCGTTCTGCTCCAGATACCAAGCATCTAACAATTTTCTCCCCAGGAGAGGTAATAAAGAGAGTGCATTAGAATAACAATAATAACAATACCTGTGGTTATGAATTATTGCAGTTCTCCCCAAACTTCCAAATGTACCAGGCAGCCTAGTGCAGCTGTGGGAAACCAAAGAGGGGGTGATAAGGTACAGCTGGGGGCCACCAGAGCATGGCGACATTGGTTTCTCTTCTCTGTCGAGATGCTTCCTTGGAGAAGAGTCCTGTAGACCAGGCTTTCCTCAATCATCCTCCGTTTCCCCATCACAGTCCACGTGTCTGTGTGTCCACCTGTGCAGGTGTGTGTGTGAACAGCTGGGTGCATGGAGGCTGAGCGGGAGGGTGTCTGCATTCCCGCCTGGCCTGCTTAGCGTTCTGCAAGGCCTGTGAGAGAGATGGCTTTCTGGTATCGAGGCAATAGGGGCGATATGCACAGGGAGAGTGAGGACAACAGAGCACCAAGGAAGGACGCCTTGTCCCAGGCTCGGTGAGGAGCCAGGGTGGAGGCCAGGGCTGGCACCAGTCAGTGGGAAAGGTATCCAAAGGCTCACTGTGCTTCACATGGATCCAGCCATCCCACCTTGGCTCGCAAGCTCCTGATCTCTCACCTTGCTGGGTTCTGCTGCCCCATCCTCTCCCCCAACACTGTGTCCAATGCCTCTGGCCCTCAGGTCTGTTTCTACAGCATATCAGACTTGCCCCACCAAGGGCTGCTCCTCAGCAGACTCTGTCTCCCAGGCTAGAGATGGCTCCCTGTTCCCTCCAGATCTCAGCCTCCGTGCCAGCTCCACCTGCCACTCAGGCTTCGCCCTGACTATTTCCCAGGGGTGTCACTTCCACCTCTGGCAAGATGAAGTCACAGAGACAGGATGTGTCTCCTCACCTGTAACATGAAAAAGTAAGTTAGAGCACAGAGAAACATCTCCAGACTGCTAGAGATAACACAGAGCAGGAGGACTTTATTCTTTACACCTCCTGAGAGACAGCAGGTGAACCGGGCCCCGGCAGCTCAGCTGACACCCTGCAGAGCATGCAGCCCTGGTGCAGAGCTCGGGTGCCAGGAGGACCCAGGAGGTCCCTGAGCTGAGGAGACAGGTGGGGTTCAGTGAGGACAAGGCAGTCAGATGTGCAGAACAGACTCTGAGGGAAGAGGGATCGAAAGAGAAAGCACTGGGGAGATCTTCTAGGCCCGCTGAGAGCTTTCCAGAGCACATGCAGGCAAGGAAGCTGACCGAGCTCAGGGGGAAGCCAAGGGGAGGCATTCGTGGGATGGATCACCTGGCCTGCATGGGAAATCCCAAATGTCATCCTTCAAATGGCAGCATTAAAACACGGAGGCAAGGGACAGACCAGGAGAAAACGTGAGCAAACTGGGGTCTGACAAGGGACTGTGACCAGGCTGTAGGAAGGACACCGCCCACTCCTCAACCAGAGGAGGACCAACAACCCTGCAAAGAAATGGTCAAGAGATTTGCACAGATCTCTCGCCAGAATGGACTGTGAATGACCAGGAGGCCAAGAAAAGATGATCAACGTTGCATGGAGAAAACGGAAACCGAGCCCAAAATGTAGTACCATTTTATACCCCGAGGACGACCACGATCAAAGTAATTGCAACTCAGGAACAAGTGTTGGCGAGGTGGTGAGGAAGCGGGCTTCCCCGCACAGGCTGCTGAGGGTCTCAGCTGCTCTGGAGAGCTGTGGGCAGTGTCTTCAGCGGTGACACAGGAACCTGCTGTTACTCACCAATTCCTCTCCCAGTTGTTTGCCCAAGAGACAAGAAAGCTCACATTCACATAAGAACCCACGCGAATGTCCTCAGCAGCGATTTATGGTCAAGTAGAGGAAGCATGGCCCAGGTCAGCGAGCAAGGACTAACGCTGAGGGACGGAAAGGATCTGAAGCTGATTTACAGTAAGGGTTTCATAATTTGATAAATTTACCAGAAATGACTGAATTCTACACTAAAATGGGTGAGCTGGCATGTTTACATTGTACATCCTAACAGTCAAGCTCTGTGTGGACGTGATTTAGAAAACAGTACAATCACCCACACAGGGAAGAGTGCAGTGCCTCCTCCTCATCTGACTGGAAAATGTCATAAAAAAAGGGAAATTCAGAATGGTCTGACCACAGGAATTGGGAATAATTGGCCCTATTCTAAACATTGATTTGGTTTCATGTTAAAAAAAAAAAAAGATACTAAAAGTAAGATAAGAAAGGAAGAAATTATTCCCAAGTAATTTAACTGAACCCCAGAAAAAATATCTTAACATATTTTTAGGAATAGAAAAATCTGCAGTATCACACAAGGTGGGGTCTACCCTGCCGGGCTGGAGCCATGGAAAGATAGCTGGCATGTGAAGAAAGCAGGAAAAATCAGCTAAGGGAGCCGACCCAGAACTGCTAAACCCAGAAATGCCAGAATCATCAGACAAGAGCCTTGAGCTGTGTCACAGCTATAACCTCTGTATTTAAATAGGTAAATAGAGGCACCGGTGACAGAAAACGATTCATCTAACTGAGTGACACACACTACAATTTCCAGGATAAAATCACAGGAGATGAGATTGATAGAGTAGACATTCTGGAGAAGAAAGGCAAGAGAACGTGAAGGTGGAGCAAGAAAAGGCTTAAAAATAAAACACGTAGGAAAAATAATATTTTTTTTAAAAAAGTGAAGCTGTGAACTCAAGAACAACTTGAATGGCTGAAAATTTTCAAATTTGACAAAAATCTATAAAATCCACAGCTTCAAGAATTTCAAAAAGATCCCCAAGCACAACATGAAGGAAAGAAAGAAACCAAAAGAAAAAAGCGCACAGCAAGCTACAGCATAAGGGAGTTATTCAACCCAGTTCTAAGTAGAAAACATCATCTTCAGCCAGAGGGAAAGGACATGTTAATTGCAGAGTAACAAGGATGAGAATTTTTGCAAATGAGTAGACAGTGGGGGACAATTGTTGAAGAACAGAAGGAAAACCCCGAGGTATCAACCTAGATTTCTATGACCAGTGATGAAAATGTCTATCACAAAGAAGGTGAAATAAAATACTTTTCAAACTTGCAAATGCTGTCTAGAGCATGAGATCCTGGGGAGAGTCAGATCTCTGCCAGTGGATCCTGGGTGTGTGGAGGAAGGAAGACGGCCACAGAGGGAAGATGGGAGAAGACACACACGGACCACAAGAGTGCATGGAGAGCACTGGGGACGGTGGTGGACTTCCTGCTCATACTAGGCACAATTGGCATGTCACCTGGGTCAGGAGTGGCAGACCAAGAGGAGATCAATACACTTGAGCTACAGGAAGGCAGACAAACAGTGAACAGGAAACAAGGAGCAGATGGGGCAAATTGAAGAAAAACTGCCAGGTAATAGACTTACACTTAGCCATTTTAATAATAAAACTAAATACAAATGGCCTAGATATTCTATCTAAAGCGCTGAGATTGTCAGATTGGCTAAAGAGAAGATGCAACTACTTGCTGCTTACATGTAATGTTCTTTTAAAATAAAAAGATGCAAACATGTTTAACAGTATGGGACAAAAGATGTGCCCTACTAATAAAAATTTTTAAAGGATGAAGAGACTTTATTACCAGAAAAAGTAAATATCAGAACAAAAAATATTACCCAGCATAAAAAGGCCATTTTGAAAAAATGAGGAACTCAATTCATCCAGAGCACAAATGTATCCTATGAACTTATGCATCTAATAACAAAGTTCAAGATACATGAAAGAAGAATGAACAGAAATACCCAGAGAAATACACAACCCACAACTATAGCCAGAGGGCAAACGGCGTCAGGGAGGACGGATGGGAGGGGTATGGGACCAGCAGGAGTCTCCCGCCCCAGGAAAGAAGCTGCGGAGGGGCGGGGCCTCCAGAAGCGCCTGGCAGCCAGGCCTGGTGGGCTTCCGACCGCTGCGCGGCGGCTGCCCAGGTTTCAGTCCAGAGACATGAACAGCATTCTCTGCAGCAATCGCACTTTGACGACCACCGAGGCTGAGAGCCAAGGTCTCTGTGAAACCGGCCCCGCTGCGGGCAGTGTCCTCTCTTCTTTCCTGCACCAGGGTCCGCTGCCCTACCTTCCCAGGGCAGTGGTTCACTGCGTCGCAGGTCAACAGCCCGGTTCTTGGAAACCCTATCTGGGTGGCCTGCAGGTTCTGCGGCGGAAACAACATGAATAAAACCAACACGTTGCAAACTAAATTAAGTAATGAGTAAATCTCTCAAGGGTTTATTCAAATCTCATAAGCAAGCAGCAGTTGAACAGAGGGCTGGGGTTAATATATTTAAATCAACCTCAAACAAACCTGGATTCGAGCTCTGCAGAGGTAGCTCAGAAAGGCCTGGATGACTGTCGGGAGGACCAGGGGGCCTCCTCTTCAGACAGTCACTGCACAGATAGCAGTGGTCTGAGGACAGCGGGCAGAGGGCATGCACGCGGATACCTTGTGCGCAAACACCGTGCGCACGGCTCTGCATATAACACGCGTGCGCACTGCACAGAGCACCCGCAGTCCCCACGGCAGTCACGTTCTATAGAACAACCCTCGCCCTGCTCTGAGGGGGACTTACATCCATAGTCTTCGTTCTAAGATGGTCTGTAACACTTTCCCTTTCTATTTATGTCTCACGTCTCTAGCTAGAGCCTCTCCCGTTTCTACCTTCCAGTCTTCATTTCCAGAGGCAGTTAGGGTGTTTGAAAACACTGAAGACCATTTCTACAGAATTTTCTTAAGTGAAAGATAATCATTTTCTGGTTAATGACATTTAATTTTAAATTCCATGGTTTTTCCAAAAATGGTTTTACTAAGGTTTGTATCAACACTATAGAAACGTTTTACTCATGAGATAACTGGGTTTCCTCAAGCAGGTGCCTGCAGGGTTCCTATCCATGAAGCAGAAGGGCAGGGTCAGGAGGGTCACCAGGTGCTGTGTCCACTGGGGCTGGCACCCTGCAACTCCTGCTGCTTAAGCTCTGGACCCACACTGCCTCCCAGGAACACGCCTGTCCTCTGTGGTCCACCTGCTCTGGCCCCACAGGGAATCTGCTACTGGCCTGGCTCACCTCAGGCCCACACATTTGTTGCAAAGCCCCGGGATGGATGCTTGCACCTGGGGAGTGCAGCCGCCTCCTGAGTCCACCCCAGAGCACAGAACTGTAAGTTAGCATGTATGATTTGGGTTAACCGCTGACTTTGTAGTTATTTTGTTACAATGACAGTTACAAACCCATACAGGCCTTGTCTTTGTGGAATTGAATGCAGAAATGATTGACATTTGACTCAGGGATCCAGTTTGAGCTCTCCAGTCTTTTTGCCTTTCCTAATTCTTCTTTCCCCTTATTTCACCTCACCCGTTTTCCATCACCGTAGCCAGGAGTGCAGTCCTACAGATTTTAATAAAACCATCAAAATTTACAACCAGATAAGATATGAGTTATATTGGCAAATATATCTTTATTATTCAAAACTATGTTTCCTCACCAATCCATTTCCCTCACTCAAGCCAAACATCATGAATCTCTTATCCATACGACAGCTTCCAGGTCTCACGTCTCACATTTCACCTGGTATGTGGCCATCAGAGCTGGACACAGAACTGTGACCTAATCAGATGGCATTGACCTTGTTAGTTAAGACTCAGTGCATGTTTTCTACATGTGAGGAATTGTTGTAAGAACTAGATTGATCCACAGATTTGAATTTTGCAAAAATTCCACAAGTTCTATTATGAGCTTCATTCTGAGGCCACAGAAGTCAGAGAGGTTAGGAAACAGGGGAACTCTAAAGTAGTAGAAATTCGGCTCTTAACCACCCTGCCAGCACTATTTGCTGTCCTTCCTTGGTTCTGTTTAAACTAATACTCACGAACTATTTCATGGTGCTAAGGAATGAGCTGCTCATTTGAAGAAAGCCTGCAAACGCAGTCAAAGTCAAAATGGAACCGAATGGAAATAGTGGCAAATCAGAGTAATAAGAATAGTTTGAAGAAAATTTAGTTAGTAGTCACAGGGAGGAAATAAGAGGCATTGCATTGCTGGAAACTGACAAAATGTCCTAAAAGGAGAATAACTAGAAATAGAAAACTTACTAGCTGAAATAAAAATCAAGTTGAAAGGTGAGAAGATGAATCTGAGTGACCTCCCTGGAGCTGAAGCAAAAGCATAAATAGATGGACAATCTGAGAAGATCGCTGAGAAAATACAGAATTAATCCAAAAGACTCTTCTCCAATTCACAAGAAATTTTTAAAAATTCAACACTGAAAGACGTGACAATTGAGATTAAGTTAGATCCACTGTGTGCTAAAAACAATGTCAGGGTAAAGAGTAAAACGCTAGGCATGAACGGGCCTCCTGGAAGCTTTGAGAAAGAGGGACACAGGTCGAACCTGTCCACGTCACAAGTCCTACGGAGCAAAATGGCCTCATGACTCTCCACCTAGACTTCTGCACCCAGGCCAGTCGCCACACCAATGCAAGAGTTAAGTAAAGACACTTTGCAACACAGGTTGCCTCATCAAAGTCATCTTCTGTGAATTCTTTTTCAGGAAACTAGGGGAAAATATTCTGTGCCCAAACCTTGGAATAAACCAAGAGGAAAACTGACCTGGAACCTGCCCGGAAGGGGAATGAACACAGTGGCTGAGGAGCGGACCCAGGATGGTGGCAGAGGGTCCAGGCTGGAGTGGGGGAGAGCGCCCAGGGAGGAGAGGTGAGGGGTCCACGGCAGGTCAAGAGGAGCATCCTCTCGAACAAGAGCAGAAACAGACCCCAAGAGCATGTGGGAACTGACCTGCGAATCCCTAGCGAGAGGCCCACGCAGAACCAGGCGGAGGAGACAAGGACGGCCACTCCAGGGCACGCTGAGGCCGTGGGGAAGGGAAGGCTGCCATGGCCCTTCTCGGCCCCGCAGTAAGCAGCACGTCTGGCGGGGACATGAAGGTGCTGCGGGAGGGTCACCCCAGGACGACGACCAGAAGAATGGGGTCTGGTAGTTCAGGGGAAGGAGAAGGAGGGTTTTTGAGTCAAAGTCTTCATCTACCTTAACAAGAGGTCAGCAGGGAAAGCATGAGTCAGTAGACAGACCTGGCAGTCAGCAGAGGAAACAGCTCCAGGAAGCAGAGGCCAGGGCGGAGGGGGCAGCGCCGGTTATGCTCGGGCACCGTGGTCGCCAGCGCGGAGCTTAGCCACCCCAGGCTTTTCTTGTTTTGTATTATTTTTTTTAAAAGATGTTTTAACTATAACATGCTTTTGACCAAAACAGAACAGGGCTAGCGTCTGGAAGCACATGGACTCTGCGATC
>JAJEJO010048355.1:138460-167436 GCA_020662805.1 Glaucomys volans | reverse complement strand
TCTCCTGTATGGAAAAAAAAAAAAAAAAAAAGAGGGTCTACTTAAGAGCCTAGAAGAGGGTTTCATTTCCTTACTATGAATGGCTGAGAATTAAATCAGAGTGAACGCTAGTAAATTAGAGGAACCTGGGGTTGATTTGGAAACTCTTGTGGCAGAGCTGGCTTCAGGTGTGATCCATGCAGATGCACTAGGCCCTACATTCAGATTTCATTGCTTGGGTCAATGCTCTGCTCTGTAGTTCTGAAATAATGATTTTTTTTTTTTTTTTAAACAAGGGGTCCCGTGGTTTCATTTTTCAGTGGGTCTCCAAAATTATATACACAGCATGTCTGGAGTCAAGATGAAGGACTTCTAATTAATACACTTAAGAATCAGAAGTAGGGGGGCTGGGTTTGTGGCTCAGTGGGAGAGCACTTGACTAGCATGTGTGAGGCACTGGGTTCAATCCTCAGCACTGCATAAAAATAAATTGATAAAAATAAAGGCATTGTGTCCATGTACAACTGGGAAAAAAAAATTAAGCAGGGCATGATGGTGCACACCTGTAACCCCAGCAGCTCAGGATGCTGAGGTAGGAGGATTGCAAGTTCAAAGCCAGCCTCAGCAATTTAGTGAGGTACTAAGTAACTCAGGAAGACCCTGTGCCTAAATAAAATACAGAAAGGGCGAGGGATGTGGCTCAGGGGTTTAGTTCCCCTGAGTTCAATCCCTGGTACCAAAACCAAACAAACAAACAAATAAACAAATATTCTTCTCACTGCAGATCCCTAGGTATTAACTGGTTCTCCACTGTATAAACTGTTCCCACAGAATAAAATTTTTCTTTTTCCTTCTTCCTTTTTCTGTTACATCTTCTGTTTCTTCAGTTAAGAGTTAAACTATAATTGTTTCTTTAAAGATGGGTTAAAAAATCTCAAGTGCAGCTTAGGGGCATAAACACATACACAAACACTGAGTTGAATAAAGAGCCTCGCTTGGGTTCCCAGAATGAGTTGGTAGAAGCCTTAATCTCAAGTGGTACAATATTCATCTATGCATAACTTGGCATTTTAAAATAAACTGAGGGCTGGAGTTGTGACTCCGTGGTAGATTGCTTGCTTAGCATGTGTGAGGCACTGGGTTCGATTATCAGCACCACATATAAATAAAAATAAAATAAAGGTCCATCAACAACTAAAACAATTTTTTTTTAAATAAAATAAGCTGAGTTCAGAGAGCACAGGTGTTCTTTGGAAGATGGGGAGTGTTTCTATGTGTATATATATTCATTATTGACTTTGCTCAAGTGTGACTTTGAGATTTCATATTAATTTGTTCACTCAACAAATATTAATTGAGAATGTCCTATGTGTTAGATACTTGGGACAAAAAGATGAATAAGATGCTCTCCTGACCTCATGGCATTTAAACACTGATAAGGAGATAGACCTTTAAAGACAAATAAAGAAATACATTCAAGCCGGGCATGGTGGTACACACCTGTAATCCCAGCAGCCCGGGAGGCTGAGGCAGAAGGATCATGAGTTCAAAGCCAGCCTCAGCAACTTAGCGAGGCCCTAAGCAACTCGGTGAGACCCTGTCTCTAAATAAATACAAAATAGGGCTGGGAATGTGGCTCAGTGGCCGAGTGCCCCTGAGTTCAATCCCCGGTTCAAAAAAAAAAAAAAAAAAAGAAAAGAAAAAGAAATACATTTAGACCAACAGTGGTGCTATGTGCAGAGCTTTATGGGACCATATGTATCAGATGGTTTAAGTTCATCAGAGAGCTTTGAAAGGGTAAGCTGGGAAATGACATGACCAGATCTGTATTCAATGTAGTTTGCTGACTCTTTGGAAGATGGATTTGAGGAGGCAGAACTGGAAGCAAAGAGACCAGTTAAAAAGCTATTGCCATAATGGAGGTGAGAGACCAGGTGATTTAGGATAGTGGTAGCGAGAGAACAGAGTTTTGAGATATACAGGGGAGGTAAAAACACTGGAATTTGGTGACTACTAGATGTCTGGGTTGAGAGAGAGGAAGAGTTAAAGATGACTCCAGGTTTCTAACATGGTTGATTAAGCAGATGGTGGTGCCACCAACTGGGAAAGAGACAAGGAAAGATAAGGGAAGGACAAGTGTCCTCCATACTTGGGCCCCAATCCACTTCACAATGATTTTTTTCCTAGCAATATGTTGTCAAGTCCCCATTTTGTGGTTAGGCACCACAAAAAGTGACAAAAGAGGGCATCCCTTTAAAAGAAATTTATAGTCTAATTATGGAGACTAAGTAAATTGAATTACTAAATCTTAAAAGGAAATAATCACATTCTAAATTGTGCAGTAATGAATATGTATGATTGTATAGGTATTAGTGCTTCATTCATTTATTCTTGTTGTGTTTACGTGTGTGTGTGCACGCACATTCGTTTGGTTCAGGGGATTGAACCCAAGAACACTCTACCTCTGAGGTACATTCCCAGCCCCGCTTCTTTTTTTAAAAGAAATTTCAGACAGGGTCTCACTAAGTTGCCCAGGCTGAATTTGCGCTTGCAATCCTCCTACCTCAGCCTCTGGAGTTGCTGGGATCACAGGCATGTGCTGCCATCCCTCACCACACCCAGCTTCATTTATTCTTATTGGTTGCCTAATGTGAGCAGCATACTATGTAAGAACCTTACCTAGGTAAGATAATTTTAAGGTAGGTAATATTACCATTTTACAGATGAGAAAACTGAGGCTCAAAGACTTTATTTTTTTTTTCAACAACTCAGACACTTTAAATAATTTGTATAAGTGAACAGTATACCCAAGAATTTATTGGGTGACTTCACTTGAATGTCACAGAGGCATTTCCCCACAAACTAACTTCTCTAACTGGGTGACTATCCCAACTTAAAAAAATGGAAAAATTATGGACCTTGGAGTCATACAGACTTAGGTTCAGATTGTGACTCTGGCCCTTGATAGTTGAATTCATTTTTTTGTTCCTTCCTAAATTCTTTGTCATGACTGACCCAGCTCCAGGGGGCCTGGGATTCAGATATCATTAGGCTGGGCCAACTGGTACACTTCCTCTTCCTAGGTCAATATTAAATGCTTAGGGAGAGCCCAGGTGGAGAAAGATGTTCTGGCCCAGGGTTGTCCCTTTACTGGGGGCCTGGGGATTATGGTGAGCTTTGTTCATGGAGAAGTTCACCTTACAGTTCTCTGAGATAAGGTTGCCTTGGGGACAGACCTCCCTGAGCTTGCTCTTTTATGTCCAGAAATGTCTCCAGCTTGAGGGTCTCTTCTGTGGATCAGACTGAGACTGACATCTGCTGCAGGAGGCACCTGGCGTCCAAATCGACTCTCAGAGTTAACTGATGTCCCCTCTTCCAAAGTATCTATCCCAGGCCAGACTTTGAAAAATACCTATGTTGGCCATAGCCTGGTGGATTGAGCTCTCTGCATTTTAGGTTTTTGTTTTTATTTTTTAATCTGGAAGAAAGGGTTAATAACACCCATTACCTGGGTTCATTGTGAAGACTAAATGAAGTAATACATGTAAAATTCCTCAAACAGTGCTTGGAACATGGAAGGAAATAGATAATATATTCATTCTCTTCCTCTCTTCCTTTCCTTCCCTTCCACTGCCACCGTCTCCCAGATGCCAAGCCAGAAGATGCAGGAATGGGGGTCACCTAGCCTCCTTGCTCTCCAACAATAATCAGAAGCCATGACCTATCAATTCTGTCTCTTGACTTCTAACCACCCACGACCTCTTAGCTGAGTGCAGGCCCTCATCATTTTTCATTTATCACTGCAGTAGCCTATTAAATTATTCTCCCTACTCCCAGCCTCATCTCCTTCCAACCCATCCTCCACTGTTGCTATTTCTAAAATGCAAATTTGATCATGTCTCTTCCCTGCTTAAAATTCTTCATTTGCTTTCCATCACCTTCAGGGAAAAAAATCCAATCTCTTTAGGATGACACACAAAGTCCTTTATGATCTGGCCCTTATTTATCACTCTGTCCTCATCTATTCTAACCTCACTTCCCTCCCCTGACCTAGCACAAAACATTTGGCTCTAGATGTTCTTAAACATTTGGAGTTCCCTGAACAAGCTGTGCTCACTCACCTCCGAGCATCTTTCCTTGTTGTTCTGTCTGATTGGAATCACCTCAAACACCCCCACTTTTATTAACTCTCTGTTCCCGGTTTTCCTGATCCTCTTGACCCTGCCGGCCTGAATGTAAGCAGATCACTTCTGAGAACCTGTGAGTTAGAGAGGTTAGAATTATACCTCTGCACACAAATTTGTCTCAGCACTTAATCACACTGCAGAACAATTGTCTGTTTCTTTCTGACTCTGTCAATCAACTATGAGTTGCCGAAGTCAAGGGCCACATCTTTTTATTATCCGTAGGCACATACAATGAAAGTTTATAGATGAGTAAATGGGCTAGAGTATGAATTAAGGTCTGATTCCAAACTCATGCTCTTTCCAAGTGACATTGTATGCTTGTATTTGTGGCATTCATTTGTTCAATAAATATTTAAGGGGCACCTATTTTGTACCAGACATTTTGCTAGCACTATAGGTTCCAAGGAGTCATCTTGGATACATTCCTATTTTCCTTTTAGTTACTTTCTTTCATAGCTGGTTATCCTTTGCTGTTCTGATTCTCTGGCAGGATTTCCATGAATGTGTGTGCACGCAGCTGAGGATTGAACCCAGGGTTTCCTGTAAGCTAGCCTGAACCCAGGGCTTCCTGTAAGCTAGAGGTAAAGTGCTTTACCATAGAGCTACATCCCCACTTCTCCATTAGTCTTCTAGTCTGGTTCCTAACTGGTTTGTGACTTCCTTCCTTCCTTCCTTCCTTCCTTCCTTCCTTCCTTCCTTCCTTCCTTCCTTCAAATAGACTCTCTGGTTATCTTTTGCTGTTCTGATTCTCTGGCAGGATTTCCATTAATTTCCTTCCTTCCTTTCTTTCTTCCTTCCTTCCTTTCTTCCTTCCCTCCTTCCTTCCCTCCCTCCCTCCCTCCCTCCTTTCTTTTTTTCTGTTTCTGACTTCTGAACCACTGCTACATCCTGTTCCTTCCTGCCATGTTTGTAGTTAATATCTGGCCAACCTCACTCAGGTGTCCATTGAGCCAAATTTCCAGTCTGGGCCTGCTCTATCCTGTTTGGCACCCCAGGTGCTGACACAAACACTTCTTTGAACAGGAAGGGTTCCTTTCATTGGAGCCTTGTAATCTGATTTTAATCTTCTTTCTTCAAATTCGTCAATGATTTCCCATGGTCTGTTGAATTTATTGGGCTTTCTCTCATGTTTCTCCCAATCGACAATCAACCTCCCTACTGCTTTTGAACCCCTGAAAATTATATCCTCTCTCTCTCTACCCCCGACTCTTGCAACAATATACTAATAGCTATTTTTTCTTTCTCCTCTAATGGTTCTTCTTTTTCCTAAGTCCTCATCATAACCTTGCTACTCTTCTTTCGTGTTTCTCCCTAATGATTCCTCTATATAAAAGGCCTCAATAAAAATCTAGGTAAAGTAGCTCTTCATCCCATAGCTGCGGTGCCACCATCATGGTGGACACAAGCCATGTGCAACCCATCAAGCTGGCCAGGGTCACCAAGGTACTGGGCAGAACAGGCTCACAGGGACAGTGCACATAACTGCTGGTGGAATTTATGGACAATTCAAGCCCCTCCAACATCCGTAACGTGAAAGGCCTAGTACATGAGGGCAATGTGTTTACTTTTATGGAATCCAAGTGAGAGGCTTAGAGTCTGCATTGATCTTGCTGCTGGTTCCTGGATCTGTACTCCTTGGACCACAGGATGATCTGCATTTGTTAAATAAAGAGTTCGTATTGTTTATTTAAAAAAGAAATACAGTGAAGTAACTTCTGGGTGCAGTGGTGCATGCCTGTAGTCCCAATAGCTCAGGAGGCTGAGGCAAGGTAATTGCAAATTCAAGGCCAGCATCAGCAATTTAGCAAGCCCCTAAGCAACTTAGCAAGACCCTGTATCAAAATAAAAAAAATAAAAAAGGGCTAGGGATGTGACTCAGTGGTTAAGCACCCCTGGGTTCAATCCCCAGTACTAAGGGGAAAAAAAGTAAAATAGCTAACATCTTGTGTGCGCGCATTTGCGTGAGACTGGGAACTGAACCCAGGGACGACGATCATTGAGTTACACCTCCAACCCTTTTTATTTTGAGTCAGGATTTAGGTTGCTGAGGCTGACCTCAAACTTGTGATCCTTCTGCCTCAGTCTTCTGATTAACTGGGATTGCAGGCCTGTGCCACCTGTAATCCCAGCAATTTAGTAGTCACTTTTTTTTTTTTTTTTTTACCAGGGGTTGAACCCAGGGTCACTCTACAACTGAGCCACATCCCCAGCCCTATTTTGTATTTTATTTAGAGACAGGGTCTCACTGAGTTGCTTAGTACCTTGCCCTTGCTGAGGGTGGCTTTGAACTCGCGATCCTCCTGCCTCAGCCTCCCAAGTGCTCCCAAGTGTGCCACTGTGCCTGGCTTAGTAGTCACTTTTGATGCTTCCTCAAGTTAGGAGTCACTCTATTGCTTTCCCTGGACTCCTGCCACACTTTCTCAGACTGCTATCACAGCATCTGCAACAATATCACACCTTTATGTTCACATAACTGTTTCTCCCCTACTAGATCGTAAGATCTGTTTCATGTAGATTTTTCTATTCTGACACCCACATTGATCCTGGCTATAATGTGTGTTAATAAACAATGGATGATTTATAACTTTCCCAATTCCTGATTCTGAATTCCAAGAGTCATTTGAATTCTCCCCTAAATCTTTTTAGTCTCCAGGTATTATTGATTCCCTTTGCCATGTGTCTCCTGATACTGTGCCTTTTCTTTTATTAACATAACAATAGTCACCCAGGCTCTTAAACTTCATACAACTGAACTATCTCCATCTTTATCTACCTGCTGTTAATCTTTCTCTTGTCAGATCAATGCTCTTTTCCATCTAAGAATAATATGGAAATGCTATTTGTGTGAAGGTTACATTTAAGTTCCCTATTCTAATATCCAGGACCCTTATGTATCTCCTGCATCAGCTCCATCATAAACCTGTCTTCTTTCATTCTTTCTCTTATTATTATTCAGATGGTAGGAAGACACATCTTTTCTTCCTTCCTCTTTTCTCCATTTGTCTATATTCTGCTCTTTCTTTAAGGCCTAACCTAACTATCACTTTTCCCCAGGAAACTTTGACTCTTTTGGTCTATCTGCTGTCTTTCTTCTTTGAACTATTACTATCATACAATTTATTATTATAGAATACTTACATTTAATCATCTATGGCAGGGATTGGCAATTTGTGGTCTGTGAGCCAAATTTGGCTTGCCGTATGTAAACTAAGAATGGTTTTACACTAAAATTTAAAAAGAAGAATAGTTTGTAGCACATGCAAGTTATATAAAATTCAAACTTTAGTGTTCACAAAAAATAGTTTTATTAGTATATAGTCACACCTATTTGTTTATATATTGTTCAGGCTGCTTCAAGCTATAATAGGAGACTTGATTAGGCTCCATAGAACCTATACTGCCTGCAAAACCTAAAATAATTATCATTCGATTGTTATAGAAAAAGCTTGATGATTCCTGATCTAAGATCTTGAATTCTCTTTATAATATTTTCATAGCTGTTTAAGAACTTCAGGGAGGTCTGTTTCATTAAAGACAATCTTTTCAATGCTAATTAGCTGTTCATTAGAAAGCTGGGGGAAGCCAGAGGAGTAGGCTGGTTAGAAATTTAGTAACTCAGGCAACAGGATTCCCATTGGAAAATGAGAGTCAGAGGATGTAAGGTGGATGAGGAAAAAGAGGTCATCTTTTTTCAATATCTTCTGTTTCCTACCTGGCAGAGGAAGTATAAAGCACAGAGGGTCTAACTAGAGACAGAGCTATTTGAGGTCTGAATCTGGTCTGAAAGTGGTTGTTGACTGAGACAAACTCAGCTACTAATGATTGTTATAATAGTCCATGAAAGACACCACCAATCGTAGCAACTGGGGAGGCTGAGGCAGATGAATTGCAAGTTCTAGGTCAGCCTGGGCCATTCAGCAAGACTGTGTCTCAAATAAAAAATTAAAAGAGCTAGGGATGTGGCTCAGTGGTAGAGCACCCCTGGGTTCCATTCCCAGAACTGCAACAAACCAACCCACCACCAAAAGGGTGTAACTGTTAACACTGAAAATATTCAGTCTTGGCTGATTAAAGTTGTAAGTAGTTTTACAATGCTCAGAAGTATCACAGGCATGAGAATTTAAAGGATTTTTAAAAAGAAGAAATGAAAGCTACATAGATAAACAGGAATAATAGCTGAAGTTATCTGAAAGTTCATAGTTTTTACCTAGGTGTTCCATTTCTTTTCTTCCCTAATCATCTTTTTCTTAAAAATTATATAGCATAGTAATTATTAAGTAAAGTTCCATATTATTGGGAAATAATCTATAGACTGGATTGTGGGCTTCATCTTTCATATCTGTTCCTTATATCCTGGCAGAGTCTGCTCTGTCAGTTTTGGTACTCAGTTGTCTACCATCAAATGGTGGGTTGCTACCTGAGTTGCAGGAGAAACAAGTTAGCCTCTAGGAGACAGAATTTGCATGTTTTAGTGGCAATAATAGGTTCAAGGTGTGTTTTGGGTTTTTTGTTTGTTTTTGTTTTGTTTATTTTATTTTATTTTTGGTGCTGGGTATTGACCCCAGAGGTGCTCTACCACTGAGCTACATCCCCAACCCTTTCACTTTTTCTTTTTTCTTTTTTCTTTCTTCTTCTTCTTTTTTTTTTTTAAGAGGAAAAGTTTAATTGGGGTTCACCGTTTCAGAGATCTCAGTCCATTGAAAGGCTGACTCCATTCCTTAGGGCTCAAGGTGAGGCACAACATTATGGCAGAAGGGTGTGGTGGAGGAAAGCAGATGGGAACATGACACCAGGAAGCAGAGAGAGCTTACTCTTTATTTTGAGATGGAATCTCACTCAATTGTGGAGATTGGCCTCGAATTTGAGATCCTCCTGCCTCAGCTGTCTTAGTCACTGGGATTACAGGTGTGCACCATCACTACCGGCAGTGCTTGTTTTTGTTTTTCAAACAGCCTCATAGAACTGCATAGTGGTGCATACCTGTAATCCCAGCAACTGAGAGGCTAGGCAGGAGGATCTGAGTTCAAAGCCAACTCATCAAATTTAGAGAGGTACCAAGCAACTGAGGGAGACCCTGTCTCTAAATAAAATATGAAAAAGGCCTGGGGATGTGACTCAGTGGTTCAATTTTCACTACAAAAAAAAAAAAAAGACTTCATAGCCAAATAGAGGGTACCTTGTTAGATTGAACTGAAAAAAAAAAAAAAAAAGTGCAGTTGTAAATTAACTTTGAGGAAGAGCTCATTATCTATTCAAGTGAACCTGAAAGACCAACATTCTGTTGGAGAGATTTGTTCTGTATGGCCTCTGGTGTAAAGTAGGATTTGATGAATCCTAAAATATCTTCCAATTCTTAAGATCTATGATCTTGCACATCAAATAGGCACTTCCCAATTTTCCTGTTCTTTGCCTCAGAGCATTGAGCATTGTCCATTTGCTCCAGTCTTGGTTCTGGCACTCTCTTCTCTCTCTTTCTCTCTCCAGACTGCCACCTTATTACTCAATCTTTATCTGCCCCATCTTGGTTTTACTTTTTTTCTTTTTCTTTCTTTCTTTTCTTTTCTTTCTTTTCTTTTGGTACTGAGAATTGAACCCAGGGGCCCTCCACCACTGAGCCACATCCCCAGCCCTATTTTGTATTTTAATTAGAGACAGGGTCTCACTGAGTTGCTTAGGGCCTCACTAAGTTGCTGAGGCTGGTTTTGAACTTGGGATTCTCCTGCCTCAGCCTTCCAAGTGCTGGGATTACAGGCGTGCGCCACCGCGCCTGGCTGGTTTTACCTCTAATTCACTGTTTCCTGCTTCCCTCTTCCCTCGTGCCCTCTTGATTTTCTCCCAACTCTTCTTTCATTTCTTTTTCAAACTCACACACTTTTTGTTCCCTCTTTCTCCTTCCTTTCTCCCTCCTTCCTTTCATCCTACCTCTCCTTCATTTTCTGTGTTCTCAATCCCCCATGTCCTCCCCCCACTTCTCGCTCGCTGTCTGTCTTACCCTAGTTTGGAAATGCAGCAAACCTCTGATTCTGCCACCATTGGATGCAAGGGGCTGTCACTCTTCCGCAGGAGGACCTCCTATTGGTCGGGCTGGAGGCGGGTACCGAAACAGACTATAAAGAGTGGGGTCGGTGGAGGCGCGCGGAGAGGCTTTGACAGGACAGGGTCGAAGGGGGATCCCTGACGGGAAGCTGAACGCCGAGAACAAGGGTTGCAGGCACTGAAGCAGCGGCTCTCTGAACTAACTTTTTCCTCCTTATCAGCAGGAGACTCTGCCTTAGAGCCCGGCAACTCTCCGCCGCCGTCCACACATCCCCGAGGGCCCTTCGCTTCACCTGTGCGTGCAGCGCCCCGCGCTCCTTGTCCCGCCGCAGCGATGAGCGAGGTGAGCGGCGCGGCCAGGCCCACAGCGCTCCGGGAGAGGGCTGCAGCGGGGAGGAGACTGTGGCTTGGGGTCCCAGGGAGGTGAGGGAGAGTGCGAACCCTTGGAGATTCTTTGGGGTTTCCACTGCCCCTCTGGGAAAGCCCCCACCTCTGGGCGCTGTGAAATAATTGGATAAGGGGATGCTTTAAATCTGTCAACTGTGGATGCCGCTTTTGAGGTGACTGGAATTGACTGTAGAGGGAGGGGACCCTGCTCTCAGGTTATAAACCATCTCCTCGGGGTGCTGCTCTCTTCCTCTGTGTTACTGTTCTGAGGTTATTCAGGCTCCTCCTGCCCCCTTTACTTCACCTACATACTTCCCCCAGGGTTGTATTACTCCTATATTCCTTAGGTAGCAACCTACAAAAATTCCTGGCCCCCAGAGATGGTCACTTTCCCCTTTCACTCATTGTCAGGAATGTTGGAGGGAGCCTTTCTGACATTCACAAGCCTTGTGGTGGAGGCATGCCCAGCTCCAGGGGAGATGTCCCCTTCAAGAGTGGACCTCCTTCTGTAGGACTTGTTATATCTAAGTCTTTGGATGGGCTCCATGATGTTCATTGGAGCCAGGCCCAGTCCTTTAACTGATGTACTCTTTTTAAATAACACTGTCCATGGTGGCGGTCAAAGCAGAGACTTTGTAAAGACCTCTCCCAATGTCTGACTGTATTTGTAATTTCTTATCCAGGCAGTCTCATATCCTGAAAAAAGAATTGTCTCTTCCAAGCAAAGTTGGTCAGGTCAGTGACATCACAAGCTTGCTTTCTGCAGCCTTCTTCCTAGTGCACAGATCCTTGGGTTCAATCCAGTTTCTCAACTACCTACCCACCCTAGCTCTGCTACTTAGCTATGCAACCTTAGGCAAATTACAAAAATTTTCTGACCTTTGACTTTTTGTTTGTAAAATGGGGATAATATAGGTTGTTCTATTGATTAAATGAAATTAAATGGTATAACCAAAGTATTTTGAACATTATTTGGCAAAGAGTAGACACTTAATCTGTTAGCTATTATCTGTGTGTATGTGTATTTATTTGTCTGTTTCCAGTTACAGTATTACAGAAAACTAGCACAGGAATTCCCAAGGACATCATCTTAGTGAAGGACTCTGGAGCCCAGGTCCCAGTTTAGATACAAAGATGAAGATTTTCAGTAGGAGCTCTGCTGGCTCCTACCAAAATTTGTCACCTAGGGAGCTAATTAGTGCCAACAGCTATGTTGTCTTGGTTGCCACGTACACCAAGTTCATCCTGGAAAATTCAGCTGGTCTGCGCAGGGGGTTGCAGAAGAAACAGAGTGGTTTCTAGTCCCTCAGCTGGTTGTGACTGTGACCATGACAGTCTTTCAGAAAGAAGAAAAGAAATGGATCAACCTTCTCTCCTTTTAATTTTTTTTAGCTCTAACATGAGATTTTCTTTGCTGTATTTTCACTGAGGTCTAAGGTTCTGACCCCTTCTCCCCACCCCAGTGTTTCTAAATCTGAGAGTTTTAATCCAAGCCATCCCCTGGGAGTTTATCCAAAGGCTATGCCAACTTGAAGACTGGTGTTTGCCTGTACTTTGGGGAAGAAGTGCATGGCCCTTCTTAGGACACACTGTAAGAGCTAGCATTTAGAGTGGCATTTGGCGAAGTGACAAAGCCGTTTTGTGGCAAGAAAACAATTTGGCTCTTGCTAGGGGAAATCAAGTCTTGGGGCTCTTCCTGACAGCATGCCTTCGCTAGCCTCATTGACAAGCTTCCGGAGTAATGAGAGTAGGATCCTTGGATGGGGACTAATTCAGTGTATGCAAGACTGGCTAACCTCCTAAACCGTCAGAGCAAACTGATTCTAACTAGCAATTTAGCCACACAAGCTTGCCTCCTAATACGTAGCTGAGCCTGGCTACAAGGACGAATATTTATAATATCTTGAAGCAGTCACCTGGGTGTACACAGAGACCAGTTGTCTCTGAACCAGATCCCCTAGGGGTCTCTATTTCCCTAGAGGCCAAGACCCAGCCTGTTTTCTTCCTTTTATAAAATCTGTGATGAAAAGCGGAAGTTGTGCCTTGAGCTTGGAGCCCCAGGGAGACTCCAGACTGCTTCATTTCTAACCACCCAGCCCCATGGGTCTCCTCTTTCAGGCTGAAGTGCTCAGGCCAGAAGAATCTTGTGTCCCCTGAATATTATGTAAGGTTCACCTCCCCCCTCTGCTTATTTTCTTGCTTCAGAGAAACTGCATGACATGAGAGAATTTGGGATGTCTTCAAGAGATTTTCAACTGAAGAATAAAAACTGGAGCGAAGCCTTCAGACTTAGAGCAACTAACAGTGCAGGGGTTCTGGTGGGGTTACTGGATCTTTAGCTGTGCTTTGCCTTGGTGGCTTTTTGCTGTCACTCAGTACTGCAGCAGAGCATTTCCCTGTTAGTGTGTGTGCACTCGTGCGCAGAGGAGCTGCAGGGACTCATCTCCAGCTTGTCTGCATTCACAGCTGCACGCAGAACTTGATTGCTGTGAATCACAATCTGTCTCTTATAGTTTAATAACTTCACCCTAGTTTCAGTGAAGGATGAGAATGGGCGATGCATTTGGTCCTAGAGTGCTCTTTTCTATAATCCCTTTAAAAGCAGAATTGCAGGTCCTTCTGTGATCCTGTTGCATTTCTCATTCGTGAGAACTCGCGGAAAGAATCCCTTGGTTCAGCAATCATTCTGCTGAAAAGGGAGTCATGGATTATTGGTGACAATCCTCTGGGTGTCTGTCCTGTTTTGGCTGGCAGGAGCTGAAGTAAGGGACAGATCAACTACATCATTCGGAAAAGACTTATACTTCCTTATTTATTATCTTCTTGCTGTCTTATTGGGAATGGAATGTTATACTTTGGGGATTTCGTTCTTTTTCCTTTGCACATCTGTCTGCATGTGCAACCTCCCCCACAATAAAAGTTAGGTCAGAATGACAATTCTGTTAGATCTTCTGTGAGCCAGTTGTTAGGGAACCTGGTAGGGACTTGGAAGAGATCCAGGTTTCTTTCTCTCATTTATTTTATTATTATTATAGTGGCATTGGACATATAACAGCAGGGCTAGCTACTTGTTATTGATATGACTTTTATCTCTGGAAATATCTGTCTTCCAAGGTAAGGAAAGCAGAACTTTGTTCTAGAGCTTGCTTATCTCTTTCTTGGCCACCCATTTAGGTTGTGCTTTCGCTGATCTAGCTGCTTCAGCAGGAGCTTCTCCTTGGTAGTAATGGATGACTTTATCAACTTGTGACCTGGGAATATAGATGACTTTCTCCCAAGTATCAGCTGTGATCAATTATCCCTTAGAAAGTGAACAGAGCCCCCACCCTTTTCTCTTTTTTTGGTACTGGGGATTTAACCCAGGAGTGCTTTATCACTGAGCTACATCCCCAGCTCTTTTTAATTTTTATTTTGAGACAGGGTCTCACTAGGTTGTGAGGGCCTTGCTAAACTACTGAGGTTGACCTTAACTTGCCATCCTCCTGTTTCAGTCTCCTGAGTTGTTGGAATTACAGGTGTGTGCCACTGTGCCCAGTGATGTCTCCAGCCCTTTTATTTTCAGACAGGATCTTGCTAAGTTGCTCAGTCTGGTCTTGACCTTGCCATCCTATCAGTCTCCCAAGTCACTGGGATTGTAGGATACCACCATGTACCACCATGCCTTGACATGCAGAATGTCAAGTTTCTGTGGGGCAGGCAACCCTAAATAATATGACTGGAATCCAAATATACCTACCTGATATATCTTTCATGTCTTAACTGATGAAAGTGATGGAGATCAGGTTACTGGTGCAGAAGAAGATAGGTCAATAATTATCTCTTCAAGGTAGTGATTCTGTGAATGGCTCCTTATTTTTTTTTTTAACTTTTCTCTATTTCTAAATGGTCTTTCATAAGTCTGTTTTATTATGGAAGGAGAGAAACTGAGTTTTGCAAAAATTTAAAGATAGAACATTAGATATATCTTCCTAAGATAATCTCAAGTAGAATATAAAAATTTTAGTGATATAATTTTAAATTTGTTAAAGAGAGATCATTTGGTCCATTCTTCTCATTTAACAGGTGAAGAAACTGATATCCAAAATTATCTAAGTTTACAAGGGATGAGAACCAAAATTAGGGCACAGTATGACTGACTTCTCATCCCAAAAGAACTTTCCTTTGGACCCGTTTAACTTGTTACACCAGTGAATATAGAATCATTTAATTTACATGAAGCTTTTAATGAATGTGTTAAAGATGCTTTCTATAAGAAATACAAGCCGTGTGTTTTGATGAACACCAGGAAAGAGGATGGAAAGAGATGAGAGACCCATAGCAGATAACATTTATCAGTTCGCACATTTCGATAGAATTCTAGATGGGGAAGGTACTGTTCATCCTAAGGATGCCTAGTCATTTTAAAAATGGGTGCATTGTTGGGCTAGAGATGTAGCTTAGTGGTAGTGCTTGTCTAGCCCTGGGTTCAATTCCTAGAACTGAAAGAAAAAAACAAAGGGTGTTGAGTATGCTGGAGTAAAGTAGCCAAACTGGTAGGGATGAATGCAAAAGGAAGTCTGATGCCATCTTTTCATAGCTTTTAGGTTTCTTTCTTTCTCTATTTTGGTACTAGGAATTGAGCATAGGGATCCCTTATCTCTAAGCTACATCCTTCATCTTTTTTATTTTTCATTTTGAGACCAGGTCTCACTAAGTTACTGAGAGCCTCACTGAATTGCTGGAACTGACCTTGAACTTGTGATCCTCTTACCTCAGGCTTGAAGTTGCTGGGAGTATGGGTGTGCACCACCATACCCAGCCATTTGTTCTTAGTTTTTGATGTCCATCATAGACTCATTTAATTGTAGGGCATCAAGAACCAGAAGGAGAGGTTTTCTTTTTAATATCTAGCACACTCTTATGAAGGCAGTGAAAGCAATTCTCTTAATTGTGCATTTGTGTGTTGTACTGGGGATCAAACTCAGGGCTTTATACTTGGTAGGCAAACATTCTACCACTGAGCTACAGCCCTACTTTTATTTCATTTGGAGGACCCAGTGCAGAAAAGCAGGTATCTAAGTACAGTTGGTACACCTGACAACCAAAGAGGTTCTATATACTCTCTGTATACTTCATTTTCCTTTATTTAGCCACTGAATTCCAAGAAAAGGAGTACAAATCCTTCTGGAGGGAGAAAGTAAGAAGAGGGGAAGAAAGATCGTATTAGATCATAAGTGATATACATAATGAAAACCTATTGGGATTCCAAAATCCTAAGAACATAGCTTTTTAAATCCATACTCCAGCCGGGCATGGTGGCACAGGCCTATAATCCCAGCACCTGGGAGGCTGAGGCAGGAGGATCACGAGTTCAAAGCCAGCCTCAGCAACTTAGCGAGGACCTAAGCAACTCAGTGAGACCCTGTCTCTAAATAAAATACAAAATGGGCCTGGCGATGTGTCTCAGTGGTGGAGTGCCCCTGAGTTCAATCCCCAGTACCAAAAAAAAAAAAACAAAAAACCCAAAAACCCAAAATAAATCCATACTCTAGACCTGCTGCTCAAAAATATTTTAGCTGCAAGAGTAAGCTCAGTCATAAGCAGATTCAAACTACTTTTTGCCAAAGATTTGCATCCCTTAAAGGTGCTTATATACAAGTGTTTAGAAACCTAGACCTTGTCACTTTCTCCATAGTGATCATGCTCACTGAATCCTGATTTCTATGTTCCTCCAGGCTGACTCCTGAAGGCATGCCCACCTAGGTTTCCCAGTCCCCGCCTGGGGAAAAGTGGTGCCATTTATGTTCTGTTGTCCTTGATGCTGCCTTCTTCCCACACAAAACCCTCCAGTTGAGTGTTTGCTTCACAGGCTGTGGGGGGATTAATATATTTATTTTAGGACATTAACACCAGGGGTGGAATGCACATTGAAGATTATAGTAATAAATGATGCTTTGGCACTACTCTCTCCCCCACCTCTTATCCCCCAGTATGGGGTAAAGGCACAGATCCAAGCTATGTGCGGAGTATCACAAATAACCACTCATTAAACTGTGGCAGCCCATGCTAGGGGGAATGGGCTGGGGTTGTTGACTCACTGCATACCATGAGCTGGCATGGATAAGAAATTCTGCCTCTGATTCCAGTGGGGGTACTGCTATTCTAGGAAACAGGGGTGGGGTGGCTAAAGGAAGAGGGACAAACCAGGGGGCTTAGGAGCTAGGACTGTTTCAGTTTTAATATTTTCTTAGGAAGTTTCTGATGTTCTATAGAGCATCTGGGTTATATTCCATATATTAAGAGAGGAATGTGTATATGTGGAACCTGGAGTCAGGATTCCTAGTTCTTTTCCTGTTATGTTGAGGGTGACCTTGAGCAAATTTTTCTGACGTTGTTTGAGGACTGCAGCTGGTTGCTGCACTGAAAGAATTGAAACAGTTCCAACAGTGCTCCAAAAACAGCAGTCTAGGGTCATCCAGGGGCACCAGGGGATCCCAGAGGCCTCTATAACTTCCCTTAGCAGTGACTTTCATTTAACATTGTAGAATAATATGTCAACAGGGATAAAAGAGTACCTGGGAGGCAGTAGGGTAGAAAACCTCGTAGTAACCACTTGGAAGTATATCCATCCACTAAACCGTGGTCTGCTTCACTTCTTGCATCTCCAGAGCAAGCAGGGAGTTTATGAAGCTTAGGATTTAAGTCAATACAAAAGGCAAGAAAAGAGTTTTTTTAAGACTCATATTTTTAGGATTCAAACTCTCTTAAAATTCTCTGCCCTGGCCTGTAGGACAGTAGGATTCTGAGTACCTGTACCTATTTGTAACTGTCAGCCTGGCCCAGGGACCTTGCCTAGATACTGGTTGACTGGATTTGGCTACCCACCAGCATAAGAAATAGGCAAAAAGTAGAAAAAGGAAAAATGCATTTTATGCAGTTTGATCAAATTGGGGAAAAGCTTCAAAACTGGCTTAGAATAAAAACTTATTTTCCTGTCAGTTTGACTCAGGTTATTCATGGCACAATGAGCGTGTAGCCTAACGTCATCCCCTGAGTGACAACAGTACCACCCAGTAACATATTCATCTAAACTTCCAGTGATCATGGCAATATTAGTGGTGTTCATCATGTGTTTTAATTTGCACAGCATTCAGACTATGTCATACAAGTGCAAGGTATATTTGACCTAGGTACAATGAAGTGAACCTTGTTCCTGTTTATTACTGTTCTTATCAACCTGTGATCCCTCTTTAAAGAGCCCCATGATTTGAAGTGTATGGGGGAAACTGGGTAGTTTACCCTTTCCAAGATTAATTTTCACCCACTGCTTGGGGCGGGGGTAACATTATCTTCCCTCTTCTAGTGACAATGGTTGCTGTGGTAACACCATTAAAGAGGAAGGCAACAGAAGAAAGAAACGCAGCAGGAGGGGGGAGCGGGGTGCATCAGGTCTAGAGTTATAGGGTGCCTATTTGCCATTAGCGGCAGCAGGGAAATAGCACCTGAGATGCTGCTTTGACTATCTTTAGGTGCTTTGCCAAGACAATACTACCTTGTGGGGCAAGGAACAGATTTACATAATTTTCTTTGTGATACTAAAGAGGACAAAAGTACTTGATCAAGGAGATATGATTTATTTGTTCCTACGCACTAACTAATCGCTGTCTTCTATAATTGGAAAAAAAAAAAAAAAAAAAAAGAGGTGAAAGAGAGGAGGAGAAAAGGTGTTTATGAGCTCCCAAAGGTTTAGAGCCATTCTCAGCATTTTGGGGGAACAGACAGACACTGGGAAGCTAGCAGATTTTCTCCAGGATTAATTCAGAGTAAAAGATCATTTCTGATGGTCCTATGGTTGTGGAATAAGCCCCAAGGGCCCTTAGAGCTAAAGGTCTACTCTGTGGTCAATCTACTTTGTGGCTGTTCTCCAGGATTGAACCCAGATGTGTTCGACCACTGAGTTACCCTTCTAGCCCTTTTTATTTTGAGACAAGTTCTTGCTAAATTTCTTAGGGCCTTGCTAAGCTACTAAGACTGGTCTCAAACCTGTGATTCTCTTGCCCTGGCCTGCCAAGTCTTGGGCCTACAGCTGTGTGTCACTGTGCCTGGTGGTACTCTACTCTATTTTTTTGAAACGGGATTAAACGGGATTAAACACTTTACCACTGAGCCAGAGGAGATTACCACTGAGCTACATCCACAGCCCTTTTTTTTTTTTTTTCTTTTTAAGACAGGGTCTCACTAAATTGCTTAGGGCTTCACTTAGTTGCTGAGGTTGACCTCAAACTTGCAATCCTCCTGCCTCAGCCTCCAGAGTCACTGGCATTGGTAAGAGTGTGCCACCGTGCCCTGATAACTCCACTCTTGATTTCAGTACCTTAACTGTGGTACCCCAGTACATTGACCTAGACCATTTGTTTTTTTCCTTCCTGTATTGGGGATTGAACCCAGGGCCTCGTGTATGCTAGGCGTAGAGCTATTTTTCATTCAACCCAGGGTTATATTACTTCAGACTAATAACTATTTTGATACATGCTAGGCATTTTATATATTTTTTCTCTATTACTTTTCACCTTTTAAAATAGATATTATCTCCCTTCTGCAAATGAGCAATCTGAGCACAGCAAGGCTTAGTAACTTACCCAATGTCACACAGTCATGAGTGGTAGAACTGGGTGGGATTTGAACAGATAGTCTATGCAGCTTGAGGACATGAATTGTGATCTGTTTGTATAGACATCCCAGGAATTTGAAGTCTGAGAAGGTATTAATTCATATAAACAAATATCTGTTGAGTACCTACTATCTGCAAGATATGAGTTGTAGTTTTTATAGGTGGTGCACAAATAAATGAAATATATGGACTGTGCTTTCAATGAAATGAAATCTGGAGGGGTGCTGAAGGTAGGGAAGGAGAAATAAGACAAATAGATAATAACTAGAGGGAGGAGAAGGGGAAGACCAGGGTAGGTACTGGGGAATGAAACTGACCAAATTGTTGTTATGAGTATATATGAATAAGTAACAAGGAAACCCACTATTATGTACAATTATAATGCATCCATTAAAAAAATGCAATAACTAGCCAGGTGCAGTGGTGCATGCCTGTAATCCCAGTGACTCAGGAGGTTGAGGCATGAGAATTGCAAGTTTGAAGCCAGCCACAACAATTTAATGAGGCCCTAAGTAACTTAGCAAGACCCTGTCTCAAAATGAAAAACAGTCCTTTTTTACAGGTAATAGGAAATCTACAGATATAGTACAGGTAATATGGACTCTTTCTGAAAAGGCCTTCCTTTCACCCTCAGCACTTATTCAGTTGTATATGCTAAAGTGAAGAAAAGGAAAGATCTGGCTGCTGCTACTGCTTTTTTTTTTTTTTTTTTTTTTTTTTTTTTTTTTTGTAGTGGGGTTCAAACCTAGGGACACTTTACCACTGAGCCACATCCCCAACCCTTTACATTTTTTATTTTGAAAGAGGGTCTCACTAAGTTGATGAAGCCCTCACTAAGTTGCTGAGGCTGCTCCTGCCTCAGCCTCCCAAGTCACTAGGATTATAAGTGTGCACTACCAACTCCTGTTAAGACCTGACTTCTGATACCTTTCCCCGTAACCTCCAAATCGGCCATAGAGTGGATGCCCTCCCCCATCTGAAAACAAATTTGATTTCAGAAATTTAGATCAGGTGGCAAAGCAGAGTGGGAACTCTCTTCATTCATTAAACAAATAGTAGTGTAAATTATGTGTGAAAGATAAGTAGGAATTTACTAGATAAAAAGGAGGCAGGAAATAAGGGAACCATTTCAAGGTCCTGATGTGGGCAAGCACATGGTATGTTCCAGAGATGAGGCTTTTGAAGTATTCAGAGGCTACATAACAAACCATGTCAAGCATTTTGTTCTTTATCCTAAAAATATTAGTAACCACCTGGGCCACTTATAGTGATCCATGTAAGCAACCACTATGTTTGGGTTCTTTCAATGATCTGAATATTTGTGTCCCCAAATTCATATACTGAAATCCTAATTGCCAAGGAAGTACCCTTAGGAGGAGAGGATTAGGCATTCTTCCCCTGCCCCCCATCCCACTCTTGCAGAAAAATGGGGATTAAACCCAGGGCCTCATCATGCTAAGCAAATGCTCTATCATTGAGCTATATCCCCAGCCCAGGAAGAGAAGTTTAGATAATGAGGGCAGAGTCCTAATGAATGGGATTAGTGCTCTTATGAAGGAGACCCCAGAGAAACCCTTCTTCCCCTCTACTGTGTGAGGATACAGAAAAAAAAATGGCCACTTATTAACAGAAATAAGGTTATGACCAGATACCGAAATCTGCAAGCATCTCAATTTTGTGCTATTCGGTCTTCAGAGTTTTTATTGTTTATAGGCCACCTAGTTTATGGCATCTTTGACACAGCAGCCTGAACTAATCCAGGATGGTAGCAGTAGAGAGAAGTGAATGGATATTTAGGATATAAATTAACAAGACATTGTTGAATTTGATAGGCATTTTTTTTTTTCTTGTGGTACTGGGGATTGAACCCAGGGTCTTGTGCTTTCAAGGCAAGCACTCTACCAACTGAGCTATATCACCAACCCCTGATAGGCAATGTGAAAGAACGGTTAGGAACACATTCTAGGTTTCTTTTTGATTTTTTTTAATTCAAATTTTTATTGTTTAAAATTTGTTCTAATTAGTTATACATGACCGAATTCCTTTATACCCATTGTACACAAAAGGAGCACAACTTCTTCTGGCTGAACATGGTACAGAGTCACACCAGTAGTGTAATCATACATGTATATAGGGTCATAATGTCCATCTCATTCCAACTTTCTAGGTTTCTGACTTATACAATTGGATGAGAGAGAATACTCACAGAGGACTAGGTTGGATGAGTAGGATTATGAGTTCAATTTGAGGCACACAAAGGTCCCTGTAAAACACCCAAGTGAAGATACTTAAAACCTCAGAGCAGTGATTTGAGATAAAAAAGGCATTCGATATGATAGCCAGCTATTTAACTTAAATATATTTTTTAAAAATAGTAATTAATTAAAAATATTAATTAAAAATATTAATTTAAAAATCTTAATTAATAAAATTATGAATTTTATTTCTCAATTGTACTAGCCCCATTTTAAAGTACATGATAGCCACATGTGCATGGTAGATATCATAATAGTGCAGATATAAAACCTTTCTAGCAGTGTAGAAAGTTATAGTAAAGGGGTCTGCAAACTTTTTCTGTAATGGTCCAGAAGAAGATAAATATTTTTGACTTTGTGGGCCTATGTTCTCAACTCTGCTGCTGTAGTGCCAAAGCAGCCATAGGTAATATGTGAACAAGTAGGCATAGCTGTGTTCCAATAAAACTTTATTTACAATAAAGGTTGCAGACCAGATTTGACCTGTGAGTTGTAGTTTATCAATCCCTGTTCTATTGGATAGCGCTGGTATCCAGTAGATACAACTAAAGTAATAGGTACAGATAAGATCATCTAGGAAGATAGAATAGAGGAGGCCTTATCCCAAATCTTGAGAATCTCTAGTCCTTACAGGTTGAAAGGTAGGAGAAAATCCAGGAAAAACTAGGATATCTCAGAAGCTAAGCAAGAAATATGTGTCAAGGGGGAGTGGTCCAGAGTCTAGTCAAATGGAGCTGAAACTTTTGCATTTGATTTAGTGTCATGGAAAATACTGGTTATTTAAAGAAGAGTCATAAATTGGGTGTGCTGACCACCTTTAATCCCATGACTGGGGAGTCTGGGAGGCAAGAGAATCACAAGTTAGAGGTTAGCCTGAGTAATTTCGTGAGACCATGTCTCAAAGTAAAAGATAAGAAGGGCTGGGCATGGTGGCTCATGTCCACAGTTTCAGCAGTTTTGAGATGGAGACAGGAAGATCTGAAGTTGGAGGACAATCTTGGCATCCTCAGCAACTTAGAGAGACCCGGTCTCAAAATAAAAAATAAAAAGGATTAGGGATATAACTCAGTGGTAAAGCACCCCTGGATTCAATCCCTAGTACTGCAAAAAATAGATAAGTAAAAAGTACTGGAGATGTAGCTCAGTGGTAGAATGCCCCTAGGTTCAATCCCCCATACTGGAAAAAAAAAAATCTGAATACAAGTTCTCCCCACCCCACAACCCAGGGCCTATGCACATGCTAGGCAAGTACTCTACCACTGAACTATATCTTTAACCCTGGATGCAAGTTCTTTGTCAGATATATGATTTGCAAATATTTTCTTGTCTATGGCTTGTCCCTTCTTTCTCTTGAGAGTGTCTAACAGTTCTTAATTTTTTAATTTATAATTTTTTTTCTTTTATGAGTTGTACGTTTGATGTAGCTAAGAAATTTTTACCTATGCCAAGGTTGCAAAGATTTTTTTCCTTATTTTTTTTTCTAAAAGTTTTATAGTTTAAGAATTTTGTTTGTTTGTTTGGTATTGGGGATTGAACCCCAGAGCCACTTAACTACTGAGCCACATCCCCAGTCCCTTTTTGTATTTTATTTAGTGACAGGGTCTCACTGAGTTCTTAGGATCTTGCTAAATTGCTTGCTGAAGCTTGTTCAGCAATTTAGATCCTCCTGCCTTTGCTTCCTGAGCTGCTGGGAGTTAATTCTTGTGTAAAATTGAAGATACAGCTTGAGGTGGGGCTTTTTTTTGTTTCATTTGTTTTATTCTGAATATGGCTACCCAGTCATTTCAGCACTATTTGTTGAAAAGATCACTCTAAGCTTTTTTTTTTAGTTGTAGGTGGAGACAATACCTTTAATTTTATGTGGTGCTGAGGATCGAACCCAGGGCCTCATGCATGCTAGGCAAGCACTCTACCACTGAGCCACAACCCCAGCCCCTCACTCTAAGCTTTTAAATATTGTTGTTCCCCAAGGCTGAGAACAAGATCTGATCTGAAAGCTAATAAATGTTCTAGGAGGAGGTGGACAGAGCAAATGTATGGTGTTTCCTTTTTCTGGAAGTGGGAGGACATCAAAAAGGTCAATACTCTTGGAGAGCATACTAGAGAAAAAAGGATATTACTGTGTCATGTCCCTTTTTATAATCTTGAAACCTAATGGGGGAAGAAAAAAAGGCCCCTAAACCATCAGACTTCACCTCCTCCTTCCTCATGAGAAAGGAGAGTCTGTAACTTTAAACTGCAGAGGATACAAAAGCATACTCATGGAGAATGGCAACTACTGCCAAGATGATGGAATGGAACATTGGCGTACATCAGATCCCAAGGTGAGGAGGAAAGCCATACAGGAAGGTAGGCAAGGAAAGAAACTAAGGCCCTCTAGGGAAAGGCAAGTGTTGATGGGCCTCACTGTTGCTAATTAGTGTTTGGTATGTATTAAGAAGTGAGAAACATTTAGGGCAATGAGGCTGAACTGAACCAAGCTCCAAGCTCACTAGAAGCTTGTAATAATAGGTTTGAATGTAAGCAAGGGAGTCTTTTGAAATGGAAAGCAATGGAATGATCCTATATGTTGAGTTCTCAGATGCTGAAGGGTTAGGATCTGGCCCTGTGAGTGAAGAAAATACATGTGGGCTATGACTGTCCCCTAGGGGTCAGCCTGATGTGTGTCAGGAGGCCCACAGAGCAAGCATCAGGGTTAGATCAACCAGCAGAGCAATAACCTGTCAATAGGCATAGTGTGGGATCAAGTTTCCACATAACAACATAAGATTGCTCCATAATGGGAGGATAGGACTCAGTTCTTTATGTTAACTATGTCATGTGTATAAAGAAAGGGCTGAGAACTGGGGATTGAAAGGCCAGGCCTTGGGTTCAGCTGCCTGATTCTTAAGACTCCTTTCTATCTGGGAATTGCTGTGCTATGTGGGAGAATTTGTGTAGTCAGACACAAACAGGAAGGCTGAGGCAGAGTCCAGGAACTAGTGAAGGACTGAGTACCATAGAGAGGGTGGGAGGCAACAACTTGTGACCTATGTGTCTCTACCCCCAATCTCACATAGGACACCCTCCTCAAGTGTACACACATGGACCCATCCTTTTCACTGGAGAGGTATAGAAAGAGCATAGCGTAATGTTCAAGAGCCTGGAAAGAGCATAGCGTAATGTTCAAGAGCCTGGACTCTTAAGCCAGACTGCCTGGCTTCAAATCTTGGTTAGGCAAGAAAATGAACATCTCTTGATTTCAGTTTCCTAATCAATGAAATGAGAATAATAACAGTATCTATTTTATGAGACTGTTAAAATGAGTCAATGTGTTTTAAAATTGCATAGAAAGTGATGAGCACAAAGTATTATAAACTCGACCATTAATAAAATAAGGTGAGCTAATATTCTAAACTCCTTGATTTCTTACAGTTTCTCTATTTGGGTTCCATAAAGACAGGGAAGGATTTGCTAAACTATTTCACTGTTGTTATTTCTGATCAGAAAATCCCAGTATTGGAAGAAGTGGAATAGCACTGAGAGTTTGTAATCTATATCTGCCTGGAATCAGGGGCTCAGAGAGGATGAGAAATACTGATCTGTTACAGCTTTTATGAGTTAGCTTCACTCCTCCAGAGGTATGAGGTTTGGTTTGTTTTTTTTTTTTTTTTTTTTTTGAAAGGTACTCTTATAGACAGTGTGGTTTCTGGTTCATCCAGAGTGAACTTCCATGCCTCCTTGGTTTACCTGAAGTATGATTAGTCTGATGGTTTGTAATTGGACAGATCAGAGGACCTCCATTTATCTAAAAATTGCAGAATTTCTGGAAAACAAACAGGAAGGCTGAGGCAGAGTCCAGGAACTAGTGAAGGACTGAGTACCATAGAGAGGGTGGGAGGCAACAACTTGTGACCTATGTGTCTCTACCCCCAACCTCAGTAAGTTGAAAAGGCCAGAAGTCCAGTGTCCACAGTGGCTATTTTGATGACTGTCTAGAGAGAATGCAGTGCTGAGGATTGAGCCCAGGGCCTTGAGCATGCAGGAGGTAGAAGATCTAGCACAGTGCTTTTCAACAGAAGGTGGAAGGGGCATCCTGAGTATTAGGAGTTTTCTTTTCCTTACAACATGCTTTTCTGTCCTCCCCAGTCATGACCCTTGCCCTTTCATACATTTAACCCAAATGGATCTGGGACTCCTGGAAAGTCAGATGGCAACTGAGCCACTGCTCTACTCCAGGGACAGAAATCTCAGGAGAGGCTCAGGAAGGGGGGCAGTTGGCAGGGCAGAAGGAAAGTGGCAGCCTGAGTAGTTCAGTCCTGATTAGAGGATTTTGATTAGAGGATTTTGATCAGTTTTGATTAGAGGATTCTCAAGGTCAGTGGATATAAGAAAATTTGAGGAAACAGCCACCTGAGGAGAGATATTTAGAATGGGAATCCAGATTTTTCCTTTAAAGGGCAGGAATTGGTAAGAGGGAGCAGAGTTGATGGATTAAGGGAGCAGGCTTAGAGTCAGCTAGAGGGATAATGGTTAAAGTGAAGATCAGAGTCAGGGACTTTCTGACAATAGAGAAAGGAGGATTTGAAGTAAGAGATCATGAGACTATAGAACTTTTGCCTCTTGACCCTGTACCCTCTTGTCTGGACAATTGGCTGTTATCCTAGTACTGTACACCTCATCTATGGCGTACTTTTGCAGTGTGGACCAATTTCTTTTTTTTTTTAAATTTTTATTCTTTGTAGTTATTATACATGACAGTAGAATGTATTTTTATTTATTTCTTTTTTTGGTACCAGGGATTGAACTCAGAGGCATTCAACCACTGAGCCATATCCCCAGTCCTATTTTGTATTTTATTTTGAAACACATTTTATTTTGTTTTATTTTGAAACAGTTGCTTAGTACCTTGCAGTTGCTAAGGCTGGCTTTGAACTCCTGATCCTCCTGCCTCAGTCTCCCAAGCTGCTGGGATTACAGGTGTGCACCACCATGGCCAACAGACTGTACTTTGACATATCATACGTACGTAGAGTATAACTTCCCATTTTTGTAGTTGCACATGATGTGGAGTTACACTGGTGAACATAGGAAATTTTTGTCTGATTCATTCTACTTTCTTTCCCATTCCCCATTCCCCGTCCCTTACCTGTACCCCCTCCACCTCCAATCTGGTGCACCTCCTTTCCCTCCACCCCTGTGCCTATTGTGAGTCAGCATGCGAATATCAGAGAGAACATTTGGCTGTTGGTTGTTTGGGCAGACCTCTTTTGATGACAAGTACACCAGAGTGGAAGTGTTACCTTAGTAACTACTGAGCCATTATATTGATCATGTGCAAAAAATAAAAAGCAACTGGCCACAGAAGATCATAGGGAGAGAAAGAATAATAACTGGACCAGTCTCCCAAGAGTCTCAGAAATAACCTTTCCCATGGAAGCTTTTTTAGTTTTGTATTGCTGAGGATTGAGCCCAGGGCCTTAAGCATGCAAAGTGAACATTCTACCAACTGAGCTACATTCTGTTTCCAGCCCTAGAAGTTTTCTTTTTTTTTTTTTTTTTTTTTTTTTTTGTGGTACTAGGGATTGAACCCAGGGGCACTCAGCCACTGAGCCACATCCCCAGCCCTATTTTTGTATTTTATTTAGAGACAGGGTCTCACTGAGTTGCTTAGGGCCTCGCTAAGTTTCTGAGACTGGCTTTGAACTCGCAATCCTCCTGCCTCAGCCTCCCGAGTCGCTGGGATTACAGGTGTGCACCACTGCGCCCGGCTCCTAGAAGTTTTCTTTTGGTCAAAGGAAGACTATTAGGACTTCTATAGGGCTTTGGGAATACTTTTTGTTAATGTTCCTCCAGATTCTTTTTTTTTTTTTTGGTACTGGAGATTGAACTCAGAGGCACTTTACCATTGAACTATATCCCAGTTCTTTGTATTCTTTATTTTGAGACTGGGTCTCACTGAGTTGCTGAGGGCCACGTGAAGTTGCTGAGGCTGGCCTCAAACTTGGAATCCTCCTGCCTCAGCCTAAGACAAGTTCTTTTACATAGCTCTCTGCGTTCAAAAAACCCATCAGCAGAAGTAGCTCATTTTACCATGAAATTTCTCTGAAGTCTGAGTGCCTTCTATCACTTCCATCACTATCATTCTCCCATCAACTTCTTGTAGCACTGCAAGACCCTCCTAATTGTTCCCCTTGATTCCTCTTGTCCCTCTATAGTTTATTCTGTACTCAACAGTCAGAGAAATACTTTAAAAATGAGTTAGAGCCTGTTTTTCTCTGCTCCTAAACCTGTAATGCCTTTCCTTCAACAGAGAAAAAAATCAAAACAATAACAACAAAACTATTCTTTGTCCTGGTTCAAAGACATACATGTTGGCTACCTACCCAATCTCATTTTTTAATATTCTCCCCCTCACTTGGCTCCAGCCATGATGATTCTTACTCTTCAATAAGCATAGTAGGCAAAAACCTGCCTTAGGAACTTTCTACATGATGTTTTATCTGCCCAAAGGTCTCTTCATGCATTCTGGGCATTGTGGTGCACACCTATAATCCTCACAACTTAGGAGGCTGAGGCAGAAGGATCACAAATTCCAGGCTAGGCTCAGAAATTTATTGAGACCCTGTCTAAAAATAAAAGGTCTGGGGATGTAACTCAGTGGTAGAGCATCCCCAGGTTCAATCCACAATATACCACACACACACACACACACACACACACATTCACACATTCACACACTCACACTCAAAATTCTCTTCACCTTGGCATTTTCATGGTTCATTCTTAGAGGGCATTAAAGCCTCTACTCAAATGTTAATCTTCAAAGAGGCCTTCCTAGACCACTGTTTTATTTTGTTTCATGACACTTATCTCACTAACTGAATACTGGGACTTTTTTTTTTCCCCTTACTGCTATATTCTCAATGCCTAGAACAATACTTCATATGTATTAGGCCCTGACATAATTTTTGCATGGATCTTTTGTTCCTTCTATCTTCGTTTGATGCAAAGAAGAGTGTTGAACACAGCAAGTCCTTGATAAGTAGTCATCAAAATGGAGCAGAAACAGCATAAGCTATAGAACATAAACTGGATTCCATCAGCTTCTTAAAGCAGAACCTTTACAGGTGGCAGTCATTCAACAAAGGTTTGCATATGTGAAGTGGGGGATAGTACTATAATATTCCATTGAACTGTTCCAAGGATTCAAGGTCTTCCCTACAGTTATGTGTATGATCTATTCTAGTTCCTGTTGAAGGCCACACCTATATTTATGCATTAGATGTCACACTCTTACTTCATTAACTATTCACTTTCTCCTCTATATATGTAACTATTCACTTTCTCCTCTATTTTTCTTTCTCTACAGGGTCATTTCCATAAGAATGCAAATACTCTATAATTTCTTCCATCTTAAGTAAAATCTCTGACTCCATATCCTCTGAAAGCTACATCCCTTTTCTTTGGAACTTCTGTTTGCTGCTTTAATTTCTCTCTCTC
>JAJEJO010048355.1:83242-138360 GCA_020662805.1 Glaucomys volans | reverse complement strand
AGTTCCTCAGGCCAATACGTTGGAGTTATTCCTGATTCTTCTTGATCACAATGCCACTTAATCAACAATTCAGATTGGTTATAAGTTGAAAATACAGCCAAGACCCAACCACTTTCCACCTCTACTGTCACCATGCTGATTCAAGTTACCATCATCTCCTGCTTGGTTTTCTGCATTAACCTCCAAATAGGCACGTCTGCTTCCTCCCTCATGCCCCTTTGGTGTTAATTGAAGGTGTCCAATGGCTTCCCATCTCACTGTGGTAAAAGTCAAACTCCCTAAAAAGACTCCCAATGCCCTATAGCATCAGATCCCAGCCCCAGTTAGCTCTGATTTCATCTCCATCTATTTCTCTCCTTCTTCCCTCCTCTCCAGCTACACTGGCTCTTGCTATTTCTCAAACAGGCTAAACACACTTCCACCCCAGCACCCTAGGAAGCTCATGCCACTGATAAACACAACCTTTATTTCCTTGTTTCCTTCAGCCCTTTGCTCAAATGGTATCTTTTAGAGAGACTTTTCTTTCTTGATGACTCTATGTACTGTTCTCCCACAGCACTCCTTACATCTCTTCCTTGCCTTTTCCCTGTAAATCTTAACCACACCTAACATCATCATCGTTTATTTATTCATTGGAGTATATCCTAGAACAAACTCCACGAAGGCAGGGTTTCTGTTTTGTCCTCTATGATTTCTGCAGCACCAATACATATTCATTTAATACATTTTTTTAAAATTTATTCTTATTAGTTATAAATGACAGCAGAATGCATTTTAACTCATTGTACACAAATGGATATTTAATAAATTTTGGTGATTTTTCTTCTATTCTTGATCTTAAGACCTACTTTTTCCAGAGACTAAGGGAATGCAACAGAGCTTGGACATACCTAATTGGTCCAAGAGGATGGCACTTTAATACTTCCATGAATATCTGATATCCTCATTTTTTTCCAGCTTAACACCAAAACATCCCCAGCAACCAACCAGGCATCTGGCCCAGAAGAGAAAGGTGAGTGGGGTTGGGCTTAGGCAGTTTGTAGAGATGGTGAAGGCAGGGACATGAAGACAAGCAGAGCTGCAAATCTGGAAGCACCTAAAGCCAGATGTGAAAGGAACAACAAAGTGGAAAAATGGTCTAAAGGACTATGTCAGAACTATGATTATCTATAGGCTTCTTTCTACTTCCTACTAAGATGTAAACCTAGCAGTATCTTCTTTTTGATTTTAGAAACTAGGTCAGGAGTTGTTGGGGAGGCAGAACAAACACTAGTCACTGTCCCCACTGGAAATTGAGGAAAAGCTGGGGAAAGTGAGTATATTTTTGGACTTGAACTATAGGATAGAGGAATAAGTGATGTTAGAAGACATTTGTCATTTGGTTCAGAAACAGCAAAGCTTCCCAAAGTAACTATTACTAACTTCCAGACTAGGTACCTTGACTCAAACTTCTAGAAGAATTATCAGACATTCATAGTCTTAGAAAAGACTGGGATGTGCCCCAAAGAGAGTAGCACAAAATGGACTTTAACCACTGTATTTGGAGCTTGGAAAGAAAAGGGCTAGAAAAAGCAGGTTAGTTCGTTAATGCATCTCCCAACTGTCCACAGGGAAAGCTGGAAGTGTCAAGAAGTCTGAGGAGGAGGAGGAGATTGACATTGATCTGACGGCACCAGAAACAGAGAAGGCTGCCCTTGCCATTCAGGGCAAGTTCCGACGATTCCAGAAAAGGAAAAAGGATCCCAGCTCCTGAACTACTAGCCTAGCCCTTCACCCTGCTACCTTCTCGCCCTTTCTCCGTAGCCCTGACTCCCATCTGTCTTGTCCCTCTATACCTCTGGCCTCTCATTGAGGCAAGTTCAACCTTTAAATATTCTTTTCTCTGACCCTCTCAAGACGTCACAGCAGTAGAGGTACAAGGGACACAGAGAAGATGAAGATTTCAGTTGGCAGCTACTTGCTGAAAGGTGGATGTTTTTCCTTGGGCTCAGGCTCTCATTAATACCTATTCTTGCCCTGGGGGGTTGGAGAACAGGAGATTTTGAGGTTGAAAGGACCCCCTCCACCCCAATGGTGTGGGAAGGAGGAAAAAGGCTTCAGAATAGGGCGACCAAGGGTGGGGCCTAGGCACTTTTCTGCCGGTTGTAACATTTCTTTCTCATTCAGATTCTTCTGCACCAACACCTCCAACCTCCTTCTATGATCAGAGCCACAGTGGTGATTTGAGCCTCCCTTTCCCCCCAGGCGGCCCTTAATCAAACAGCTTATCACATTAGTGCATGCTGCGTAGATTAGTTCCAAGGAAGGGAGCCTGGGACTGGTTAGAGACAGGGAAAAGTTTCCTTCATCTTCCAGTCTAAGACCACAAAAGGCACAGGCAGAAAAGGTCCCAGGAGCCATAGGCAGGGGAATGAGGAGTAGGGTAGATTAAGGGAAGAAGGAAAAGTGAAGAAGGGGAAATCTCTGAAGCCACAACTTATTGCCAGTAAAAGTGTACTACATGAAGGATTCTTGGGGCTTTGCTAAGCTGCCTACCTCTAACCCCCCAACTCTAGCCGTCCTCAGAAGCCACAAGAGTCATGTGACCCCTGTAGTTCCCACCTCCCCAACTGTGGAGTCAGGGCAGAAATGAAATAGCCACTCTATGTGATTTTAGCATGTTTAATAATTGTAACAAAAACAATAATAATAAAAGGCCTCCGGTGGGGCCATTTAACTCTACTATTGTTTTTGTCTTGGGAGGAACTGAATATAAGCCTGAGTTGACCCCAGGGAGAATGGTACAGCAACTCTGTGAATACATGGTGGCATAGAAACCAACACTACCTTCCTTCTTCTGACCTTGCCCTCACCTTGATGTGCCTCCCACATTGTGTCTGCTGCTTTCACCACCCCCAGTGTGCTCCTGCGGGGACTTTGTCTTCCTGTACTCCTGCCAGCTAAGAGCACACTTGGTACATATGCCTCTGAAAACAAAACTAGTCTTCCTTGCTCCCTATCCCCAAATAACCTATCCTTGTTCCTCCTCCCACATTCTCCCCTGCCTTACCAGTGTTTATCAGACTTAAGGGAAGGTGGCAACGACTCTGGTCACTAGAGAGCACCAGTGTGACACAGAAAAGTTTTAATTACAAATGAAGTAAAATGTCAGCCTTCAAGGAGCTGACATTGCTGAGAAATGACTCCACACACCGAAACCAGAAAGCAAATGGTTAAAGATTAAACAAAAAAAAAAGATCTAGCCTTGCCTTTGCCCTCACTTCTTTTATTTTTTAAAAATTTCATTGTGGTAAAATATGCATAACATAAAATTTACCATCTTAACTTTTTTTTTTTTCCCTCAACACTGGGAATTAAACCTCAGCCCTCTGTATTTTTTATTTTGAGACAGGGTTTTGTTAAGTTGCCCACGCTGGCCTGGAATTTGTGATCCTCCTGCCTCAGCCTCCTGAGTGGCTGAGATTTACAGGCATGCATTACTGTGCTTAGTTCATCTTAACTAATTTTAGGGATCCAATTTGGTGGTATTAGATACATTCACAATGTTGTACAGCCTTCACTACTATCTCCATAATACTTTTCATCTTGTAAAACTGAAATGTTATAACCTTTCAACAATAATTCCTTATTCCCTCTCTTCCCAACCTTTAGTCTTTAGCAAACACTGTTCCATTCTCTGTCCAAAAGTTTTCTCTTCCTAGTATTTACACTTCCCTTCTTGATTCATGAATATAGAAGTCAAAACTATATAGTAAGCCAGGCATGGTGGCCCATGCCCGAAATGTCAGTGACTTGGGAAACTAAGGCAGGAAGATTGCAAGTTTCAGGTCAACCTGGACAACTTAGACACTGTCTCAAAAAATAAAAAGGTCTGGGATATAGCTCAGTGGTAGAGTGCTCCTGGGTTTAGTCCCCAGAACTGCAGAACAACAACATATAGCAGGTATGAATAAAAAACAAAGAACAATATCACTGGAAAGCAACCTTTATCCCAAACTTTATCCATGCCTAGTAAGCCCATGGCATATTGGGAGAACTGAACAGTGATTCATGGGAAGGCCTGATGTAAAAGGAGGTACTTCCTCCTGATGCTAGGGAAAAGGAAGTTTTACTGTTATATTTGAACTATGTTCTGAGTACAGTATAGTAATGATGGTGGCCTTTAGTCCCAGCCTCATAGGCAAGTACGAGAATAACTTTATTGCTACATCTGGTGTGTGTCAAGCATATCCTAGTAAAACAGGAATACTTCCTGTTCCCTCATCCCATGAATGAGATGAGAATTGACTGGTGCTGTACCTTTCTCTATGTTCAAACTAAAGTGTTCCCTGTTCTTAGAGACATTTATGGGCTCTTGAGAGTTGGCTGGTGCTAAGGCAAGGGTGGAGTTTTCTGTCACCAGCCCCTTTCCTATAGTCTCTTCTGCTTGCAGAATCTCCACTGATTTGTTCCTTACCACACTGATCTGAAGCATATTGCTGAAATGATTTTTCCCTTCATCTCTTGCTCCAAAAATGTTGTTTGTCCTCATACATATGTTTAATAAAGTTCATCGTGATAAACACATTCATTATTTTGCGAAGGATAGTTTTGATCAAAAGAGATTCTTGGGCCGGATTACATGCCTGTAATCCCAGCACTTGGGAGGCTGAGGCAGGAGGGCGTGAGTTCAAAGCCAACCTCAGCAACTTAGTGAGGCCCTAAGCAACTCAGTGAGACCCGTCTCTAAATAAAATACAAAATTGGGCTAGGGATGTGGCTCAGTGGTGGAGTGCCCCTGGGTTCAATCCCCAGTACCAAAAAAAAAAAAAAAAAAGAGAGATCCTTGGGCATTGTTTGGATATGAGGTGTCCTCCCCAAACTCCTTGTGTTAATGCAGAAATATTCAGAGGTGAAATGATTGGGTTATGAGAGCTGTAAAACCTAATCAGTTCAGCCTAGTTTTGAATGAACTAACTAGGTGGTACCCATAGGCATGAGGAGCATGATTGGAGGAGGTGGGTCACTGGGGGGGTGTCCTGGAAGGGTGCATCTTCCCTGTGGCCCCTTCCCTTCCTCTCTCTCTCCGCTTCCTTGCCACCATAATATGAGCAGCACCCTTTTGCCATGATATCCTACCTCACCTTGGGCCCAGAGCAAGGGGGTAGGCCTACCATGGACTACACTTTGAAAACTGGGAATCTCAAATAAACTTTTTTCCTCAGAGTTGTTCTTGTTTGGTATTTTGGTCACAGAGAAGAAAAACTAACTTTCACAGGTATCTTTTACTGAACTAATGATAGATCTCAATAAAGGTTCTAAAAGCTGATTTCTCTCTGCCAGGCTGCTTGTTCTTACCATGGGCACTCAAATTGAGCCTCTTCTCTCTGACATGTCTCTAACTTGTACTTGGGGCCCTAGGCATAGGCTGGGATCTCATTCTTGGGGCTCTAGATTCCTGCTTCTTTTCCCTCTAGCACCTACTGCTAAATAAATGATCCTTGGGGACTAATTGCTGAGGGTTTTTTCCTTGGGTGCTTTATTTTGTGGAATAAAAACAAGTCTTTGGGGAATTGTTGATTGCTGTTATAAATGGCTTAGGAGATGAGACACTTGGTGGGGAAAAAGAAAGGAAGAAAACTTAAAAGGAAAAATGTCTTAGAGTCAACACTTCTGATACCAAATTTGTGTTTTCCACCCATGTTAAACAATTCTCCAACTCTCTAGACACCAATTGCATATCCTACAATTCAATTATGACACCAACTACATGGAGTTTGTGCCAATTTCAAGTCCCAGGTTGTGACCTGTATTTCCAACCAACCAGCTATAAATCAGGGTGTCACATGACCCCTTCTGTTGGATAATTTGCTAGAATGGCTCACAGAACTCAGGAAAATGTATTACTTACTATTACCAATTTATTATAGGGGATACAGCTCAGAAAAAGCCAAATGGAAGAAATACATAGGACAAGGTATAGGGAGGATGATACAGGAAGCTTTTGTGCCATCTGAGGGGACACCACTCTCTCAGCACATAGGCATGTTCACCAACCTGTAAGCTATCTGAAACCTGAAGTTCATTGTTTACAACTTTTATAAAGGCTTCATTATGTAAACATGGTTGATTAAATCACTGGCCATCTGTGATTGATTTAATCAATCTCTAGCCCTTCTCCCTTTCCTGGAGATGGGGGAGTGACTGAAAGTTCAATTTTCTAATCATAAGGTTTGTTTTTCGGACAGTAAGCCCTCCATCCTTCAAAAGTCATCTCAGTAGCACATATGTAGTGTGGTCAAAAGGGGTTTATCATGAATAACAAAAGATGTTTCCCTCACAGTTATCACTCAGGAAATTCTAAGGCCTTTAGGAGCTCTGTGCTAGGACCTGAGGATGAAGATTTCTTACTCTATCCTAGTATCACAACCAAATAACTGATTTCTCTTTGGGTGCCTTTTCAACTGTGCAGGTATAGAAAAACTGGGACTATGGTCCTGACAAAGACAGAGGAGTCTGCAGGTTGAAGTAAGCAATATATTTTTAAATGTTTCCAGAGTCCAAACTTGGAGATGAAGGTCTTGGGGGGGAAAATTCAGGTGGTGAAAGAGACAAGGATTCTGCTTCCTAGACCTCCTTTCACATCCTACTTTCAGAGACTTGATGTTGTTGCTGAATGGGACTCTTGACTTCACTCCATCTGGCCCCCAGCTTCTTCCACTTTTGTTTTTTCCTTTCCTCTTGCAATGAAATCCTGCCTTAATATCCTTTTTTGGGGAGTTGCCAGTTGCCCTTTCTGCCCATTCTTTGCCTCTTTGCCTCTCTCTCTACTCTTCTTACCCTTGATAAGTTTCTGAAATTGTTTGCAGTTGAGAGCAGCTTCTGGCAGCGTCTCTGCCCGGCTGTCCTCAGTCTCTGAGAACCAAAACTGATTGGAAATTGGAATCACTCTCCAGTGAGCTGTTGTCTTCCTGTTTTTTTGCTTTTTTTTTTTTTTTTTTTTTTTTGCACTGGAGATTAAACCCAGGACCTCACATATGCTAAACAAGCCCTCTGCCACTGAGTTACACACCCAACCCCATCTTCCTGTTCTTAAATCTTCTCCCCAAAGTGGTCCCTCTGCTGTCTGTGCCTCTGAAAACTGAGGGTTGGGCAGGGGCGGGGTTATGAAGTTTGCTTTTTTCCCCCAGTACTGGGAATTGAATCTAGGGGTGCTGTGCCACTGAACTGCAGCCTCAGCCCTTTTTATTTTGAGACAGAGTCTTGCTAAATTGCTGAGGCTGTACTCAAACTTGTGATCCTCTGGCCCATCTTCTGGAGCAGCTGGAATTATAGGCATGTGCCATCATGCCTGGCTAATGTAAAAGAACTTTATTTGGGGATACAATTAGGGAAACAGATTCAGATAGCACTGAGTGAGCATTCCAAAGTGAGCAAGGAAAGAGGAAACTTATATAGACAAGTAGTACTAATTTATTGCAAAGCAGTAAGAATTCCTTTGTAGAAAATTTCTATTAAATGTTGAGAAAGAACAGGGTTTATGTGGCAGGAGCTTTGAGACTAATCTTATAAAGAAAATAATGTATACATGTAGTAAAAATGTCTGTAAAACAATATTCCGATAACCTCTTGACACACATGTTGAGTCACTGGTCAGTGTCATTATCTGGTCATTCTAGATGCCTGCAATTAAGGGGTCAAAGTGACTAAAAGTTCACATTCCCAGGCAACTACTTCAGAGGTGCATATGCCTGCTGATTCCCTTACTGGAAATTGAGCCTAGGAGCATTTAACCACTGAGCTGCAACCCCAGTCCTTTTTATTTTTTATTTTGAAACAGCATCTCCCGGGCTGGGGATATAGCTCAGTTGGTAGAGTGCTTGCCTCACAAGTACAAGGCCCTGGGTTCAATCCCCAGCACTGCAAAAAAAACAAACAAACAAAAATCCAGCATCTCCCTAAGTTACTTGGGGTCTTGCTAAATTGCAGAGACTGGCTTTGAATTTGTGCTCCTCCTGCTTCAGCCCCCCAAGCTGCTGGGATTACAGGTGTGTGCTACAAGGTCTGTATTCTTTCTTTCTTTTTTTTTTTTTTTGTATGAGGATTGAACCCAGGCATGCTGTACCACTGAATTAGATCTTCAACCCTTTCTACTTTTTCTTTTCTTTTTCTCATCAAGACAGGGTCTTGATAAGTTGCTAAGGCTAACCATGAATTTGTGATCCTCCTGCCTGAACCTCCTGAGTAGGTGGGATTACAGGCTTGTGCCACCATGCCTGACTTCTGACTCCATTTTTAAAAGCTATCTCAATGCTTCTTTTATCATGATTTTCCTTTTATTTTCTCATCATCAGTGTTCTTTATTCATCACATCACCTGGATTTTCAAGAACAAAGTGAGAAAAGCCATCCTCAGTACTTGAGAGTATTCTTACTCATACATAGGCCCTGTCAACTTCGACTTCTTTACACGTAGGTCCAAGGGATGTTCATTCTCCAAGTTTTGGTGATTCTCTAGCCTCATGTTGTTTACAGAATATGAATGGTAACAATAGTGAAATCTGAAGTTTGTAAAGTGCTATGTGCAAGATCCTGTTATAAGCATTTTTACCTATTTTAACTCATTTAATTACAAGCCTACGATACAGATAATATTATATTACTATATACTATTATATCCTCATTTTACAAATGTAGAAGCACAGAGATATTAAATAACCTTCCAAAAACAAATGAGTGGTTGAACTAGACTACATAAAGGGTTGGATAAATGAAGGGTAGCCAGATTGATTATTAAGGATGTTGTCCAACTTAGAGGGCATAGAACAGAGTTCCCCTTAGTTGAATTCAGGAATACCTGCTTTGGTCCCTCAGAACCTGGACCTAAACTCTTACCCTTCCAGGGAAGGACTAGATGCTGGCTTTGTCTGACTGGTCGAGAAGACTCCTTCTTCGCAAGGCAGAATCATATCACTGCCTTGATCCAGCTGCCTTCCCTGTTATTCCAAAGAACATGTAGCCAGGCACTCTCAAAATTAAAAGTAGTTGGCTGGGCACAGTGATGCACATGCCTGTAATCCTAGTGACTTGGGAGGTTGAGTCAGGAGGATTCTGAGTTTGAGGCTAGCCTTAGCAACTTAGGGTCCTAACCCTAACCTTTTCCTCAAAAAAAAAAAAAAAAAAAAAAAAAGGGCTGGGGATGCGGCTCAGAGCTCCTGGATTCAATCTCCAGTACCAAAAGAAAGAAAAGAGAAAAAGAAAGATGGCCAGCAGTAGCCTGTTTCTCTCTTGTCTCCAACCCCCTTCTAAAAATGGTCTCCCAAACCACACGGTCAAGCTAAAACTCTTTGCCATGGGCTGGATACTCAAGGTGGGACTACACCTGTAATCCCAGCACTTGGGAGGCTGAGGCAGGAGGATCTTGAGTTCAAAGCCAGCCTCAGCAACTTAGCGAGGCCCTGAGCAACTCAGTGAGACCCTGTCTCTAAATGAAATACAAAATAGGGCTGGGGATCTGGCTCAGTGGCCAAGTGTACCTGAGTTCAATCCCCGGTTCCAAAAAAAAAAAAAAAAAGATGGGACTACAGGATAGACAGTGGGGGCTCAGCTAGGAGCCACACTTAATGCTTAGAAGTAAAAGGCTTCAGCAGTGGTGCACACCGGTAATCCCAGCACTTGGGAGGCTGAGGCAGGAGGATCGTGAGTTCAAAGCCAGCTTCAGCAACTTAGCGAGGCCCTAAGCAACTCAGTGAGACTCTGTCTCTAAATAAAATACAAAATAGGGCTGGGGATGTGGCTCAGTGGTGGAGTGCCCCTCGGTTCAATTCTCAGTACCAAAAAAAAAAAAAAAAAAAAAAGAAGTAAAAGACTTCACAGGACAAAAGGATAGTGCCCCAGTTGTGATGAAGTCTGAATTGTGAGGCAGACAGTGATGGACTAGACCCCCAGATGGTGAGTCAGGCCCTCCTCCCTGAGTGTTGTTGGGGGAGACTCCCCAACTTCCTTCAATAGAACAGTGGGAGAAAGGGTAAGGAGAGAATGACTAGGAATTTGCATGGATTGTGCTTCTACTCTATGCCAAACAGTGACGTGGTTTGTGTATTTTCATATATTCTCCCATTTGTTTTCTTACATATCTCATCAGATATTAACTTCACAAAATCCAGGTTTCTGGATTCAGGTGATTTGTCCTAGGTCACAGAGAGCTACAGCAGGAATTTAAAACAGGTGTGGTTTGATCTCATTTTAGGTGTTGCCAAAAACAGGTATCTAGACCATCCCTAATATTGATTCTTTTAGAATAAGCAAAGTGATTTAAGCAAATCAGAGATTCTACTGAACCTTTAATGCTATACTTAAAGTAATCTTAAACAATGTTCATATACTACACACGCTAGCATCAACCCCTGTGTGAGCACACGTGCATGTGTGCGAACATCTGCTCATCTGCTCAATCCCAGACTCCCTACTTCTGCCAAGGAAGCACACACATTTGGTTTTGCTTACACTGGGTGACAACTTTCTGAGAGGAAAGTGTTTTGATACCTTTTATGTCCTCAGCATCAATAACTGGGTGTGAGGAAATCCAGTGAAAATTCTATCTGAGTGGACCCCGCTCAGGAATAGACACATTCTGAATATGGATTTTTCTTCCTTGCCCATAATGCTTTTGTCAGCACCACTAATTGTGGACTTACAGAATGCCTTATCTGTAGTCAAGGCATTCCCCATATCATTGTGTTTAATCAGGAATTTATTTCACAACAAAAAAGATGTACTAATGAGCTTATGCTCATGGAATTGAGTGATCTTAACACATTTTCCATTACTTGGAAGCAGATGCCTATATAAAACTTGGAATGGTTTACCAAAGACTCAGAAGACAACACCCTGAAAAAATGGGGATCCGTCTTACAAGATGCAAGATGCACTACATGCTTTGGATGAGAGGCCAATATAGGGTATTTTTTTTTCTCCTACAGCCAGAATATGTGGGTTTAGGAGTTAAGGGGTAGAAGTGGGAGTGGCTCTTTCACTATCACACCTAATAACCTACTCACAGAATTTTCATTTCCCAACAACCTCAATCTCAGTTAGAAGGACATAGTCCCCAGGAGATTTCTTCTGCTGAATACAGCAACACTTCACTGCTTTGGAAGACAGGCCTGCTGCATGGTCATTTAAGGTTTATATGCTGTAGGGTGCAGTGGCACACGAGATCCTATTTCAACATAAGGAAAAATAAATAAATAAAAGGGTTGGGGATGTAGCACCACATAAAAATAAAATAAAGGTATTGTATTTACCCACAACTAAAAAATACACATATAAAAAAACAAAAACAAAAAACAGGGCTGAAGATGTGACTTAGTGGTTAAGCACTTGTTTCAATCCCTGGTATCAATAAGTAAATCAATAAATAAAGATTAGTGGGATACAGCAACCAGAAAAAGGTAGGACAGCTGGGCATGGTGGCGCACACCTGTAATCCTAGCAGCTCAGGAGGATGGGACAGGATTGAGAGTTCAAAGCCAGCCTCAGCAACAGTGAGGCACTAAGTAATTCAATGAGAGTCTGTCTCTAAGTAAAAAATACAGAGTAGGGCTGGGGATGTGGCTCAGTGGTGGAATGCCCCTGAGTTCAATCCCTGGTTACCCGCTGCTACACCTGCTCTCCCCCCAAATAGAAAAGGAAAAGGTAGGACAATTGAGAACTCAGACCTTGAGTCAGAAATGGAAGTTCCCAGTGATCCAAGATGGCGGACTAGAGGGAGGCTGCACTCCTTGTGGATCGGTAACTCTTCTCTGCATAACTCATCACTGCCCACTGATCCCCTGATGCTTACCCCATTCGTCCACTGAGATCACCCACCATCTGCCAGCACATCGCCTGCTTTTTGAGTGTGGATCGCTCACTGACTGCCGCCTATCATCTGCCATTTTCCCCTCTGTCTGCCTCTTGCCTGCCCATTGCCCACTTTTCACCTATCCATCACCCACTGCCAAATGTCCATCCGCCAATCTGCTGTTAGTCTGCAAACCTCTGGCAGACCGCCAGCTGCCTATTGCCTGGAAGTCCATTGTCACAGTATCTGCAGGTTTGATTACACATGGCTGCCGCCATTTTGGAATAACAGCCAGGACCTGCAGGTTTGTTGCCATGGCCACCGTCATCTCGGGGCGTGGCTACCTTGGTCTGGGGACTCAGGCCAGGGCCTGAAGATATATTGGGATACCTGCAAGTCTGGTTATACTTTAGGTCTTTCTGCTTGATGTGATAGTGGCTGCCATCTGGCTGCCTCTTTGTAGCATGGTTCCTTTGTGTGAGCACATGCCCGGTGGTCTCTCTGCAAGTTGAAAGGATATTGAGATCTTGGGATTGCAGTAAGACAGGGTCTGGGGAAGATGAAGCCCAGGTTCATCAGATTGCAGCTGTGTTTGCATGGGCTAGTCTGGATCTGGCAAGCCTGTGAAAAGCTGGAGAAGAGGGCCCAGTTTGGTGGTGGGCGGGGGAGCACGGGTTGAAGAAACTGGAGAAAACTGGGCTCTCTCCAGCTCAAAGTGTGCAGGGACGGAAGGGGCCAGGTGCAACGGGTGGGAAGACTGTAAGAGGGTGTGATGGCATCTTGCTATTGGATCACCAACCCGTCCAGCACCCACAGACTGGAGCCAATATCAAACTTCAGACAACCCCACCTATCAGTGGAGAAGGGAAGCTGAGAAAATTTTTTGAAAGGCAACAGAAGTAATCTTTCAATTTTCCATTGAGACTTTTCTCCCTTTTTTTTCACTCTCTGTCTCACACCTCTACCATCTTTTAAAAAAAAAAATTTTTTTTTAGTTGTGGATGAACTTTCATTTTTTAATTTATTTATATGCAGTGCTGAGGATCAAACCCAGTGCCCCACGCATGCTAGGCAAGCACTCTACCACTGAGCCAGAACACCAACCCCTCTACATCTTTGAATCCAAATATTTTTCATGCATCAATTTATTGAGGAATGGGATGTCTGAATAGTATGTGACAGTTTTGTTAAATATTCCTGTATTTTTACTTTTTAAAAAAATCTACATATTTTTTTCTCATCTACCTGTCTCCCTAGATTCTTTTTCTCACTTCTCTCATACTAACAGCCAACCTTTATTAATTTTTTCCTCACTCTTATTATAAATTCTTACCTCTATCTTCTCTCCCTCTCCCTCATATAAACATCACATCTTACCATACTCCTGTTCCCTCATTGTCCATCATTTGAAACAGTAAACCCTTTTAGGAAACTTACTGTTTATATTGTAGACAATAATTGAACACTTCATTTCTGTCTATTGTGACAAAACTGTAAATGCCTTAACAGGAGCCATTTTGTTTAAGGTGGCATATCATTTTCATTGGGTGCTGTTAATGTTGGTCTCTCCCTTAAAGGTAGATACTGGAAGCCTTCAGGGACACTAAAAGACTACAGGGTAGAATCTATACTGCCTCAGCTCTGTATTGCTAGATGAAAAGACACAAACAACATGAAAAAACAAGGGAACAAGGTGCTTCAAACAAACCAAGATGTACCAAAAACAGAAACCATAGAAAACACAGTAGAAGAAGTGTCAGAGAAGGAGTTTAAAAAATACATAGTTAGATTGATCTTTGAAATAAAAGATGGTATTGGAGAGAAAATACAGGAAGTGAAAGATCACTTCAATAAAGAGGCAGAGATTATAAAAAAGAATCAAGCATAAATCCTCAAAATGAAACAATAAACCAAATTAAAAATTCAATGGAAAGTATCACCAACAGATTAGACCACTTGGAAGACAGAACCTCAGACAATGAAGACAAAATATACACTCTTGAAAATAAAGTTGATCGCACAGAGAAGATGGTAAGAAACCATGAACAAAACTTCCAAGAAATATGGAGTAACATGAAAAGACCAAATTTAAGATTGATTGGAATAGAGGAAGGTGTGAAGATACAAACCACAGGAATGCACAATCTTTTCAATGACATAATATCAGAAAATTTCCCAAACCTAAAGAATGAAATGGAAAATCAACTACAACAGGCTCACAGGACCCCAAATGTACAAAACTACAGCAGACCCACACCAAGGCACATTATATACACAATGGATTTTTTTTGTTTTTGTTTTTGTGGTGCTGAGGATTGAATCCAGGGTCTCAGCATGTGAGGCAAGCACTCTACTAACTGAGCCATATCCCCAGCCCCACCAAGACACTTTATAATAAGAATGACTAACATACAGAATAAGCATAGAACTTTAAAGGCTGTGAGAGAAAAAAATAAAATTACATATAGGGAGAAACCAATTCAGATCTCAGCTGATTTCTTAACTCAGACCCTCAATGCCAGGAAGTCCTGGAATAACATATATCAAGCTCTGAAAGAAAATGGACACCAACCAAGAATTTTATATCCAGCAAAATTAAGCTTCAGATTTGAAGATAAAATAAAAATCCTCCATGATAAATAAAAGTTAAAAGAATGCACAACTAGAAAGCAAGCAGTACAGAACATTCTCAGCAAAATATTCCATGAGGAGGAAATGAAAGAAAAAGAGATGAAAACCAGGAAAGGGAGGAACTACACTAAAGGAAAGGTCAATCAGAGGAGAAACTAAGTCATGTTAAAAACCACAAAAACCCAGAATGGCTGGGAACACAAATCATATCTCAAAAATAATCCTGAATGTTAATGGTCTAAGCTCATCAATCAAAAGACATAGACTGGCAGATGGGATTTTTAAAAAAGACCCAACAATATGCTGTTGGACATTTCATACTGCTTAAGGGAATCATACATTAATAAGACATAATAATCATAACTATAAATGTCCCAAACAATGAAGCATCTATGTACATCAAACAAACCCTTCTCAATTTCAAGAATCAAATAGATCACAACACAATAAAACTGGGTGACTTTAACACACCTCTCTCATCACTGGATAGATCTTCCAAACAAAAACTAAAGAAAGAAACTATACAATTAAATGATACAATCAATGATTTAGACTTAACAAACATATATAGAGTATTTCATCCATCATCAATCAAATACATTTTCTTAACAGCAGCACATGAATCCATCTCTAAAATAGACCATATGTTACGCCACAAAGCAACTCTCAGCGAACACACACACAAAAAAAATAGAAGTACTAGCCTTCATTCTATCAGATCATAATGGAATGAAACTAGAAATAAACAATAACATAAAAAATAGAAGCTATTCCAACACCTGGAGACTAAATGGCATGCTATTGAATGATGAGTGAATAAATGAAGAAATCAAGAAGGAAATAAAAAAATATTTAGAGGTAAATGAGAACACTGATACAACATACCATAATATCTGGGATGCTATGAAGGCAGTGCTAAGAGGAAAGTTCATTGCATTGAGCTTGTACATTAACAGAATAAAAAGTCAACAAATAAATGATCTAACATTACATCTCAAAGCCCTAGAAAAAGAACAAATCAACACCCAAAGCAGCAGAAGGCAGGAAATAATTAAAATCAGAGCTGAAATCAATGAAATTGAAACAAAGCAAACAATTAAAAAAATTGACAAAACAAAAAGTTGGTTCTTTGAAAAAACGAATAAAATTGATTAACCCTTAGCCACAGTAACAAGAAAGAGAGAGAAAACTCAAACTACTAAAATTTGTGATGAAAAAGGAAATATCATGACAGACACTACTAAATACAGAAGATAATTAGAAACTATTTTGAAAACTTATACTCAAATAAAATAGAAAAACTCAAAGACATCGATAAATTTCTAGAGACAAATAATCTACTCAAACTGATGCAGGAGGACATACACAATTTAAACAGATCATTTTCAAACAAAGAATTAGAAGACACCAGCTGGGCATGGTGGCGCATGCCTGTAATCCAAGTGATTTGGGAGGCTGAGTCAGGAGGATTGCGAGTTCAAAGCCAGCCTCAGCAACTTAGCGAGGCCATAAGCAACTCAGTGAGACTCTGTCTCTAAATAAAATACAAAAAAGGGCTGGGGATGTGGCTCAGTGGCTGAGTGTCCCTGAGTTCAATCCCCGGTTCCAAAAAAAAAAGAAAGAAAAAAAGAATTAGAAGACACCATCAAAAGTCTACCAACCAAGAAAAGCCCAGGACCAGATGGATTCTCAGCTGAATTCTACAAGACCTTCAAAGAAGAACTAATACCAATACTCCTCAAATTATTCCATGAAATAGAAAAGGAGAGAACCCTTCCAAACTCATTCTATGAGGCTAGTATCACCCTCATACTAAAAGCATACAAAGACACGTCACGGAAAGAAAACTTCAGACCAATATCCCTCATGAATGTAAATGCAAATATTCCCAATAAAATTCTGGCAAATTGCATGCAAAAATATATTAAAAATAAGCTGGGCACGGTGGTGCACACCTGTAATCCCAGCACTTGGGAGGCTGAGGCAGGAGGATTGCAAGTTCAAAGCCAGCCTCAGCAACTTAGTGAGGCCCTAAGCAATTCAGTGAGACCTGGCTCTAAATAAAAAATACAAAATAGGGCTGGGGATGTGGTTCAGTGGTGGAGTGCCCCTGGGTTCAATCCCCAGTACCCCCCCAAAATTAAAATTTTTAATTATTTATATTATTATATTATAATTATAATTATATTATATATATTATTTATATTACATAATATTTATTTTTTATTAAAAATATAGTGCACCATGGTCAAATGGGATTCAGCCCTGGAATGCAAGGTTGGTTCAACATACAGAAATCAATAAACATAATACATCACATCAATAGACTAAAAGACAAGAATCATATGATTATCTCAATAGATGCAGAGAAAGCATTTGACAAAATACAGCACCTCTTCATGTTCAAAACACTAGAAAAACTAGGGATATAAGAACATACCCCAACATTGTAAAAGCTATCTATGCTAAGCCATGGCCAACATCATTCTAAATGGAGAAGAATTGAAAGCATTCCCCATAAAAACTGAAACAAGACAGGGATGCCCTCTTTCACCACTTCTATTCAACATCATCTTTGAAATCCTCGCCAGAGCAATCAGACAGTTTAAAGAAATTAAAGGGATATGAATAGGAAAAGAAGAACTTGAATGTCTTCTTTAAGAAGACATGATTTTATATTAGAGGATCCAAAAAATTCCACAGGACTTGGGTTGTGGCTCCAGGGGTAGAGCACTTGTCTAGCATGTGTGAGGCACTGGGCTCAATTCTCAGCACCACATATAAATAAATAAAATAAAGGTCCATTGAAAACTAAAAAAAATTTTAAAAAAGAAAATAATTCCACCAAAAAACTTCTAGAACTCATAAATGAATTCAGCAAAGTAGCAGGATATAAAATCAATACCCATAAATCAAATGCATTTCTATACATAAATGACGAATCCACTACAAGAGAAATTAGGAAAACTACCCCATTCACAGTAGCCTCAACAAAAATAAAATACTTGGGAATCAATCTAACAAAAGAGGTGAAAGACTCTACAATGAAAACTACAGAACCACTAAAGAAAGAAATTGAAGATCTTAGAAGATGGAAAAATCTCCCATGCTCTTGGATAGGCAAAATTAATATGTCAAAATGGCCATACTACCAAAAATGTTATACAAATGCAATGCAATTCCTATTAAAATTCCAATGACATTCTACATACAAATAGAAAAAACAATCATGAAATTCATTTGGAAAAATAAGAGACCCAAAATAGCCAAGGAAATCCTTAGCAAGAAGAGTGAAGCAGGAGGCATTACACTACCAGAACTAAACTATAACACAGAGTAATAGTAATAAAAACAGCATGGTATTGGCACCCAAATAGACATGTATACCATGGTACAAAATAGAAGACACAGAGATAAACCCACATAAATACAGTTATCTCATACTAGACAAAGGTGCCAAAAATATACATTGGAAAAAAGATAGCCTCTTCAACAAATGGTGCTGGGAAAACTGGAAATCCATATATAACAAAATGAAATTACACTTCTAACTCTCACCCTGCACAAAAATCAACTCAGAGTGGATCAAAGACTTAGGCACTAGAACAGAGACCCTGCATCTAATCGAAGAAAAAGTAGGTCCAAATCATCATGTCAGTTTAGGACCTGACTTCCTTAACAAGACTCCTAAAGCACAAGAAGTAAAATTAAGAATCAATAAATGAGATGGATTCAAACTGAAAAGCTTCTTTTCAGCAAAGGAAATAATCAATAACATGAATAGAGAGTCTACAGAATGGGAAAAAATCTTTACTATACGCACCTCAGAGCACTAATCTCCAAGATATATAAACAACACAAAACATTTAACATAAAAAAAAAACAAATAACCCAACCAATAAATGGGCTAAGGAACTGAAGAGACATTTCACAGAAGAAGAAATACAATCAATCAACAAACATCTGAGAAAATGTTCGTTATCTCTTGCAATTAGAGAAATGCAAATCAAAACTGCTCTAAGAGTTCATCTCACTTGAGTCAGAATGGCAATTATCACAAGTGCAAGCAATAATAAGAGGATGAGGGGAAAAAGGTACACTCATATATTGTTGGTGGGGCTGCAGGTTGATGCAACCACTTTAGAAAGCAGTATGAAGATTCCTAAGAAAACTTGGAATGAAACCTCCATTTGACCCAGCTATCCCACTCCTCAGTTTATACCCAAAGAACTTAAAATCAGCATACTACAGTGACACAGCCACATCGATATTTATAGCAGCTCAATTCATGATAGCAAAACTATGGAACCAAACTAGATGCCCTTCAACAGATGAATGGATAAAGAAAATGTGGTATATATACAGTATGGAATATTACTCAGACTTAAAGAAGAATGAAATTGGCTGGGTGCAGTGGCGCACGCCTGTAATCCCAGCACTTGGGAGGCTGAGGCAGGAGGATTGCGAGTTCAAAGCCAGCCTCAGCAATTTAGCGAGGCCCTAAGCAACTCAGTGAGACCCTGTCTCTAAATAAAGTACAAAATAGGGCTGGGGATGTGGCTCAGTGGTCGAGTGCCCCTGGGTTCAATCCTCAGTACCAAAAAAAAAAAAAAAAAAAAAAGAATGAAATTGAACAACTGTCTCTGCCAGCTGATACTGGAGTGAGTGAAACAGACATTATTTCCTCATGTACACATATGACTGCGTGACCAATGTGATCCTACAATATGTATAATTAGAAAAATGAGAGATTACACTCCATTTATGTATGATCTATCAAAATGTATAAATGCATTCTACTGTCATGTACAACAAATTAGAACAAATAAACAATAATTAAAAAATAAAAGAAGAATGAAATTATGGCATTTGTAGGTAAATGGATGGAATAGGAGACTATAATGCTAACTAAAATAAGCCAGTTCCAAAAAACCAAAGGCCAAATATTTTCTCTGATAAGCAGATGCTGATCCACAGTTGGGGGTGGGTAGGGAAGAATAAAGGAACTTTGGATTGTACAGAGGGGAGTGAGGGGAGGAGTGGGGTGGGTGGGGATGGGAAGGATGGTAGATTGAGACAGACATTATTACCATATATACATGTATGAAAAAAATTTTTTAAAAAATATTTATCACTGTAAAAAAAGAGATAATGAAAAAATAAATTAAAAAAGAAAACTAAAAAAAAAAAAAGAAAGAAAGAAAGGGACGTTCCCCTCTCTATAGGTAAAGGACCCTTTAAGTTCTGGGTGAGAGCTGGGGTAGTTGGGGGTAGGGATAGAAAGGGGTTGGGGCAGAAGTCCATAGTCCAATTATGGCCTGTTGACTAGTTGGGGAAATGAAGACTGTAGTAACTTGGTGTATTTTTCTTTCTTCCTTCCTTCCTTCCTTCCTTCCTTCCTTCCTTCCTTCCTTCCTTCCTTCCTTCCTTCCTTCCTTTCTTTCTTTCTTTCTTTCTTTTTCTTTCTTTCTTTCTTTCTACTGGGAATTGAACCCACGGGCACTTTACCCCTGAACTACACTCCCTTTCATTTTGAGTCAAGGTCTTACTATAATTGCTGAAGTTAGCCTTGAACTTGTGATCTTCCTGCCTTAGCCTCCCAAGTTGGTGGGAGTTATAAGGGTGGGCCGTGTGCTTTTCCTGTCCAACAATTTCTTGAATATTTTAAGGCAGTATCGAAAATTCATATGTTGAGAGTGGTTAGGCAGATAAGAAAGTGAGAGAAGTGAGGATGCCAGCTCCATCTAAAGGAGAAAAACAATATGCAGCTCCAGATGATTGTAGCCCAGTGGCAATTTTGGCACTTATTTGAATAAACAAACACATTGTGTGGGACAACCAAAAGGTGTCTTCTGGGTTGTTGCAATCTCTTCTTTAAACTAAATTCATGAATTTCTGAAATAGGAGAAAAAACAGGATAGTGTGTTTTAAGGAAGCAAAGAGATAGTGCTACTAGAAAGAAGTGGCTAAAATCGTTGAGTACTGTTGAGAGGATGAGGAATTCTCAAAGTGTCCACTGAGCCTGGTGTGGCATGCAGCCTGTAGTCCCAGAGATTTGGGAGACTGAGGCAGGAGGATCACAAGTTCAAGGTCATCCTTGGTGACTTAGGGGGACCCCGTCTCAAAATAAAAAAATAAAAAGGGCTGGAGGTGTAGCTCAGTGGTAGAGTGCTCCTAGGTTCAAATCCCAGTTCTGGGGGAGGGAGGGAATGACACTTGAATTTGGTAAAAAGGACATTGTTAGTACCTTTTGTGATGGTTTAGATATAAGATCTCCCCACAAAGCACCTGTTAATGAAGGAATATTCAGAGGTGAAATGATTGGATTCTGAGAGCTATAACCAAACCTGAATGGACTGACTGGGTGCTAAATGGGTAACTGTAGGCTGGTGGGGTGTGACTGAAGAAGGTGGGTCACTGGGGGCTTGCCCTGGAAGGGTGCATCCTCCTGGTGGCCCCTTCTGCCACTCCCTCTCTCCTTCCTGATACTTCCCTCAAACCACCCTCCCAACTCCTGGCATCATGAACTGAGCGGGGGCCCTTTCCCCTTGATGTGTTGCCTTATCTTGGCCCCAGAGCCCTGGAGTCAGCAGTCTATGGACTGAGATCTCGGGAACCATGAGCTCTAAATAAACTTTTCCTCCTCTAAGTTGTTCTTGTCGGGTATTTTGGTCACAGCGATGCAAAAGCTGGCTAAAAATCTTTTGACAAGAGACATTTTAGTGGAGTGATGGGGATAGAGGCATGATTGAACTGGGATGAAGGGGAAATAGAAGATACTGGAGACAGTGCCCTAAACGTGTTCAAAACGTTTTGCTACACAGGCAAGCAGAAAACTTGGGTAGTACTCTGAGGTGAGAACATGGGAGATATTAGAATATATATGTAGGAAGATATTTCAGAATATGCTGCAACTTATCTTTTGGTTTTGTTTATAACAATTCTGCCTTAAAAGAGGTTAAAGACTTTAACTATTTCCTTTGTGATTTCTAGATTTCTGGTTGTTCTTTCTACATTTATTTTTATTTTTTGCTGTACTGGGCATTAAACCCAGGGGTGCTCTACCACTGAGCTTCATCCCCAGCTCTTTCTATTTTTTATTTTGAGGCAGAGTTCTGCAAAATTGCCCATTCTGACCTTGAATCCTCCTCCTTCAGCCTCCAGAGAGATCAGGATTACAGGCATGGTACTATACTCTGCTGATTTCCTGTCTTTCTTAAAGGCCTTTCCCAGCTGGAAATTAAATAAATATTCTTATTTTTTTTAAACATTTAGGTTTTATTTTTGTATACGGTGTGAGATAAAAATCTTACTTTGTTTTCTTCCAGACGTATAAATCAATTGTGCTGGTATCTTTTATTAAATAATATATTTGAGCCCAGTGTGGTGTCTTGCCCCTATAGTCTTGGCTGCTTGAGGGGGCTGAGGCAAGAGAATTGCTTGAGTGCAGGAATTCAAGAAAAATCTATCACTGAACTGTAATGCTATTTTTATAATATGCTCCACATTTATTTGCCTGTTTCTAGATGCTGTATTCTGTTTTACTGATATGTGTGTCTAAACCTGTTTTTTATTAAGGTAGCTTTCTGGCACTTTTTAATAGGTGTTAGAGCACACTTCTCATTATTTTTCTTGTTCAGAATGTTCCCAGAAATTCTCGCATATTTATTCATTCATACGGACTTTAAAGCAGTTAGTTACATTTCTAAAATTGTTTTATTGGGATTCCCAGTGGAATATTCTATATTATTGGTGGAAGACAGTTTTATTCTTCCTTAGTAGAATGAAGCATTTTTTAGTTTATTCAGATCCTAAACCCTTTTATAAATGTCATTATTTTCTTCATACAAGTTATATACCTTGCTTTTGTTTTTGTTCTTTTTACTGTTAATAACGGGCTCCCCTCTCTTTTCTGTCTCTATCCAGATTTCTCATTATAGATTGCAATAAATTTATCTTATAATTACATTCCCAAATTGACTTATTATTCAATAACTTTCTAGTTGTCTTATGGATTTCCTAGGAATACAATTATATTATCTGCAAATAAAGATAGTTCCTTCTTTCTTCTAATATATAGAGAAGTTTCTTATTCTTGATTTATTATGTCAACTAAATTCTTCAAAAATGGTGTTGAGTACTTTTAGAGATAATGAATAAACTGTCTTGTTTTTTATTTTAATCTTTTTCTTTTCTTTTCTCTCTTCTCTTCTTTTCTTTTCTTTTCTTTTCTTTTCTTTTCTTTTCTTTTCTTTTCTTTTCTTTTCTTTTCCTTTTCTTTTCAGTACTGGGAATTGAACCTAGGAACATTCTATCACTGTGCTACATCCCCAGGCCTTTTCATTTTATTTTTTTATTTTGAGACAGGGTCTCACTAAGTTGCCCAGGCTGGACTTGAACTTGCAATTCTCCTGCCTCAGTCTCCTGAGTAGCTGGCATTACAGGCATGTACCACTGCACCTGGCCCACATATTGTCTTATGCATTTTTTATATTTCAGGGCTGGGGATCAAACTCAGCCTTGCGAATATTAAGCAAGCACTGAGTTATACCCTGCCCACCATCTTATATAGACACATTCTTTCACTCCCAGAATTCTTCATGGTCATGATTTATTATTTTATTAACTTGTAGGATTCTATTTGTTAATTTTTTTGAAATGTTTTCATGTATATTCATAAATTGAGTTATAATTTTTGTTTTGAGTTTACATTAAAAAGGCTTTAAATTATTCTCAAAGTGTTCAAATGTCTGGTGAAAATTTGTTGTTATTATTGATTCACTTTATTTGGTACTGGAGATTGAACCCAGGGCACTTTACCACTGAGCTACATCTTCAGCCCTTTTTATTTTTTATTTTGAGACAAGGCCTTGCTAAATTGCTGAGACTGGCTCCAACCTGGGATCCTCCTGTCATTGCCTACAGAGTCACTAGGATTTCAGGTGTGTGCCACCATTCCTAGCTAAATTTTATTATTTAAAAAGGAGGATTATGAATGATTTGTTTAAAAGTAGCAATTGATGGAATTCAAAGTAACCATATTATATTGCTATTTTCCTTTATGTGACTCATTATTCTAGGCTCTACTTAATGCTTTATTGCAGAAGAGAGAAAGATGTGGTTTACATTGGTGAGATTGTGGAAAATGGGAAGAGTCCTGCATAAACTAATAGAAGTGTGAAATTATTGTGAAAATACATAGTGGAAAGTTTGCAAAATACTGTTCCAGGGTACCAGAAATCCTGATGGAATCAGAAATATTCAACAATTGGGTAAACCAAGCTGGTAAAATGCAGGTGTTGATAATTTTTAGAACAAAAGAGTAATGAAATGAGATACTTTGGGCTATGCTATATCTCAGGACTGACATAAAGTCTCATTTGACTCTCATAAGAGTCTAGGAAGTTTAAACAGGGTACTTAGCTGCAACTATCTAATGAATAATGAACACTTCAGTATCTTTACTAATAAATAATCTTTAACTTAGATATTTATAACTTTAATGAGTTGTGACTGTTTCCTCTCCCTCCACTCAAAAGTTCTCCAGAATCAATTAACTTTTTTTATTTTTGGAACCAGGGATTGAACTCAGGGGCACTCGGCCACTGAGCCACATCCCCAGCTCTATTTTGTATTTTATTTAGAGACAGTCTAACTGAGATGCTTAGGGTCTCACTGAGTTGCTGAGGCTGGCTTTGAACTCACAATCCTCCTGCTTCAGCCTCTGAGTCACTGGGATTACAGGTGTGCAACACCATGCCCGGCTCAGAATCCATTAACTTTTATATTAAAATTAATTCAGATAAATGTTTCTTCTAAAGCAGTGAAAGAGTTGGGTGCAGTGGTCCCCGCCTTTAATCCCAGTTGCTTGGGAGGCCAAGGCAGGAGGATCCTGAGTTCAAAGCCAGCCTCAACAATTTAGTGAGCAACTTGGCGAGACCCTGTCTCAAAATAAAAAATAAAACTGGCTGGGGATGTGGCTCAGTGGTCAAGCACCCCTGGGTTCAATCCCCAGTATAAAAAACATTAAATTAAAAATAAAATAAGAGTAGTGAAAGACACCCTCTGAAAAAATAGGAGCACTCTGGGTTTTGGCAAAGCTGGTATTAATCACATCTTTTGTCTCTTAAACAAGGAGAAGAAATGACTTGTGAGAGCCCTGGTTTTTGACCCCAGGCAAACATGATACATATATGTTTTTCACAATTGTTTAAAGATTCAAGGATATTAATGATGGACCTAAATTGACATACCAACAAACAAGCTAATGAGATATTAACAGCATAGCTAAAATAGTTTACCAACAAAACAAAGTATATGTGGGTGTTTGTAGAGAGGTGAAAGAGATTTGTGCTAGTTTATAAAATGTACTTTTTAAAGCAAGAGCTAGAAACAAGGGACTCGTCCTTAATATCTTCATTGTATATCAACTTATAATTTACTAAGGCTTTTATATCTAGGATGGATTCCCACAATATCCTTGAGCATTAAGCAGGGTAGATATCATGGTATCAGTTGTTGACAAATGCATAAACAATCTTACCAAAGTTAGGTAACAATCTTGGATCACACAGCTAGAGAGTGACTGGGATGTTCTAGAATCCAGATCTTGGTAAGTGCGTTTTCACCCATGTAAAAGCAAACACTGACACAGCTTTGTACATAGTACAAACTTATTGGGTATTTGTTCAATGTCCCAACATGTCTTGTGAGCTTTTTCAGAATTCTTCCCACTATAGGATATAAATAAGCCCATACCACAAGACCAAGCTCAGCAACCAAGCTCTTATGAGGAGGAATCATGGGATGTTGAGGATGAGAGAAGGGGCAGGGATTATTCCCAGGAGAACTAGGAAATGCAAAATAGAGCCAGAAACTTCTGGAAATGTCAGTGTTTATTAAACGTTTAAGGACATTTGGAGTTTTGAAAAGCAATATACAGAATGTAGAAAATTCCTAAGAATTCCCTATGGTTGGGAGAACAGCCTCTTCCTTTTCCATCTACTTCCCATTTGTTTTTTCCTGATTTCTGTTTGATTGTTAAAAGTCATTTCTGAAGGCTTATTTACCCCCTCCTCCACTCCTGACCTTGAGGACCCCTTCTCTCTCCCCTCACCCCTCTCTCTTTCCTACTCCAAGTTCTTGAGTCCCAGAACAGTGCTCCAAAGTGATCAGGGAGTATCAATCCTGCAGCTGAGGTCTGAGGATCAGGGGCCCCTCTGTTTAATGGGGTTGGGGACCTGCAAAAGCCACATGACGTCATTGATCCTCAGTCATGGGGGTAAGGGCAGAACATGGGCACAGGTAAACAAACAAACAAAGGATTAAAAAATAAAAAATAATCAACAACCTAAATAAACCCTGAAGGAGAGTCTGATCTGGTGATCTGAGTGTTAACAGGAAGACAGATAATGGAGCTGGGTCACTTGATGGGGGGTGGGGTGGGGAAAGGGGGCAGGACAGGAAAGAGCCAGAAGGGTCAGGCTAGAGTGAAGAACAGGTGGCCTGGAGTTGAGGCAGGGGCTATCAAGGTCCATTTATTCTCGGTGCCTGAGGGACAGGCACCAAACACACAGCCCTTGGGGTAGGTGAGGGGTAGGATTAGCCCTTGGGCTCCCAGAAAGTCAGGGGGTGAGAATGGGGAAAAATACAAGTGTTTAAGAATGAATTTTAGAATGAAACTTACATCTCAAAGGGAGGTGAGGGCAGGGCAGGGCTGGGGAGCAAGGGAGGAAAACACCTAGACGGGGAATAAGAGGAGCCTAGGTCCCCCTGCTCTGGCAGGGTCTGGGGGCGGTGATCACTTGTCCGAGTCCAGGCCCATCATATTCTTGAGGGCGTTCTTGAGGCTGGTTCTGCTGGGGGACTTGACAGCAGGTCGGAGCTCCGAGCTCTGCTCATCCTTTCGTAGCTCCATCTCGATGACCACCACCTGAGAACCTTTAGCGGACTCTGCCCCTGCCCCCCGATCCCCCGCCCGGCCCGCTAACCGCTATTTCTTATCCTTGCGAGACTCCCCCAGCCCTTTAGACTTCTTCTCACTGGCAGCTTTGGTGCTTCGGCTGTGGTCAAGCATGGCATACAGCACTGGCGTCTGGGGGGAGGGATGCACGAATCAGTCACAAGTCCCGTGGGGCTTGAGTGTTCCCATCCCGCCCCTCGCTGCTGCCCTGCGACTCCCAGGTTTCTCCTCCCCAGTTTGTCCAGGTTCCAAGTCCGGCTAACCTGCCGCCCGCGCTTCGAAGAGTCCTTGGAAGGCTTGTGCAATTTCCCCTTCTCCATGGCACTGCAGGAAAAGGGGTTGCTGTGGGTTTGGTCTCGCCGAAAACCTTTGCAGAGCGAGTCTCAGCTTCCTCTTTCCTTTGGCGCTCCTACCCACTGAAGTGGTCTCCCCCCAGATGGGGAATAACGGATTAAGGATGGGGAGTTGGGCTCCGCCCCTTACCTGAGCCTCCTCTGCAGGGCCGCCTGTCTGCGTAGCCAACAGTATCGAACCAGGTAGAAAAGCAACAGCAGCAACAGCACCACCCCGAGGATGCCCCCAATCACGGCTCCTAGCACGACTCCGTACCTAGTTGGCACTAGGAAGAGAGGGAAGTGAGGAAATGAACGGGGACTTCTTCGGGTTCCTCGCCCCACATTTATTCCCATCCGTTGGGAATGTAGGACTTCTAACCAAGGCTGCCTCCTGCCCTCCCTCCCAGAGCCTAAACATCATTGGGCGGGCTTTTTCCCTCTTTCCCCAGTCTATCAATCCTCCCCGTGCCCTCTCTGAACTACCTCTCATACTCCCTCGCACCTTTTTCAAAGACATAGAGTGTGACCTGAGAAGTCTTGCCCACTATGTCTGGTGGGTTTTTGACATCACAAGTGAAAGTGCCGTTGTCACTGTAGTCAAGATTGTGTATGACAATGGAGCCATCCTTCCAGCGAGGGTCCCCTACCCACTGGATGCGCTCTTTGAAGGTCCCCACTTCATCAATGTAGGGTTGTCCCTTGGCATAGTGGAAGATCTATAAGGAATGGGGGGAAGCATGTAAGAGGACCCTAGTGAGAACAAAACTCTCAAAGCTTGGCTCCAGCGGTGGTGTAAAGGATCCTGGCCTGGAAAGGGCAGTGCTGTGGGAGGAAAGGCAATGCAGACAGGTCCTAGTCAGGGTAACAAAAATGCCACTTATTAGCCAAAGCTGGGGTTATGACCTATAAAAGATTTCCCCTTCCTTAGCCCAAGTTATCTTTTCTGTTGATTTTTTGAGGCACCCTTTCTATTATCCAACCCCAGGACCCCCAGGCACTCACCGAAATGGCATCTCGGCCCCCTTCAGGCTGGTAGCGCCAAGTGAAAGAGATGTCATCTGAGACCCACTCACTGGACCAGAAGGAGCAGTGCAGGGTCACCCGGGAGCCCACAGCACCATAGACCTCCCTGTCTGTGTAAACCACAATGGCCTGGGCAGGAGTCAGCACTGCAAGCACAGAGGGGAAATCAGAAACACTTGTGGCTCAGTAAAAGATATGGAGGATGTGAAATCAATGTGCAATCAAGGATTGAGTTGAAGAACAATAAAATTTTGAGGCCTGAATCTCTCTGGACTAACTGAAGTGATGAGTGTAAATGTTATGTCTGTTCAAGCTCTTAGTATGTCTGTAGAGGAAATGAAATCAGCAGTAACAGGGAGTCTTGAGGACTTCCAAAAGATGGGTTGTTTCCAAGTGTCACTTGCCCTTTGAGACTGTCCCTTTCTCTCTCTCTCTCTCTCTCTCTCTCTCTCTCTCTCTCTCTCTCTCGGTACTGGCGATAGAACCTAGGAGTGCTTTAACACCTAGCTACGTCTTGGTCATTTTAATTAATCAATTAGTTAATTGACAAGATCTTACTAAGTTGCTGAGGCTGACCTGGAACTTGCAATCCTCGTGCCTCAGCCTCCTGAGTCGCTGGGGTTACAGGAGTGCACCACTATACCTGGTAGTAGCCAGCTCTTAAGCTATCCCTTAAATGCACAGTTTTAAAGTTTTTATAAATTATACAGGTAATACATATTGCATTCTTCTTATAAATTATCCAATCAATATAGTTTCTTTTAGCACCCATACCAACCAATTCTGGTAGTCCCCTCTCAGAACCACTGTTTTCAATTTAATGTGTATGCTTTTTTGAGTTTGATGTACTTATAAGAAATGGATAATTTTGCTTGGTGGAGCTTTTTATATACATTGTATAATATTCTTTCTCTCTCTCTCTCTCTCTCTCTCTCTTTCTCTCTGATACTGGAAATTGAATCCTGGGGTATTCTACCACTGAGCTATATCCCTAATCCTTTTTATTTTTTATTTTGAAATAGGATTTTTCTAGGTTGCCCAGGCTGGCCTCTAACTTGCAGTTCTCCTGCCTCGGCCTTCCAAGTTGCTGGGATTGCAGACATGCACCACCATACTCATCTTGACATCAATCTTATTTTTAATAGCTGCATGGTATTTCACACTCAAATTTATTGCCTCCCCCCACCCAAATGAAGATAACTAGAGAATATAGGTCTTCCCTAGCACAACAGTCCTCATACTGAATCCCTGGTTGCCATACAACTTGCTTTTGACTAGAGAGTCAGGGAGGGAAGGACTCATACTCTTCTCAGGGGAAGTTGGATACAGAGCAAGATCCTAAGCTTAGAGTTCAAATGACATTGCATATGAGCCTCTGTGGTTCATTCTCACTCCTCTTTGGTTGCTTGGTCTAGTGCCACCCCCAAGACTCGCCCACACAAGAAAGGCCATTCCAGGGAGACTATGTGTGGGGGCTGGCCCAAGATGGGGGCAACTGTGTAGAACCTTTGTTCTATGGGAGGAGGAGGAGGTAACCAAATAAAGACCCATTGTCTGGCCAATATTGGGGGATTCTGCCACCTCACTCCCACCCCCTTGTCCTGAATTTCCCACCTCAGCATCAATATTATTTACTCACCTCCTGGGACTTCCTTCTTACAGCCTTCTTGGAAATCTCAAGGTAACAAGGGAGGTTATTCTTTAGATCTAACTTCTATTCCTCCTGTTACAATGTCAACCACTGCCCTTCTCAGTTCAGCTCAATGGTTCTATGAGTGGGACAGATGTTGGAACTGAACTTTCTCTCCCTCACATACTCCAAGATTACCTCTTCCAATTTCCCTCTCCAACTCCTTATCGTTAACATTTTCTCAGGGTACCCAGAATAGTCCAATATAGCCCCAAAGAGTCTAGGTTCTGGGTTTAGGACTCAAGGACCTGACAGCAGAGTACCTTGGACTTTCTGACCTACTTCTCTCCCCTGCTGCTTCTCCCTCACCCTCATCCCAGCTTGCCTACTGCTCACCCATGGCACTAGGATTCAGGGTAGTTTGGAGAAGGGAAGGATCCATTCAGTTCACTCTGTTTTGACTTTCTCTTGCTTATCCAACATTTGTCAGAAGGCAAGGAAGGGATGGGCCAACTAATGAAGGAAGACAGATTGAGAGGGACAAGGTCCTGGGATCTCATAGAACCTTCCTTCTATTCCATCCATTCATGTAATAGATGGGGAGCCACAGAGAGAAAGTGAGGCACCAAGAAACAAAGAATCTAAGGAGCTAAGGCCACAAACCTTGGGCTCCCTTCTTAGATTATACTCCCTGACTTTTCTCTTCTGGAAAACTAAGGTTAGGTACCTCTTGCCCTACTAGGGGCTGAATGGGGACCAGAATCCAGTGTTTGATCCTGCTTCTTCCCACACTCTAACACCAATTCCTACCAGGTTCACAGCATGGCTCTGGGGGCATGTTACTGGTTTCCAACCTGGGTTCAGGCATGCCCACTCAGGGAAGCTCTCCAAACTTTCTTTTACCAACTCCCTTCACAGAATATCTTTCCTGCCTCCCTCCAAATGATATACATTTTTTTCTCTGAATACAATATTACCTTCCTGCTTTTGCTCACTGGTTCTTGTCAGTAAGGGCTGCAGCAAAGGCCGTGGGGGGATGCTGAGACCACCTGAGTCACTGGGTACCCAGACTGGGGTGGCTCCACTTACCCAAAGAAGAGAAGAGCAGCACAGCCAGGATAGGGCTGGGACTAGATGAGGGAGCCCCAGGAGCCATAGCTGGGGCAGGGGCTAGGGCCCGGAGCATCTGTGGGGTGGAGAGAGTGGGGGACAAGGAACTGAGCGGGGGGTTCCTGGAACCCGCTTAAAATCCCCTGGGGCCCCAGTATGAGGGGGCTGTCCTAAGTCAGTAACCAATTACAGCTTGGCATGTGCAGTTGAGAGGTGGTAGTGGTGGGGGCCAGGGTGCAAGGAGCAGAAGGGGCATTGTATACTCTGGGTGGAGGGATGGGGGGGACACATACCACCCCATACACAGAGCGCTTTGTGTCTCCTGGCCTTCCTCTGCCCCAGGCTGGAATGTTGTTGGGGGGGGGGGGTGAGGGAGAGGGACAGAAAAAGGGATACAGACACACTTCTCTGAGAGATAGTTAGGCAGAGAAACCTAAATCCAAAGACCACGAAAGTGATTTCTCCTTAACCTCCTTGCCTGACAGTAGGCCCCTGGGAGTCCTAGAAGCTAGAAGAAAGTTTTCTCCAGAGAACTCTGAAAACAAGATCTCTTGTTATGTTGATTACTAAGGGTTGCATTTTAGATTTCCTGAGATGACCAGGTCCTTTGGAAATCTCCCCCCACCTCACAAGTTCCCTGCATCCCGGGAGATTCTTCCTAGATAGAAAGAAACTTGACTGAAAAATTTCAAGGGAGGAAATCCTAGACCCTTCCCTCTTTGTTAAGAAGTCCTTCAATGCCTTATACTGTAGTTTAAGTTCATTTCATTTTAAAGCAAGACAACAAAATTGTACTGCATGCTATATGTAAAGTATGGAAATGTAGGCAATAGAAAAAGGAATGAAAATTAAGTCCCTCCTGGAAGTTCAAAATCTAGTCTGGGGGAAAAGTGGGGAGGATCAGAAGACAAATCCATCAACAACCAATTACAATAAACCATGATATTTGCTTTAGTAAAAAACAAAGAGCTGAGAATACAACAGAGTGCACAGACAGCTACATTAAGAAGGTTAAGTTATATGAGAGATTAAACACAAAAATGAACTGCATTTAATAAATGAAATTCAGAGGAAGAGGCACTCACGTCTAAGATTCAATGTTAGATATGGACCAACCTTGAATAATGATGAGTGACATTTTGAAAATAAGGAGAGTAGAGAGAGTGACCAGATGGATAGAACAACAAAATTAAGAACAAAAAGGTGAGAAAATGTGTTTGTGTGCATGCATGCGTGTGTGTGTGTGTGTGTGTGTGTGTGTGTGCTGGGTAGGTTTGTGAAGTACTAGGAATACTTAGGGAAGATCTTGTGCCATCCACTTTGATTTGATTTGGGGGAATCTGAAGAGAAAACAAGTCTGAACAGAAAAGTTGAAGCCTCTTTGTAGAAAGCCTTAAATGACAGACCAAAGAGGGTGGATTTAATCTGGTACATTGCAGGTATCTCCTTAAGATTTTGGGATGGAGTTAGGAATGGGAATGTTTACAGAACCAGAACAGAGATTTAAAATAAATCTGACCAAAAACATATGAGAGAGAAATCTCCTGATTGCTGCCTCCTTTGTTTCCTTCTTTAGGATCATCTAAAGTGGTGTTGCTTGTTTATTGGAACTGCTATACTCTTTTTTTTTTTAAATGAACTTTTCCTCCAAGTTGTTCTTTATGTAAATTTTTTTTGTAGTTGTAGATGGACAGCATGTCTTTGTTTATTTTTATGTGGTGTTGAGGATCAAACCCAGTGCCTCACATGTACTAGGCAAGTGCTTTGCCACTAAACTACAGTCCCAGCCCCTGAACCTGCTATACTCTTTTTTTTTTTTATGAATGTTAGTTATTTTTATTTTAGCAAACTTTCAATTTTAGAACAGTTTTACATTTATGTAAAGATTATGTAAAGGTACAGAGTAACCACAGACCCCATATTCAGTTTCTCCATTAGCACTGCACAAATTGTATGGTGAATTATATGATGCATTTCCTATAATTAATGAACCAATATTGATATATTATCATTAATTAAAGCCCAATCATTACTTAGATATTCTTAGTTTTAGTTTTTCCTAATTGTCTTTTGGTGTCCAGGATCCCATCCCTGGAACCATATTACATTTAGCTGTCCTCTTTGCTTAAGCTCCTTTTGGCTGTGACAGTTTCTCAGATTTTCTGGATTATCATGAAATCAATGGTTTGGTTTGGGGGAGTACTGACTTTGATGATTCATAGGATACCCTTCAGTTGGGATGTACCTTTTTTTCTTGTGATTCTACTAGAGTTATGGGTTTGGAGGAGAAAGAGGCAAATGACTGTTTTCATCACGTCTTTTTTTTTACTTCAATTTTTAAAAAATTTTTACAGACTGCATTTTGATTCATTGTATACAAATGGGGTACAACTTTTCATTTCTATGTTTGTACATGATGTAGATTCACACCATTCATGTAATCATACATGTACATAGGGTAATGATGTCTGTCTCATTCCTCTGCTATACTCTTATCTGGATTGTTTCCCTTTCTTTTCTCTCATTTCAGGCATTAACTAGATCCTACTTTTGTTTTGTTTGTACAGGGTATTGAACCCAGGTGTGCTTTACTACTGAGCTACATCCCCAGCCCTTTTTATTTTTTATTTTGAGACAGGGTCTCACTAAGCTACCTAGAGCCTCACTAAGTTGCTGAGGCTGGCTTTGAAATTGCAATCCTCCTGCCTCAGCTTCCCCAGTTGCTCGGATTACAGACATGCTCCATGTCCATCTGTCTTTTCCTGCTTACTTTTTAAGATAAGTTCTACTAATAAGGGGCTTCACTGAATGTTTGCAGTGTGATTCATTTCCATTAGTTGTCAGTTCTAGAGGTTGAGAGTTGAGGCAGTTGTCCCTGCTTATGAGACTATCCCAGGTTCATCCCTGTAAAGTCCCAGTCTCCTGGTACTTTCTTGGGCATCTCAGATCACAGTTCTGATGGATTTGTCATTAATACAATTGGGGTTATGGGGCTCTAAATATACAGCTTGACTGCAATCTCGGTGACTCAGGAGGCTGAGGCAGGAGGATCTCAAGTCTGAGGCCAGCCTCAGCAATTTAGGGGGATCCTGTCTCACAATTAAGAATAAAAAGGAGCTGGGCGTGGTGGCGCACGCCTGTAATCCAAGCAACTTGGGAGGCTGAGGCAGGAGGATCTCGAGTTCAAAGCCAGCCTCAGCAATTTAGTGAGGCCCTAAGCAACTCAGTGAGACCCTGTCTCTAAATAAAATACAAAATAGGGCTGGGGATGTGGCTCAGTGACCGAGTATCCCTGAGTTCAATCCCTAGTTCCAAAAAAAAAAAAAAAGAATAAAAAGGACTGGGGATGTAGCTCAGTACTAAAGCACCCCTAGGTTCAATCCCCAATCCTACACAAATAATAAAAGACCTTTAAAAATATTTTTGTTGTAGATGGACATAGTACCTTTATTTATTTACTTTTATGTGGTACTGAGGAATGAACCCAGTGCCTCACATGTGCCAGGCAAGCATTCTACCACTGAGATACAATCCCAGCCCTAAATAAAAGACTTGATCATAAACTTCACTGGTAAAATCATCACCAACAAATGTTACAGGATGTTGCAATTCTTACCTCTCCCAGCTGTAAACAATCACTTTCTCCTTATCTACCCACCACTCTTAGGTATATCCCTTTGTGAATTTCATTATTGTACTTCTTCATGGATCCTGCTAAGGTTACAAATTTCTTGAGCACAGTATGTCTGTATCTTTGAATTCATTATACTACTTTTCATAGACTGTGGCAGAAAGTCAACAGCATATAAATATTAAATGAAAGCATTTTAAAAGCTAAGTGAAGCTGGCCTGGTGGCACATGCCTGTAATCTCAGCAACTTGGGAGGCTGAGGCAGGAAGATTGAAAGTTCAAAAACAGCCTCAGCAACTTAGTGAGGATCTAAGAACTTAGTGAGATCCTGTCTCAAATAAAATAAAATAAAATAAAATAAAATAAAGATTGGAGATGTGACTCAATGGTTAAATGCTCCTGGGTTCAATCCCCATTACCAAAAACAAACAATAATCAAACAAAATCCCCCCAAAATACCTGCCAAATGCAAGAACATTCATTTTATTTGCTAATGTGATGCTCCAAAAAGTCAAAGACAGATCAATGACTGGAAGTTCAATAGCAGAATACTGTATTTTACTAGAACAACTTTCTAATGATTGAGCTGTTTACTACCACTAAAGGAGGTGGAGCAGTCTTGAAAATCAGTTTCAAGAGATGCCTCAGGAGTGTTTTGGCACTTGATAGAGGGTTGGATTAGAGAGTATTTAGGGTCCCTTCCAATCCTAAAAAAATCTATGCTAATGGTTTGTCTAGCATTATAGAAATGCAAAATAGCATTTGATTCATAAATAAATTTGTGCTATTTAAATTTTGAGAGAAAAATTTGGGCGTGCTAAATATAAATGAGATCTGAATGTAAATGAACATGTTTTATTGTAGAACAGGAGTTCCTTTGGGCTGTGACCTCTACTTCGCCTCGTCTTCCTTTCCTGCAAAAGGGCCAAGAATTTTGCATTGTTTTATACCTTTCTCACTTGCTGTTTTCCTCTTCAATCGTGAGTTCTCTACAGTTGATCACTGTGCTTGGGTCCCTCAAAGCTGTTCATATATTGTATATATAAATCAAAGCAGTTTTTTCCCCCATCCCAGGTTCTTCGGATTGTGGGTGTCGCCCACACATCGCTGAAACAAGGAACAAGGGAGCATTGTCTTCAGCTAATGGATGCCTAGCTCAGGCAGCAGCTCAAGCCTAGGAATCCTGAGGCCTAATCCAGGTGGTTAGAAGCTCCCCATTCTTGGGAATGGTGGTCTCCAAGGTCTTCTCGTGGACCCATCTCACACTCCCCTGAGTGGGTCTCAACCTGTTAATCTATTCGACCAAAACATTACATTAGAATGAGAAGAAGCCCAAAGTATCTTTTTCTCCGCAGTCAGCCAACTCTGATATTTTTAGGCTCACTTGGGAGGAGGTGGAGGCAAACTGAGACTGCGAAGTCCTCAGTGAAGAATGTGAGCAATTCTTGCTGATTGGTAGGGAGATAGAAAATGAACAAATACGAACCCAGTGGAATTTCTGCTGTAATTCTGGCAAAGACCATTAGAAATCAGCAAAGGAAAGTGGGAAAGGAGAGCAAAGAATTAACGAAGGTCTAAAACCAAAAGGATAAAGCCGAGAGGAGAGGCGCAGAGCCTTTTAAAGCGCTCGGGGTCGTCACGTGACGACTCCTCGGGGCTCTGCCACCCCTTTCGGAGGCCCCGCCGCCTGCGTCACTTCCGTCCAGACCGGAACCCAAGATGGCTGCGCTCTTGTTGAGGTGACTTTAGCGCGGGGCTGGGAGTCGGTGTCGGCGACCTTTGGGAGACCAGAACTGACCCCTAGAGTTTGACTGACAGAGGTTTACTCTGTGCCTGGGCTGGGAAGTGGCCCGTGGGTGTGGTCCCACTGCCCTGGAATCCTAGAGACACCCCCGCCCCCCCCCCCGGCCGCTTGGGTGCAGCTCCGTAGGGCTTTGAGGTCACTTAACTCGGTGCTGAGGAGTGGCACGACTCTCGCCCCTTCTACTTTCCCCACCCTTAATACTTCTCTCCCAGATTGCTCTCGTGACCGCACCCAGAGCCGAGAGCCGAAAATACTGCTCTAACTTGGAGGTCATCTGCTGACCATGAGTTCTACAATTTCGAGATCTTATTTAGGGATTGGGCCTCAGGGCGCGGGGAGAGGTCTTGGTGTACTTTACTTTTTACTTTTAACTTCCGCAAACGCCAGCAGTTGCTGGCACTGGGGGACTGTGTCCAGGTTCCTGAGAGCACCTGGCAGAGGATGCAAGAAGCCTGGACCAGGCGATTAGCAATAACAAGAAAAGTCCTCCGCAGCAACCCAGGGAGTTCATTTTTAGTTTATATTTTTTCTTGGGGTTAAAGGGCGATGGTCCCAGCTTTTCTCTAAAAGGGCAATTCACTTTGAGAAATAGTCTAGATTTTCTTCCATTTTGAACTCCACTGTTTAGGTCTCATTTTCAACTCCCAAGCCTTTCCAGTCCTTAGCCACTAGCGTCTGTAGATATCTATTCTTGGTACAAATCCCAGCATAATTTTGTGCCAGCCCTATTTTTGGAAACCGTTTGTTATGGAAAGTTAGCTTAAATGCTGTTGAGATTTCAGTTCCCGATTTCCCCAAATGTCTTCTCAATTCTCTTTCCACTTCAGTTAGGCAATATAAAAATAGAGGGACTTTGTTTAGTTTTTCTCTGACAAAATTATTCCTCTTGGGAGTTGAGATCAGTTATCTTAATCCTTCATATTTTTGTTTCCTTTTATCTTCATATGTGTCTTTTTTCGCAGATAACACTTTGATAGATGTTAGGAGATTTTGGAGGAATTGACATTTAGTTTGAAATGTTAATATTTGTTCCAATCAGTTCATTTGACGAGCTTCAGGGTTAATGATTAGAAGCTGAGGGTCATTACACGGTCACCTCTTATTATCCTTGGGTTCAGTATCCATGGTTTCAACCGACCTTGGATGAAAAATAATTGAGAAATGGGTTGGGGTTGTAGCTCAGTGGTGGAGAGCTTGCCTCCCAAGTGTGAGGCTCTGGGTTTGATCCTGAGCACTACATAAAAATAAGTAAATCAAAGGTATTTTGTATATCTATAGCTAAAAAGAATATTTTAAAAAATACTTGAAAAGCAAATTCCAGAAAGTTACAAGAATTTACTTGAATTTGCTGTCTGCCAGGCATTATGCTGAGTACACATAAATGAAGTGGTGTGTAGGCATACCACTTATAGCCTCACACCATTTCATAGCTCCTCAATCTCTCCAGCACGTACTGTTTCAGAGTTAATTGCTTTACTTTCTGTTTATATACTATGTAGTCTTCAACTATGATTGTTGTATGTGAACTGCACATATAGATTTTTTTCTTTGTCGTTCCTTAATACAATATAACAACTATTCACACAGCATTCACATTATATTGGCCATTCTGAGTAGTCTACAGATGATTAAAATATATAGGAATAGCTGGGTATATTGGCTCATGCCCGTAATCCCAGGGACTCAGGGGGCTGAGGCAGAAGGGATCATGAGTCCCAGGCCAGCCTCAGGAACTTAGGGAGACCTTGTCTCAAAAGGAGGGGGTGGGCATTGCTGGGGATGTAATATAGCACCCCTGGATTTAATCCCCAGTACCAAAGGATTAAAAAATATACATATGGGTGAATGTACATAAGATATATGCAAACAGTGCATGATTTTATAGGCGGGATTTAGGCATTCATATGTTTTGGTATCTGCTGGGGGAATTCCCTGTTACCATACTCATTTAAGTGTTTCCAGACAGCGTCATTTACATTGTGTAGTGCTGTCCTGTCCACACTAGGATGCAATGCCAAGAAATACACTTCTTTTTACATTAGTGGTAACCTTAAGCTCTCATGGGAAGGGCACCTTTCTGTTTCTCACAAGGGTTTTTTTTTGGCTGGAGAAACAGAGAATTAAAAACTGCTTTTTCCCCATATAAGTTTCCAATCTAATTCCATTTCACTAGAGGGATTTGGTACTGTTTATACCAGTAGAGTTCTTACAAGAGAACTCTAGAACTTATTTGTATGTAACTGAAATTTTCTCTCCTTTGACCACCATCTCCCTAAACTCTCCCCCTCTCCCTCTTAAATAATTTTCTTTCTTTGTACTGGGGATTGAACCCAGGATGCTTTACTACTGAGCTACATCCCTAGTCTTTTTATTTTTACTTTACTTATTTTTTTGGTACTAGGGATTGAACTCAGGGTTGCTTAACCACTGAGCCACATCTGCAGCCCTTTGTTTATGTTTTATTTTAAGACAGGATCTCTAATACTTTAGGGGCCTTGCTAAGACCTTAGGGCTTCACTAAGTTGCTGAGGTTGATCTTGAACTTGGGTTCCTCTTGCCTCAGCTTCCTGAATTGCTGGAATTACACTGTGCCTGGTTCTGTCCTTTTAATTTTTAAAAAAAATTTGTTTTTTGAACTGGGGATTGAACTCAGGGGCACTCGGCCACTGAGCCACATCCCCAGCCCTATTTTGTATTTTACTTAGAGACAGGGTCTCACTGAGTTGCTTAGGGCCTCGCTAAATTGCTGAGGCTGGCTTTGAACTCGTGATCCTCCTGACCCAGCCTCCCGAGTCGCTTGGATTACAGGCGTGCACCACCATGCCCAGCCTGTCCTTTTTATTTTTTATTTTGAGATCTTCCTGCCTCACTCAGCCTTCCAAGTTGTTGGAATTTGGGGATTTAGCTCAGTTGATAGAGTGCTTGCCTTGCAAGCACAAGGTCCTGGGTTCACTCCCCAGCACTGCAAAGAAAAAAAAAAAAAGAAAAAAAGCAAGTTGTTGGGATTATATGAATGTGCTCCCCGCACCTAGCTCCTGTTAAAAAAATTTTGATGGTTGGCTAATGAAAAATTATTAGTTATTAGAATATTGTTTTTCATAGCTTTTGAATAGTGCTTTATATTTGTATGTTCCCTAAACAGTTCAGGGACCAGCCAGGGCTGATCACAGCTGAGTGACACAAATTCCACTGACACTCAGTCAAGGAATGACTTACCAAGATCTAAAAGGAGATAGATAGTTAAAGACAACTGGGCTTCTATGTTATATAACGTTTATGCCACTTAAGCATAGTCACTGAGTCAACTGTCTGGCCAATAAATGTAGCACAGTGCTTGCCTAGCATGTGCAAGGACCTGTTTGGTCCCTGAGGGAAAAAAAGAAAAAATGAGGTTTGTTGGGAATAAGGGAAGGGAAGAAATCTCCGACACAGGTCAGCATGCAATGATGATTTTTTTTTTATCCCTTATTACATATGATTTTAGCCTTTTATACCCCTACAGACAAAGAAGGCAAAAAACCAACAGCAATGAATTCCCAGGCAAAGCAGGCAAATCACCAACGCAATGGCTAGGGCCAATGCGCAACAGCCAGATAACCACTCCTTGAACTGTATCTTAATCTAACCTAGACTCAAACATTTTGAACTCTGTCATTTCTCAGGGCCAGAGAAACATTCTTGCTTGCAAGCAATGTTCTCTCTATCTCTTTCTGACCTCTTGGCACAAAATCTTGTTTGCAGGCAAATCCCATCAAGGACTACAAAGTCCCTTGTTTGTAAGAGCACCTGTAGTCATAACTTCTGATTTCTCTCTTGGCAGAAAATGCTGTTTGCAGGCAATTCCCACCAAGGACCACAAAGCGTCTTGCATGCAAGAACGCCTGCAGTTATAAGTTCTGATTCTCTACAGAGGTTTTATTCTCAGTTATTATAGGTGCTATAATAGATGTCAAGAATTCCAGTCTTGTCCTTGTGGAGCTCATAGTCTAGAAAGAGAGAGAAATGGATGAATTATTAAACAACATAGTAAATGATGATAAAAACATGAACATGTGGTATGAGAGCATGGCAGATGAAGCAAGGCTGAAGAAGTGACATGATCTTGCCATTTAGGAGTTGGGTTTTGAAGGATGACTTTTAAGAGGCTGTAAGGGGTTCCAATTAGAAGAGCATAGCAAAGACAGGTAGTCATAAGAGAGCTTGTTCTATCTGGGCATAATGCAATGTTCAGTGTGGCAGAGGTATAGGGGAATTTGTGAGAGGGTAGGTCTGGAGAGTTGGAAGAATCTCATTTGTCCACACTTTGGCTCTTAATATAGTAATGTAAGCAGTGGGCCTTATAATAATGAGGTCAACTTTATTTTTTAGTACATTCATGCTGGTGATATTGAATGATAGGGAAGAACTGTTGCCAGGGAGGTCAATTCAGGAGCTCCTGTTACAGTTCTAGTGAGAAAGAGGATATGGACTAAAGTAATGGACTGGAATGAAATTTCCTAAATAGTAGTAGGATTGGATGATGCCATGCATATATATAGGTGGTGACAGAAAAGGAGAAGTCAAAGATGACTTATGTTATAGCTTAGGAGTTAGTTAGATGATAGTAGTCATTAACCACAACTTTTGTATACAGATGTTGGCTCACAAGGGCACTGTGATATACTCCTATGATCCCAGTGATTCCTGAAGCTGGGCTGAGGCAGGAGGATTGCAAGTGGGAGGCCAGCCTGAGCAACTTAGCAAGACCCTGTCTTAAAGTAAAAACAAGACTGGGGATATAGCTCGTAGTAAAAATGCCCCAGGTTCAATCACTTGTACCAAAAGAATAAATTGCTCGTGTCATTCAAGATTATATGTGTCTATTTTATTGTTACAAATACCCAGACATTTAAAAAACCTTTTTAATGCCCCCAGATCAAGTTTAGAGATCATATAAAAGAAACTCATTATATTGCACTTGTTTCGTTTTGAACTAAAAATGGTCTTCAGTTTGATCACGTAGACTTGCCTTTGAATAACCTTTTTTTTCCCCCTAAATCAAAACCATTTTCAGCAAGTGAATATTTTTATCATCAGTGAAAGTTATAAGATTTCTTGTAAGAGAATGTTATAAGATTTCTAAAGACCTTGGGGAGACCAATGAACAAAAGTGGTGTATTGTCATCCAGAGAATGCTTTCCTGTATGTTTTCTTCTTTTTCTTTCTTTTTTGGTGTTGAGGATTGAACCCATGGGCTTTCAACCACTAAGCCATATCCCCAGTCCTTTTTTATTTTTTATTTTGAAGACAGGGTCTTACTAAATTGCTGAGGCTGACTTTGAACTTGTGATCCTCTTGCCTCAGTCTCCCAAGCTGTTGGGATTACCAGCATGCACCACTGCACCTGGCTCTTGTACATTTTCTTATGTAATCCTCCCAACATTCAAAAGGTAGATATTATTAGTCCCATTTTTTAAATTAAAAGGCTGAAGTTTAGTGACTCCCTTAAGTTATATAACTCAAGTTACAAATCTAAGACTGGTGTTTTTACTGCAATGTTCTTTCTCTAGTACTGTTGCTGCCCCAATCCAGAGAAGAGTTTCAAAAATGATTTGATGCCTGTAACCCCACTGACTGGGGAAGCTGAGGCAGGAGGATTGAAAGTTCAAGACCAGTCTCAGCAATTTAGTGAGACCCTCAGCAACTTAGCAAGACCCTGCTGAAAATGAAAAATAAAAGGACTGGGGAATTAGGTCAGTGGTAAAGCTGTTCAATCCCCAGTATCAAAATTAAAGATAGATGAAGTATTGTCACTTTCTAGCTCTAATATTTTAAGCACTAATCATGTGTGGAGAAAGAAAGTCTTTTCTCAAAGTTCCTGGTTTCACATGAAATATAAGGATAGATATCTACTTTTGTCATATTTTAAATAAGGTTATAGAGTTTGTGCAACTCAATTCTATAAGGGCCTTGTGGAAATCTTACATTGGTATTTGTCTGGGAAACAATAGCACCAGACAGCACGCCATAGATTCCAGCCCACATCTGCAAACTCTTACTGGGTAGCTGGCTGACTGGGCCTAGCCTAGTGCGAGGAATGCGTGTCCTGCAACTTCAGAGACAATTCAGTTGATTTAAAGAGATTTGTTCCCACTTCTTTCTGGGAGCTTTGGGTACACAATGTCTGTATTCACCTCTTGCCTACAAAGCTGGGAAGAGGGAAGAACCAAAGAAGGAAGTGTTGGTTGGATTTTTCCCTTCAAGTAGTGGGTCCTTCTAGTGTACTGTTATAAAGCATAGACCTTGAAATGTTTGTGGATCTAGTGTTGGTGGCATGAGGAACATAATGAGCTCTATTACACAGTTGGATCTTAATAAGATTTGTATCCCCATAGTATTTTGCATGTAATAGATGCACAATAAACTTCTTTCCCTTTTTTGAGAGGGGTACTGGGGATTGAACTAGGGGTGCTTAACCACTGAGCCACATACCCAGTCCCCGCTTTTAAAGTTTTTGTAAAAATTTGAGACAGGGTCTTGCTAAGTTGCTTATGGCCTCACTGAGTTGCTGAACCTGACCTTGAACTTGAAATCCTCCTGCCTTAGCCTCCAAAATTGCTGGGATTACAGGCCTGTGCCACTAAACCTGGCGCACAGTAAACTTTTGAAGAAAACATATTTTTAATTTTTATTTCCAGAACTTCATTCATTGTGATCACTTTCTTAAATGCTTTTGTACAGATCTGATGTAAATGACCTGACATGACTAAAGGGTATAATGTAATGGTTTTGTGTTTTTTATCATGCTTTGTAAACTTTGGATCATTTAGATTCTCCTTAGATAAAATGTCTGGTCACATGTTAGTTTTTTGACTTAAAAAGCAATTCTGGCACTAAAAGTATGCATTTCAAAAATAGCTACTTTTAGGTAGGGAATTTACATGTCTTTTTTTTTTTTTTTTTTTATGTGGAACCAGGGATTGAACTCAGGGACACTCGGCCACTGAGCCACATCCCCAGCCCTATTTTGTATTTTATTAGAGACAGGGTCTCACTGAGTTGCTTAGGGCCTCACTAAGTTGCTGAGGCTGGCTTTGAACTTGCAATCCTCCTGCCTCAGCCTCCCAAGTTGCTTGGATTACAGGCGTGTGCCACCACGCCCGGCTTACATGTCCTTTTAAAGTAGGAATTGTAAAATTTTACTTTTTCATGGCAGTGGTAAAATTTTATTTTTGTGTTCCCATATTTTTTGCACTATTCTATGAGAGTTGTTTTTTTTTTTTAATGACTTTTTGACTTGAAATTTATCCAGGTTGTCTGGAACTTTGTAGTAATTCCTGAAATGACCTAGCTTACTATTAGGACCCTCACTCTGTGAATCCCTTCTTCAAATTTTAATTCATCCATTTGCAGCAGATCTCTGCTGTAGCTAAACTGTGTGCTTGCTGTTGCCCATGGCTTACTGTTCTTTTTTTTTTTTGTACTGTCCATTATGTTTTTAACCCCTTTCTTTTTTAAGTGTTGCCTCCTGTGAGACTGAGGTTTTCAAAGTCACTTTTTATATTTCTGTTGAATATTACCAACTCTGTTATTACTTTTTGTGTTATTGGGGATTAAACCCAGATGCACTCTATCACTGAGCCACCTCCCCAGCCCTTTTTATTTTTTATTTTTAGACAGTCTCGATAAGCTGCTGAGGCAGGTCTGGAACTGGGCATTCTCCTATCTCAGCCTCTTAAGTCACTGGGATTACAGGTGTGCACCATCATGCCTGGTCCAACTCTGATGATTCTTTTACCTTATATTTTGTTTCAGTTAAACTTTATTTTGCATTTGTAGGTAATCTTTCTGATAGTTCTCAAGTTACTTAGAATTTGTAGTTTTCAACTAGAAAATATGGACACTGATAATGTACTGTTTTTGTCTTACTTTATTTTTTGGGGTGCTAAATGTGCTGTACTGCTGAGCTACATCCTCAGACTTCATCTTATTCAATCTAACACTCTTCCCCCAAGTCTAATATAGTACAAAAATAGGGATATTGATATACTAAAGTTGATCTTTAAAAATGTATTGATTCTTGATTCTCTTATCTTGCAGACATGTTGGCCGTCATTACCTCCGAGCTCACCTTAGTCCTCAGCTCTATATCAGAAAGTAAGTTTCTAAGTCTGTGGAGATTATTATTATTATTATTTTCTTTCTTGTGATACTTATTTTGAGACAGGCTCTTCCTAAGTTGCTGAGGGTGGCCTCAATTGTGATCCTGCCTCAGCTGAGATTATAGCCCTAAATTGCTGGGATTATAGGCCTGTGTACCTATAATGTCACTGTACCCCGCTGACATTATTACTATTTAACTATTTTTTCTCAGGGGTAAGCAGTTGGTTGTTGATTTAGATTTGGGTGATATGTACAAAAGCAGGCAGTTGTAGATAGTTGCCTGAAAATTTAGTAATTGTCACTATGTTCCTGATTTCTTTTTCTTCTTTCAGTACCTGGAACCTAGAGCTTGCTAGGCAAGCCATCTACCACTGAGGCAGATGGTCTCCACTATTTTTCTATCTGAGAAGGGTATTTCTTTGATTTTTTTTCTTAATTTTTCCCACTTTCAGTTTTATTGCCTGGTTTTTTTTTTTGTTTGTTTGTTTTTTTTGGTATAGTTACCACTGAGCCATATCCCCAGCCCTTTTTCTTTTTTATTGTTTTAAATTTGTTTAATTAGTTATATATGACAGTAGAATGCACTTTCATGTGTGATATATAATGGACTATAATTTCTCATTCTTTTGGTTATACATGATGTGGAATCCCACCATTGTATAGTTATATATGTACATAGGGTAATAATGTCTGATTCATTCTACTGTTCTTCCTATCCCCACGCCCCCTCCCCTCCCTTCACTCACCTCTACCTAATCTACAGTAACTGTTTTTCCCTAGCCCGCCCCCGTTGTGAATTAGTATCTGCATATCAGAGAAAACATTTGGCTTTTGATTTTTTGGGATTGGCTTATTTTGCTTATCATGATCTTTTCCAGCTCCATCCATTTACCAGCAAATGCCATTATCTCATTCTTCTTTAAGACTGAGTAATATTCCATTGTGTATATGGACTTTTCAAATCCATTCATCTGTTGAAGGGCATCTAGGTTGGTTTCGTAGCTTGGCTATTGTGAATTGAGCTGCTATAAACATTGATGCAGCTGCATCACTGTAATATGCTGATTTTAAGTCCTTTGGGTATAAACCAAGAAGTGGGGTAGCTTGGGTCAAATGGTTGTTCCATTCCAAGTTTTCTGAGGAATCTCATACCGCTTTCCACAATGGTTGCACCAATTTGCATTCCCACCAGCCTTGTATAAGTGTACCTTTTCCCCCACATCCTCACCAACATTTATTGTTTGTATTCTTGATAATTGCCATTCTGTCTGGGGTGAGATGAAATCTTAGTTTTGATTTGCATTTCTCTAATCGCTAAAAATGTTGAACATTTTTTCATGTTTATTGATTGATTGTATTTTTTCTTCTGTGAACTGTCTGTTCATTTCCTTTGCCCATTTATTGATTGGGTTATTTGTTTTTTTGGTGTTAAGTTTTTTGAGTTTTTGTATATTCTGGAGATTCATGCTGCACCTGTTAGAGATTTTTGAGACAGGATGTCACTAAGTTTCTGAGGTGCCGAGACTGGCCTCGAACTTGGAATCCTCCTGCCTCACCCTCCTGAGTCACTTGGATTATAGGAGTGCACCACCAAGTGTGGCCAGCCTTATCGCTGGTTGTTTTTTTTTTTTTTTTTTTTGGTGTGTGTGTGTACTGGGGATTGAACCCAGGGGCACTCAACCACTGAGCCACATTCCCACCTCCCTTGTTTTTGTATTTTGTTTTGCAACAGGGTCTGGTTAAGTTACTTAGGGTCTCGCTAAGTTGCTGAGGCTGGCTTTGAACCTTCAATCCTCCTGCCTTAGCTTCTCAAGCCACTGGGATTACAGGCATGTGCCATCATGCCTAACCAGAGCTTTATTGCTATTTTTAACTTCACTGATTTGCTCCAACTTCTTGTTTCCTTCCTTGATATTTAATCTCTTTTTTATACTTTGTCTTTTTTCCCTTAATAATAATATTTCTTATAATTTTTAATTTTAAGCAGTTTCACATCTTAATTAGTTGTAAAGTATTTTTTTCTCTGCTAAATAGTGATACCTAGTCTCTTGGTATTAATTGCCTTTGCTTTTTTTTTCCTTCTTTTTTGAATTTTTATTTTGAAAAGCATTTTATACTTACAGAAAAGTTATAAGAATAGTATGATGAAGTTCAATAAAACTTTTATCCAGATTTATCAATTGTTAACCTTTTGCCATTTGCTTATTCATTGTATTTTAGGTTATGTTATATGAAACTGTTATTTTTGTAGATTAAAACTGGTTGAGTAATTAACAATTTATTGTGCTTCAGCCTAATATATATTTATTATTTTCTCTGAACTCTTTGAGGGTAAGTTATGAACAGCATGATATTTTACCTCTAAATATTTCTCCTAAGAACAAGAAATTGTCTTACATGACACAGCATAGTTATACAGGCATAATTATCAAATTTAGGAAATTTAATGTTGAATGCTTATCTGATACACAATGGACTTTCAGATTCTCTGTTTTTCCCAAATGATGTACTTTATAGAAATCCAATCTCTCATTTCCACCCAAAATCTAACTAGACTCATGTGTACTTAGTTGTTGTCATTACTTCTTTAATATTTTAAAATCTTGAACTGTGTCTTAGTCTTTATCTTTTATGGCTGACATTTTTGAAGACTACAGTACAGTTCACTACAGTTATTTTGTAGTGTTAGTTGAGTTTTTGTGATTGTTTCCTAATGATAAGAAGTATCAGTACATCATATCAGTGGTCATATGATGCCATTTGTCCCATTTTCAGTGGTTTTTAATTTTGATCGTTTGAGTAAGGAAGAGTTGGCTAAGTTTTTTCCTACTATAAGGTTATTTCCTTTTGTATTTCCTGAGTAATCTGTGAGGAGATATTCCACCCCCTCCCTTTGTTGGTTCTCGATATTACTCCCAGGGCTTTTGTACATGCAAAGCATGTGCTGTACCACTGAGCTATACCTGCAATCCTTAAACCATTTTCTTGAGGGGGATAGAATCATGTTTTTAATTAGTTCTTTGTTTGTATGTTTGTTTTTGTGGTATTTGAGATTGAACTCAGGGTCTTACATGTGCTAGGAAAGTACTCTGCTACTGAGCAATACCCCCAGCCCCAGTTGAGGTTATTAACTGAAATAAAGTTGACATAAAAATAATACCATTGGAGAAATATGGTTTTTTATTCATTGGGTTTGTCTTTGTCCAGCTCACCTTTTTTTTTTTTTTTTTTTTGACTTTTTGCTATATAAAATATGAAACTGCCAGTGCCAGGTGACTCAGGAGCCTTGAGGCAGGAGGATTGTAAAGTTTAAGGTCAGCCTGGGCAACTTAGACCATTTCTTAAAGTAAAAGTTCTAGGGATGTAGATCAGTGGTAGGGCATTCTAGGGTTTAGTCCCCAGTGTCACCAAAACACAAAATTAAACCAATCTTACTTTTAATCCATTTTTAACCTTCTGGTTTTATTTTAGCACTGTTGCATTGGGAACCACAGCCAAAGAAGAGATGGAGCGGTTCTGGAATAAGAACACAGGTTCAAACCGTCCTGTGTCTCCCCATATTACCATCTACAGGTAAAGTCTTTGGAGCTAAGAATCTAGAGGTGATGGGTAAAAGTCTTGGAGTTTGGTCCTTACTTACCCTCTCTAATTTTTCCTTCAACTGGAGGGAAATATTTGTTCAGATGGAATATAGCTGTGTAGATAAGGTACCCTTCAGAGTAAAGGGAAATAAGGGTCTTCTCAGGCCTTTTTTTGTATGGCGATGATTAAAGTTTGTCTTCTAGCCTTAATCTATCTTATAGTACTACTATTTAGGAAATTCTGATGCATCCCAATGCAATTCTCACTAATTAAAAATTTTTGAGTCTGTTGAGGTGGTACTTGCCTCTAATCATTTACTCTGGAGGCTGAGGCAGGAAGCTCTGAAGTTTGAGGCCAATCTGGGTTACTTAGGGGAGACCCTGTCTGAAAATTAAAAAATATAAAAAGGGTTGGGGATTTAGCTCTGTGGTAGAGTGCTTGTCTAGCCTGTGGGAGGTCTCTGGGTTCAATCCCCAGTACAACACTTAGAAAGTTGAGATAATTTCAAATATACATAAAAGTGGCAAAAATAATATACAGAGTTCCCATATTCCTTTATGCAGATTCCCAGATTGTTAACATGTCTGAATGAGTTAAGAATAGGTTTCTCTTTTCTTTCTCTTTTTCTCTCTCTCTCTCTTGCTCTCTTTTTTTTTTCCTTCATCATACTGGGTTGCTTTCACGTGGTAGGTGAGTACTCTAACTTTGAGCTACCTCCCCAACCCTTGTAACAAGTTTGTTACAAACTTCATGGCTAAAAATAACAGAATTTCATAGTCTTAACAGTTGTGTAATTTAGATGCAGGTCTCAAATGAAGGTGTTAGCAGGGGCTGTGTTCTTTTCCATTGAGTCTAGGTAAAAATCCATTATCTTGTCAGTTCTACCTTCTGGGTGCTACCCACATTCCTTGGCTCGTGGCCTCATTCTTCTACGTTCAAAGCAAGCAACAGCAGATTCCTTCTCACTTTATACCACTCTAATCTATTTTGCCTCCCCCTTCTACTTTCAAGGGCTTTTGTAATTACATTTGAGCATATCTGCCTATCCCAGTTCCCCAGAGATTTGTCCCATATGCAAAATACTTAAACTCCATCCCATTGGCCCCAGAAGTTTTAACCCATTACAGTATCAACTCCAAGTTTTAAAATTTCATCTATATATAACCATCTAAATTAGATATGGATGAGACTCTTGAATATAATCCCTCCTGAGGTACAGTTAAATCTTCTTCTGTAAAACTCAGGACAACAGTCTACCTAGGATAGGGTGTACCTCAGTGGTAGAGCATGTGCCTAACATGAGCAAAGCCCTGGGTTTCATTCTCAGAACTGCAAAAGAAAAAAAAAAGTATATTTATACTGAGCATGTACGTATTTTCTTGTCATTATTCCTTAAGCAATGCAGTATTAATAATTATTTATACATAGCATTTATGTTGTAAATGCTATTCTATAGCATATAGTTTTATAGGTCAGAACTCTAAAACAGCTCTTTCTGTGCTAAAATCAAGATGCTCTTCTTCCTTCTGGAGGCTGTAGGGAAGAATCCATTTCCTTGCTTTTTCAGCTTCTGAAGGCTGCCCAAATTCCTTGGTGTGTGGCTTACTTCCTCCATCTTTGGTGCCAACAGTGGGGAATCGAGTTCTCCCATCTTATGTTGACCTGTCTTCCATCATCTCAGTTATTTTTCTTTTGCCAGTCTCTTCCATTTTTGAAGACCCTTGTGATAACATTGGGTTCATTTGTCTAATCCAAATAGTCTCCTTAAGGTTATCTTATTAGGAATCTTAATTTCATCTGTGATCATAATTCCCCTTTTCCCATATAAGATAACATTCATAGCTTCTAGTGACTAGAGCATGGATATCTTCATTGGGGTCATTATTCTGCTTACTGGAGCTCCTTAATATTGTGTATGTGTTTCCTCAGAGAGACTCTCCACAGTACAACCATCACAATCATAGAATTCACACTAATCCAGCACTGCCATCTAAACTTTAGATCCCATTCAGATTTTGCCAGTTGTCTCAGTACTGTCCACTGTAGGTCCAAGATAGAACGCAGAACTTAATGTTGTATTTGGTTGTCATGTCTCTTTAATCTCTTTCAGTGTGGAATTTTTTTTTTTTTAATCTTTCCTTATTTTTTAAGACCTTGGCATTTTTAGGATGTTCCTCCATTTGGCTTTGTCTCATGTTCTTGTGATTTATGTGTTTTTGGCAGAATCCTGAATTGATGCTGTGTTCTTCTCAGTGCATTATATCAGGAGGTACATGATGATGATTTAATCTGTTATTGGTGATGTGAGCTTTTATCACAGGTTAAGATATATTTGTTGGATTTTTCCACTGTAATGTTGGTATATTTAATAATCAGTACATATTTTGTGGGAAGATACTTTAAAACTCTAAATATTCTGTTTCTCATCAGACATTTACCTGTCAACATCTATTGATAGTATTTTCCTAGATCAGATATTATTACTCTGATGGTTGCCAAATTGTGAATTTTCTAATTCCTTATCCCATTTAGATTGATTTATTCTATATGGTAAAATTTGCCTTCTTTCTCAGTGTGAACTCAGGGATTCTTATTTTGTCCAGAGAGTTATACTCTGTTACTCTATTTATGTATGTATGTATGTACTTATTTATTTGGAACCAGGGATTGAACTCAGGGACCCTCGGCCACTGAGCCATATTCCCAGCCCTATTTTGTATTTTATTTAGAGACAGGGTCTCACTGAGTTGCTTAGGGCCTTGCTAAGTTACTGAGGCTGGCTTTGAACTTGCGATCCTCCTGCCTCAGCCTCCTGAGTCGCTGGGACTACAGGGGTGTGCCACCAGGCCCGGCTTCACTATTTATTTTGATGTTCAGGTGGTCTCAGTCTTGACCAAAGGACCCCTTTTTTCTTTTCTTTTTTTTCTTTTCTTTTTTTTTTTTTTTATGGTACTGGGGATAGAACTCAGGAATGCTTTACCACTGTGCTACATCCCCAATCCTTTTTTATTATTTTGAAATAGTGCCTCCCTAAGTTACTGAGTCTGGCCTTTAACTTGTAATCCTTTTGCCTTAAACCTCTCAACTTGTTGTAACTACAGGCATGTGCCAACCACAACTGGCTCAGTGGGTATTGAACTTAAAGATGGCTTCTGTGAAATGAGTATTTGGGTGTTAATGTGCTCATTGCTACCAGCATGTCATTGTTTCTAGGCCCTCTCAGTGGACAGAGCTAAGATAAATATGGGGTATGCAATCATACCCCACTGTGTATGTAACTATATACACAGTGTACATAGATGGTGCCTTCTAAGATAAGTCCCTGTCCATCTGCCTTTTTTTTTTTTTTTTTTTTTTAAGCTAACCCAGCAGCATCTTGAGCTCTGCTCCCTTCTCCTTGGTTTCCTGCCAGTGAGGCTAGTCATTTTTTAACCACCTCCACAAATACCACAACCCTTCAGTTTTTTTCCAACCCAGATTCCAGGAATAATTCTGATGGCAGGAATTAGACATTCTACTAAAATAAAAGTTCGCTAATAAGTGATCTTAGTTCTTTCTTGATGGCACAGGGACATCGAGGATTAAACCCTGAGGTACATCCCCAGATGTTTTTTTTTTTTTTAATTTTTATTTTATTTTATTTTGAGACAGGTTCTCACTAAGTTGCTAAGGACCTCACTAAATTACTGAGACTGGCCTCAAAATCTGTGATCCTCCTGCTTCAGCCTCCCAAGCCATTGGGATTACAGTCATGTGCCACCATGCCTGGCTAGTGATCTCAGTTCTTTATATCTTATGGTGAAACTTTTTATTTTTTATTTATTTATTTTTCAGTTGTAGATGGACACAATAATTTTGTTTTATTTACTTATTTTTATGTGATGCTGAGGATCAAACACAGTGCCTCACATGTGCTAGGCAAGCTCTCTACCACTGAGCTATAAATAATCTTAGCCCCTGGTGAATCTTTTTAAAAAAGAGATAAATGTTGTTTTTTTGGGGGGGGAATTTTAATGATGGAGAACTTCTCAAATTATTCTCAATTTATATTAAAAGCCTCGATCTTTTTTCGCAAGTCATGTAAAAAATGGTAGTAGGCTGCTGAGGTGAGCCTATCACTATCTTGTTTGCTCTTCCAGTAATGGAACTTCAAACGTACTTGTGGGATTAAAAAAGGAGACCGCAGGGAACATGGACCCGTTTCAAGGGTGACATATCAGGGAAATGTATCTGCAGTATCTGAAATCATACTTTTATGAGTAACTTCTGGAGTTTTTTGGAAGAGATGTAGAAGTAAATGGTTAATATTGATGAGCATCTTTTCATGTATATCTTTCTTGTTTGTTTGTTTGTTTTTGGTACCAGGGACTCTTAACCACAGCCACATCCCCATCCCCATCCCTTTTTAAAATTTTTTATTTGGAGACAGGGTCTCACTAAGTTGCTGAGGCTGGCTTTGATTTTGTGATCTTCCTGCTTTGGTCTTCAGAGTCGCTGGGATTACAGGCATGTGCCACCATGCTTGGCTCTCATGTTTTTTTATGTGGTACTGGCAATGAAACTCAGGCGCACTTAACCACTGAGCTATATCTCCTGTTCTTTTATTTATTTATTTTTTTACATTTTGAGACGGTGCCTTTCTAAGCTGCCCTTCTAAGCTGTCCAGGCTGACCTGAAACTTGTGATTCTCCTGCCTCAGCTTCTGGAGCTGTTGGGATTGTAGTTGTGTATCACCATGCCCAGCTTTACTTTTGATCATATTATTTGTAACACAGTTGTTAGACCCCTTGCTGAAATTCATGTACTGATGTTTCTAGTCTCCTAACATTGTATTAACAACATCAAAAAATGGAAAAGTTAAAACAAATTATGGCAGTAAATTTTTTTTTTGATGGTTCCCAGTATATTTGGTAACTCTTTTGGAGTTGGAAATGCAAAGATAAATAAGATATAGACTTTTTTCAAAAAGATCTCAGGTGGTTGTTTATAACCCTAGTTACTTGGGAGACTGAGGCAGGAGGATGGTAAATTCAAGGCTAGCCTGGGCAGCTTAGTGAGAACCTGTCTCAAAATAAAATAATAAGGGCTGGGAATGTAGTTTAAAGGTAGAGTACTTGCCTAGCATGTACAAGGGTGCAATCCCCAGTGCTGGGGGGTTGGAGGAGAAGGAAAGGAAAGGAAAGGTGAGGGGAGAGGGGGGGAGGAAGAAAAAGAAGGAAAGGAAAAGAAGAAAGAATGGAAAGGAAAGGAAAGGGGAAGGGGAAGGGGAGGAAAGGACTCTGTATTTCCTGAAAAAAGATTTTTTTTCTAAGTGGAATCATACTGGTTTCTACCTTTTTTGTAAGGGAATTTAAACAGTCTTGTTTTTCTATACTAGACTTTTAATGATTAAACAGGGAATAGTGACGATGACTTATCTGGAGTCTCAGCTGGAAAACACAGTCTGGGGGTTAAATTAATCTGAAGATCTGTTTGCTTATGTGTCTTGAGTTGATCCTGGCTGTTGGGAGTGGCCCTTATTTTCTCCACTTGGGCCTTTTCCCATAAACCCTTTTTATTTTTTTTAATTCCTTATTTGTTCTTTTTAGATATACCCATAAACTCTTTGCAGACACTGTTTTGGGCTTCCTCATAGCATGAGGAAGGGAAATTTGGAAATCATGCATGCTCACTTCTGCTGTGTTCTGTTTTCTTGAATCAATCAGTCATGAAGTTTGACCTGGGTTTAAAGGAAGGGACTAAATACTTAGTTGGCAAAAAATAATAAGGTTCTGGAAGATCATGTGGTAGTAGAAGTAACATTTTGGTTAATTTGGGAAAGAAAAATGTCCTTTACCTACTTAGTACTAGACTAATTGGCCTATTGTGGTTTAATAACTTTTTATTTTATTTTTTGATCTTTGTTCAAAAGATTGAACCCAGGGGCACTCGGTCTGAGCCACATCCTTAGCCCTGTTTTGTTTTTTATTTAGAGACAGGGTCTTACTTGGGCTGCTTAGCACCTCATTTTTGCAGAGGCTGGCTTTGAACTCAGAATCCTGCCTCAGGCTTCCAAGCTACTGGAATTATACACTGTGCCGGGCTGGTTTAATACTTTTTAAAATTAGGGTAGTCAGGCATGGTGGTGCCCACCCATAATCCTAGCATCTGGGGAGAGTAAGGCAGGAGGATTGTAAATTAAAGGTCGCCTCAGCAAATTGGCAAGACCCTGTCTCAAAAACTTTTTTAAAAAAGGGTTGGGGATGTGACTCAGTGGTTAAGTGCCCCTGGGTTCAATTCCTGATTTTATGACAAAGTGTTTTAGAACTGCTGTGGTAAGAAATATGTACTAAGCTGGGCATGTGGTATATGCCTCTAATTCCAGTGACTTGGAAGGTCAAGGTGGGAGGATCACAAGTTAGAGGCCAGCCTCAGCAATTTAGGGATACCCTGTCTGAAAATAAAAAGGGAGTGGGATGTAACCTGAAAGCACCCAGAAAACCACTCTAGATGCAGGAACTCACACAAGAGATTTTATGAAGCATACGAGCAGAGTGTCTGCCCTTAAGGGTGGGGCGGGGGAGAGAGAGAAAGAGAGAGAAGGCTCACGCGCAAATGATGGGTGAGCTATTCTTAAGTAGTGGAAGTTCACGGGCTAATAACAATTATAGCAATGACTGATGAGGAGGTTCACAGGAGAAAGATAGTTATCTCGATTGTTCACAGTCAGTAACAATCTAGGTTGTAAAATGGTGTGTGTTGAGGGGCAGAATCAGGGGAGAAATGGCTGCAGCCTTGTTCCCTTCACTCCCGTTTTTTGTTTTTATAAGAAAATCCCTTTTGTTCGTATGGACGAAGATCCATCTTCAGTAACTGCTTCCTGCTGGGCCTGGGCATAGAACTATTCAGGGGAGGGAGGCAGGGGATATGAAGACTCCTCAGGTTGGGTTGTATATTCCTGTAAGGTCACAAGGAGAATAGTAGAGGAGTCTTGGTGGAGGCACATGGTGGGTGACCCAATTTGGTTAGGATGTCCCTTCCCAGAAGGGAAATGGGACTCATAGGAATTATCAAAAAGGAATGAGTGAAGCAGATTTGTCCGATATGGCAACTTATTGGAGGGGTGTGTAGGGGGTAGTATGATTTTCCCCTTATCCTGACAATAGAGGATTTGGCAAGGGAAGTGGGTCCCCAAAACTCCCACAGCACTGAAAAGGAGGCTCCAGTGTCTGTAAGGAAAGGGAGCTGCCTGCCTGCCACCGTAAGGGTCACCTGGGGCTTCTGAATGGTGATGGTTGTCAGGTGTAGTAGTCCCAGGCTCCTTCAGTTGTCCATTGCCAATCACAGTAAGTCACTGGGGGAAGGGGGCGAGGGTGATCTGGCACTTCTCTGAGCACCAGGGCAATCCACTGCCCAATGTCCCGGTTGGTGGCATTTTGGACAAGGACCTGGGGGTTGCCAGGGGT
>JAJEJO010048355.1:4029-83232 GCA_020662805.1 Glaucomys volans | reverse complement strand
GGGTTGCCAGGGGTTGGGGCAGTGGCCCTCTTTTCTACACTTGGGGCCTGGACCTGGAGGTCTTCTGGGAGCTAGGGTGCCCCTAGTAGTGGCCATCTGGGCAGGTCTAACTGGCCAAAAGGCTTTGGCTAGCATTTGGTATTTTAGTTTTTTATTTCTTTTCTTCCCTTCCGTTATACACCCTGAATGCCACCGCTAGCACCTCTGGCTGTGAGGTAAGGGGCCCCCTGTCCAACCGCCTCAATTTAGCCTTTATGTCCGGGTAGCTTTGAGGAAAATAGTAAGTCATGAGTAGCTGACCCTTTGGAATTTCAGGGTCCTGATTAGTATATTTGAGCATGCCCTCTGTGAGGTGACTCAGGAAGGCGGATGGGTTTTCAGTTTTGTCCTCTATTACTTCCTGAAGTTTTTCATAATTAATGGGTTTAATGGCAGCCTTTCAGAGACCTGTGAAGACGCAGGTTTGGAACTCATCCCACTGCAGACCCAGGGTCCCTGTGTTATAGGGACCTGGGGCTCCCTATCTGGTACTGCTTCAGCCCCAATGGAATGGGTCGAGGTCACTTGGTGAACCTCATCTACATAATTGCACATCTGTTCCCAAACTCTCCTGCGCTCCTCAGGGGTCAGGGTGTTGGACATGATCATATAAGTGTCATGCCAGGTAAAGTCATGAGACTGGGTAAGATACTGAAATTCCTTAATGAAGTTTGTGGAGTTGGAGTTGAAAGAGCCTAGCTCCTTCTCTTACTTGGGAAAAATTGGAGATCGAGAAAGGAACATGGACTCTGATCACTCCCTCTACACCAGCCACCTCCCTTAGCAGGGCTAGAACATGTGCTCAGGACTGCATGGTGGGAGGACTGGGTAGGTTGGGTGAGGAGTTGGGGGGCGGAAGCAGAAACAGAGAGGGGCAAAGGAAATGGAGGAGCAGAGGCCAGAGGGGCCTCTGCTGCAGGAGGCCAGTATGGGTGTGGTTCGTTTGCCAGGTTGAAGTCAGAGAAGGAGGAGGGATTTGGAAGGGGGGTGGGGAGTGAAGCTTTCATCGCCAAAAGGAGGTGTGTGAGTTTGCAAGAAGAGCAAAGATCAGGTTTAGTACACAGGAAAGAGAACGCTTGAAGGTAAGAAATCTCTTTCCATTTGCCTGCTTGCTCACAAAAGTTGTATAAGTCCCATAAAACATTTGGATCTAGGGTGCCATTAGGTGGCCATTTGGATTGATTATCTAAAGGATACTGTGGCCAAATATCATTACACAAGCGAATAATTTTGGTGACTTTAGGTCAGGGGTCACGTGTCTAGTAGACACCCCAGGGGTGAATCTGCCGGAATGGAGGAACCAGATCCCTTGGTGGAGACTGATAAATAGCCAAGTCAGTGTCCAAGGCATCTGAGGTCACAGACTAGTTGGCTGGAGACGAGGAGACAGCACAATGATGGGAGTCAGTGGGAGTCATCACCCCTGTCAGTGTGTGCCGAGCGAAAGCCAAGGGTGTTAAGCACCTGGCACAAGGAAGTTTGAGAGGAAAACTGAAGAGGAGCCTCAACCCAGAGAAGGAATCTCCACCATAAAGATCGGGGACCCACCCATCAGATAAAGTCAATTAAGGGGGCCAGCCATAGCTGTAAAAGTCCTGGCTGGGGGAACCCCCATTCCTCATCCACCTCAAGGATGCCGGATGATCAATGGTTGCGTCTCAGGTCAGCAGAGGAGTGTTTAAATTGACCTAGGGGAAAACTCAATCTGAAGGCCGGTGGTGGATGTGGAACTGAGTGTCTGGGCAAATGGAAGGTGAGACCAGCGTCTGGAGGTCCGGGGCATCAGAAGGAATTCCACCTGCTTAAGTGGTGGTAGAAGAGCCCATCTGAGTCACGCACGGCACCAATGAAAGCACCCAAAAAACCACTCTGGACGCAGGAACTCACAGAAGAGATTTTATTAAGCAGATGAACAGAGTGTCTGCCCTTAAGGGAGAGAGACAGAAAAAGTGAGAGAGAGTACGAGCATGCAAATGACGGAGAGCTATTCTTAAGTAGTGGAAGTTCGCAGTCTAATAATAATTGGACCAATGACTGACAAGGAAGTTCGTTGGGAGGAAGGTAGTGAGTTATCTTAGTTGATTGTTCATAGTCAGTAACAATCTAGGTTGTAAAATGGTGTGTGGCGGGGCAGAATCAGGGTAGAAATGGCTATACCCTTGTTTCCTTTATAATTTAGTGGTAAGTACAGGGGAGGGAAAGGAAGAGAAGGGGACAAGACTCAATCAAGCAAAATTAGATGTAAAAATATGCAAGTTAATTTATTAGTGAATAAATGGTATGTTCAATATGGATAATTGGGGGGAATAAAAGAAGGGAGAATTCAAGAATGACCATAGATTTTGTGAAACTGGATAAGTAAAACTCACTTAAATTTTCTACTATAGTGTTAAGACTGAAGAAACAGAAGGACCCGGGTGGTCATGTTCCAGTGATTACTCTCATCTCTAATTGTGCCAACTTTTATTGGTATCAACATAGTGATCCCTGTTTCTCCTTGTGAAAGGTGTTTGAGTTATAATTGTTTCCTCTTCTCAGCTCTAACAGTGATGTAGTCTGATAAAAGGAGGGACACGTCTCCTTAAATAAATCCATTTTCTTATTTTATTTTTCAATTTTGCAGTGTTGGGGATTGAACCCAGGACTTCATGCATGCTAGGAAGGCATCCTAACACTGAGCTACATCCTAGCCTAGTTTTCTTGTTTTCAAAATAAAAAGTGAAAGTAAGGAATTTGAAAACTGTTTTGTTTTTTAAAAATAGTCCCTGTTTCAGAATTAGTTTATGTTTTCATTACCAAGATGGACACTTGGCTATGGGGTCAATTTTTCCATTTTTAAATTGTCTTTATATGTTTCTTTGTAGTTGGTCTCTTCCTATGGTAATGTCCATTTGCCACCGTGGCACCGGTATGGCCTTAAGTGGAGGTATGTATGTGCATTTTTATACACATATACACTTGCACTTCTTTGAAGAACTGCTATTTCTGTGACTTTTGTCAGTCACTGCCTTCTGCAACTCAGAGATTTGATTTAGAGAGATTGATGAGTCCTTTTTTTTGGTTTTGTTTTGTTTGGTACCAGGGATTGAACCCAGGGGCACTGAGCCATATCCCAAACCCTTTTTATTTTTATTTTGAAACAGGTTCTCTCTAAGTTGCTTACGGCCTTACTAGGTAGCTGAAGCTGACTTTGAACTTGGTGATCCTCTTCCCTCAGCCTCCTAAGCCACAGGATTAGAGGCCCAGCTATAATGAGACCCTTTAAGTTCATTCATTCATTTGCTTTTTTGTTTTGGTACTGGAGATTTAGTCCAGGGGTGCTTTGCCACTGAACTATATCCCCAGCCCTTTTTAATTACTTTATTTTGTATTAATGCATTATAGTTGTACATAATAGTGAGGTTCATTTTGATATATTCATACATACATATTACATAATTTGCTTCATTTCAGTCCAATACTTCCCCTTTCTCTTTCTGCATCCCCCAGTTACCTTCCTCTGCTTTACCCTTTTGTTGTAGTTTTGAGGTGCTAGGGGTTGAACCCAGGGCCTTGTGCATATAGCCAAGCACTGTATACCTAAGCTATACCCACTGGTCTAACTCTACCCTGTTAATTTTTTACTTTTTTTTTTTTAACATAAGTTTATTTATTTATTTATTTATTTAAAAAGTTTCTTTTAGTTGTCAATGAATCTTTATTTATTTATATGTGGTGCTGAGAATTGAGCCCAGTGCCTCATACATGCTAGGCAGCCACTCTTACACTGCACTATGACTCCAGCCCTATTTTTTATTTTGAGACAGGTATTCACTAAGTTGTCCAGGCTGACCTCAAATTTGTCATTCTCTTGCATCAGTCTCTTGAATAACTGGGATTCTGGGATTATGGGTGTGTGCTACTGCATCTAGCAAAAATATGCATTACTGTTCTGCTTTTTTAAATTAGGATTGAACCCAGGGCCTTGCACATACTAGGCAAGTGATCTGTCACTGAGCTATATTCCCAGCCCTCATTCATGCTTTTTTGTTTTGTTTTGTTTTGTTTTTTGTGGTACTTGGGATAGAACCCAGGGGTGTTCTACCATGGAACCATATCCCCAGCCCTTTTAATTTTCAATTTTTAAAGTTTTTAAAATTTATATGTTTATTTGATACTGGTGATTGAATCCAGGGATGCTTTACTATCCCCAGTCATTTATATTTTTTATTTTGAGATGGTCTCACTAATTTGTTAAAGCTGGCCTCAAACTGGCAATCCTCCTGCATCAACTTCCCAAGTTGCTAAAGGATTAAATGTGTGTGCCACCACACCCAACTTTATTTTGTTTTGTTTGAGACAGGGTCTCACTAAATTGCCTAGGCTGGTCTAGAATTTATGATCCTCCTGTGTAGGCCTCCCAGTTGCCAGGATTATGGAATGTGCCACCATGCCCAGCTCCTCATTTTTTGGGGGGCGGGTGGTGGTTAAACCCTGGGGTGCTTAATCACTGAGCCATATCCCTGGCCTTTTTGTATATATTATTTAGAGACAGGGTCTCACTAAGTAGGTGAGGCTGGATTTGAATTTGCAATCCTCTTGCCTCAGCCTTCTGAGTTGCTGGGATTATAGGTGTGTGCCACCACACCAGTTTCCTCTTTTATTCTTTTTTATCAATTAATTATGAGTGTCTGCTATGCCGAAGTTCTTTTATTAGCAGATTTTTAACTAATTTCCTAGTACTTACTGATATTTATTAAAATGAGAGCAGAGATTGAAATGTGATAGTCAGGTGTGGTGGCACACCTCTGTAATCCCAGTGATTTAGGAGGCTGAGGCAGGAGTATTGCAAGTTTGAGTTTAGCCTTGACAAGTAGGTGAGACCCTTTCTCAAAATAAAAAATAAAAAAGGGGCTGGGGTTGTGACTCTGTGGTAGAACACTTGAGTAAATTTTAAGATCAGATTTATAATTACTTTTTTGATAATTTCTTTTTTTTTTTTTTCTCTGTATGTCAGATTTATTTATTTATTTATTTATTTTTTATTTATTCTTTTATTTACTTACTGATTCATTGAACACAAATGGAGTACAGCTATTGTTTCACTGGTTGTACACAAAGTAGAGTCACACCATCTGTGCATTCATGCATGTACACAGGGCAATGGTATCTGTCACACATTCTGTTATTAATTTTACCCCCCACCCACCCCCACCCCTCCCTTCCCTCTATGCTAGCTATCTTTCCTCCATTCTTGCCATCTTTCCCCCCCACATTATGCATCATCATTCATATATCAGAGAGACCATTCGGCTTTTGGATTTTTGGGATTGGCTGATCTCACTTAGCATAACAGTTTCCAACATCATCCATTTACCTACAAATACCATAATTTTATTCTTCTTTATGGCTGAGTAATATTCCATTGTGTATATATACCACAGTTTCTTTATCCATTCATCTACTGAAGGGCATCTAGGTTGATTCCATAATCTAGCTATTGTGAATTGAGCAGCTATGAACATTGATGTGGCTGCATCACTGAGGCAATCTGATTTTAAGTCCTTTGGGTATAAGCCAAGGAGTGGGATAGCAGGGTCAAATGGTGGATCCATTCCAAGTTTTCTAAGGAATCTCCACACTGCTTTCCAGAGTGGCTGCACCAACTTGCACTCCCACCAGCAATGTATGAGTGTACCCTTTTCCCCACATCCTCGCCAACACCTGTTGTTGCCTGTGTTCTTGATAAAAACAATCAGCAATGTGAAGAGAGAGCCTTCTGAGTGGGAGAAAATCTTTGCCACACACACTTCGGACAGAGCACTAATCTCCAGAATCTACCAAGTACTCAAAAATCTTTACACCACGAATACCAATAACCCAATCAATAAATGGGCCAAGGAAATGAACAGATACTTTACAGAGGAAGATCTACAAGCAATCAACAGATTTATGAAAAAATGTTCAACATCACTCGTTATAAGAGAAATGCAAATCAAAACCACCTTAAGATAATTTCTTTTCTTTGTCCTTAGAGTAAGAAATTTTTAGATTGATACTTTCTGCTTGTTGGTATTGAACAGTTTAATCCTAAAGCTTCTTGGGGAAACAAGAGCAGTTTATCAGGCTATAATTTTTCTTATTAGTGTATTTGTTACCACTGAATGAAGAAAAGGAGCCAGGTATTGTGGCCCACACCTATAATCCCACTAACTCTGGAGAAGACAGGATGGCAATTTTGAAGACAACCTCAGAAACTTAGTGAGTTCCTCAGCAACTTCGTGATACCCTGTCTCAAAATAAAAATTAAAAGGACTGGCAATGTAGCTCAATGGTAAAGTACCCCAGGTTCAATCCCCAGAATCAAAAAAAGAAAAAAAGAATGTTAATCTTTTTTAATAGATTGTTGGGTGTGGTGTGAGCCAGACATGATGGCACATACCTGTAATCCCAGTTACTTGGAAGACTGAGGCATGAGAATTGCAAGTTCAAGGTCAGCCTTGGCAATTCAGCAAAGCCCTGTCTCAAAATAATTAAAAGGGCTGGGATGTAGTTAGTGATAAAGCACCCTTGACTTCAATCCCCAGTATCAAAAAAAAAAGAAGGTAGAGAGAGAAAAAAAAGAAAATTTTGGGTTGAGTGTTCTCCAATTCATAGGCAAACCTGCTGCTTAGCCATTCAGCTTTTCTTTTCTTTTTTTTTTTTTGTAGAAAAGTCAAAGGATTTATGGATTTATAAACTAGCTAATGACATCTGAAATGGATCTTTTAGTGCTTCTGGGCTTTTATTGAGATGGGGCATTTGTTATTGATTTTCAAATGTTATCTGTTATACCTTAGGAATTCTGGTCATTCCAGACTGAAATAGTATAGAGAAGATGAAAACCTTTGGAATAAGATAGATCTGAGTTCATCTGCAACTCTATCACTAAGTAGCTGTCAGATATTGGACAAGTTATTTGGCCCCATGAGTCTTTGATTTTATTTTTTAATTTTGATTTTTTTGTGGTGCTGGGGATTGAACCCAGTGCCTGGCACATACTGGGCAAATGCTCTACCACTGGCCTGATTCTCTAGCACTAGCCTCAGATATTTTGTCCACAAATGTAAATAATACTTCTGCTGTACCTGGGGGCAATAATTAGACTTTAAAGATCATAAAACTAATATATAAATTCTTATAAAATGGGTATGATTTGTTGTCTATTAGAATAAACTACGAGTTTATGGATGTATTGTAGTACAGATCAGAACCTCAAGGGAAGTTCCAAATGCATCCAAATGTATACAGTTTGTACAGTGTATGATGTATACAATGTATAAATATATACAGTTTTTCATATGTATCAATTTTGCCTCTATAAAACTAACTAAATAAACCAAGATGACCAAAGCATGTTACAGACATGGGACCCGAATGTGACTGAATTAAGTAAGGCAGAAATCTAGTTGGTAGTATTATATTCTATTTTAGGGTACAAACTGGCAGTCTGTGGGCCATATTTGGTCAACAGATGTGTTTTGCTTGGTCATACTGTAATGAAAAAAATAGAACTTGAGTTCTTTGCCCATTTTTCAAAATCAGATTGTTTTCTTGTTATTAAGTTCCTTGTATAGTCTGGATATGACTCCCTGTCTTTTTTTCTGCCTGTTGTTTCTTTGCTCTGTGGATTGCTTCCTTTGCAGAAATTTTTTGGTTTGATATAATCCTATTTATCTCTTTGTACTTTTGTTCTCTGTGCTTTTGAGGTCTTATCCAAAAAATTCTTGCCTAGACTGATGTCACGAGGTGGTTCCCAAGTATGTTTTCTTCCCATAATTTCAAAGTTTTGGGTTAGGATAACAATAGTTAACAGTAATCTATTGTACATTTCAAAATAGGTAGAAAGAAGTTTGAATGTATTCACTACCAAGAAATGATAAATCTTTAAAATGCTAATTTGCCCTAATTTGATCATTGCACAATGTGTGCAATGTGTATTAAAAAATCATGTACCCCATAAGCATGTAAAATTACTGTGCATCCATTAAAAATAACACGTGTTCTTTTGTTCTACTTGACTCACACATTTGTGTAGCTCTTGTAGGCATTTGGATTTGACTTGCCCATTGGGAGAGGTAGAGGATCTGGGAGGTGACAGAGAGGAATAGGTAGGAAGGAGCAAAAAAAATGCAAAAAGTGAATGCCAGGGACTGGGTGATGCCCAGAGAGCACTAATTTTCCAGTCAGTGGATAAGTATTCTTGTGACACATCGGTGAGTGATTCGGATTTATCAGGCCTCACCTAGGGGTGGATGACATTTGTCTCAAAATTATTTGCTGATTTGCTATATATATATTTTTGATCTGTTTAGTTTTAATTTGGCCTTCTTGGCCTTGGATTTTGGTTATAGAAAGACATACCACACAGTATATACTAACTCATTGCAGTCTGCTTTAAGTACTGTGGTCTTAATTTAGAAAATTAAAGACCAAGTGGAACTTGGGCTATAGAAAATACATCAAGAGTTCTTGTCACCTTCGAGACCCCTGGAGAGAAGTTGAGAAGGGTAGGTTGCTGTTCCATCTACTAGGTCATCATTTTCTTTTCTACATGTAATAATGCCTTGTTATCATTGTGAGAATTTAAATACTTTATATAAAGTTCCTAATACAGGCCTCATGGTATTTATTATTTATATTAATAATTGGTTTTTCTGGTTTGGGGCACCAGGGATTGCACTTAGGGGTGCTTTACAACTGAGCTATATCCCCAGTCCTCTTTTTTATTTTTTACTTTGAGGTTAAGTTGCCCAGGCTTGCCTCAAACTTGTGATCTTCCTTCTTCAGCTTCCTGAGTCATTGGTATTATAGGGCTATACCACCACACCTGGCTACATTAATAATTGAAATAGTTAATCCTCTACATCTCAGAAAATGATCATTTGTAGTTAAAAACTCATTTTCAGCTGTTTGCACATTATGACTTGTTATAGTTCGTGCATTACCAAAATGGGGTGACTTGAAAAACTGATTGTCACCAGAGGAGAATATGCTTCTCAGAAATGCTTTACTTTTCTTCATTGCCTGAATACTTCTGACCCAAGAGAGATTGCAAGGAAATGGAGGGCAGAATACATCATGGTGAGATTAGTATGATAACACTTTAGATAAAAGAGCAATCAGGTGCTCTCAACCCAAGTTTTAATCATCACTTGGACAGCTTCTCCAAGGCTCTTGTAGGTGTTTTCATTTTCATTTGCAGTGACATCTTTAGGGACTTGCTAGGAAGAAGTGTCTAAAAGAGCTTTTGATGGCTTCTGGAAGTGGCAATAAAACTTACTGACAATTTGCACAGTTCTGTATATAGCACTTAACTGTGGTGGAGCCAGCAGGGGCTGGTCTTGGCAGCTAAGCAAAAGCACCATTTAATTTTCTTAGTTGATTAGAAGGGACAGTTTCATTGGCTTTGTTTTTTCTCAGTTAAAAATGTTTCACTGATAGAGGAATCTCTATTTTGGCACTCACGTTCTAGGAGTATGGGCTATTTTTTGATTCCTAGTATACTGAATATTGTATATACTGGGGGGAAGATCTATGAAATCCTGTATTTAATTTCATCTCATGTATTTTTCACATGTGATGAAGGGGAAATTGGCTAAGGTAAATTTTGATTGATTTAACTGATTGATGCACCTGTTTGAAGAGGTCAGCCTCTTTGGTGGTGAAATATAGGTATCCAGCCAGCCTGATCTCTCTTCTATTTATGTCTGGGTTGGCATTTGTGTAATGATCTCAGATCTCTTTGACCTACCAGAGACAATATTTTAAAAACTTTCTCTTCCTGATTACAAAAACATACTGCAAGGAATTAAAATATGATATGACAGAAATGTATGGTTCAGAGAATTTCCCCATAATCCCACCACTCCAGGATAACCTTTATTCTGAGTATAGCTGGAGACTTGGCTATATCTGTATCTATCTTTATATATATATATATTTGTGTGTTTAAGGAATCAATCCATCAGAAAATACCAGCTATTTGAAATATATTTGTCACCATAGCCATTTAATAGCTAAAGAAACAAGCTTGAAAATAGGCTTAGCCAAGTTTACTCAGTATTTAAATGTTTGCTGGGACTTGAAACCTAAATTCAGATTCTTTCCACCAACACTACATCTTTTTTTTTTATTTTTATTTTTATTTTTTTTTCAGTGTTGGAAATTGAATCCAGGGATACTCTACCACTGAGGTACATCTCCAGGCCAATTTATGTTTTTATTTTGGGACCAGGTCTCTATTAGGTGGCCTAGGCTGGTCTTGAGCCTATAATCTTTCCATCTTAGCCCCTCTGGTTGCTGGAATTACAGGAGTGTGCCACTCTACTTTGCTTAAATTCCCTGATTTTTTAATTGTTATTTCAGACTTGGTAGTATTTTTATCTTTTAAAAAGATCCTGATCTTGGGTCCAGGTTGTAGCTCAGTGGTAGAATACATGCTTAGTGTGCAGGAAGCCCTAAATTCAATCCCCAGCATCAAAAAGAAATGAAAAACCTGATCTTGTAAATGTTGATGTGGGGCTATATAGTAGAATAGTTTTAAGAAAAATTGATTTATTTGGAGAGACAGTCTTTTCCTTTTGAATTGAGAAAACTAATGAGAATAATTTGAGACCATTCTTGGGAAAAGGAAAAGCCAAATACACTGTTATTCCCATCTCAGGATTTCCATTGGGTTTGGCTCTGGCAGGTTAGATGAGAGAAGGTGGTGTTTCCTAGGATGAGACAGCCATATCACACACAGCCTGGTCTTCTAGGGTTGTTGCTTGGAGGGTTATTCTTGGGACTTGGCTCTTAGCCTGCTGTCCCATTGAGTGCATAGATCAGGGCTAAGTTTGCCCTGATGTCTCAGGAATGTATGTGGCATTTGAAGTTTCTAAACTTTGTATTGTTACTGAAAATCAAAGAATACTGGAGTTGCTCCTTCAATCTTCTAGCCTCCTATTTATGCAGACTATCAAAGACTAAACTCTGTTGGGTCATAATATCATCCTAAACTTTCTCAAATTATCTCACTTCATGGTACCCTGGTGTCTTCAGTAATTTCTTTCATAGTGTCCCTAAGTCCTTAAGTGTTTACTAAGTGGTTATATCCAAAGACCTGGTCCTACTAATTTATAATCATTTGAAAAATAAACACATAGCCAGGAGTGGTGGTGCATGCCTGTAATCCTAGCCATTCCAGAGTCTGAGGCAGGATCACAAGTTCAAGACCAGCACGAGCAAGTTAGTAAGACCTCGTCTCAGAATAAAATAAAAAGGCCTGGGGATATAGCTCACTGTTAGAGTGTTAGAGTGTTGTCTGCAAGTGTGAGGATCTGGGTTTGATCCCCAGCATTAGGGGGAAAAAAATCCACAATATGTATTTTTTCCACATAAATGGAAATATATATATTTATATTCACAAATATCTATAATTACTACTGAAGTAATATAGCCTTGTCAGACTTTATAATTTCCATCCTTTTTTTTTCCACATAGGGAGATAGTCTTCCAAAGTTCATAAAATTACAACACTGGAACCCTAACCTAACCCTAACCCTAACCTGCATATTTGCAGTTATGGAAAAGTGAGTATTCTCTTACAGAGGTCAGATTGGGAGTAACAAACACAATTGGGATTAGTGCACTGGTGTCTGTTGCTTAGAATGTAATCAAGATTTCATCCTGAAATTGAGCTTCTTGATCAAGAGATGCTTTTGAAGCTTTTGAATGGTTTGAATATTGACCTCAGGCTTCTTGAAGAACTAGATTAAGGACAGAGATATGGTCGGTAGAATTGGAGCCGGAAATAGAAAATAATAGTATCTTATGGAGTGTTTAGCCTTTGTACTTTTACCAACACTTTCATTTCACCTCCAAGAAATTATTGCAACAGATAAGATTTCCATTTTATAAAGGATAATTTAGATTTTGAAAAGTTAAGTGAGCTTAAACATATGTGGTAGTGGAGGCAGAATTCTTTCTGAGTCTCCCAAACCCTACCAAGATTAGTAAACCTGGTTGAGGGGTGGGGGTGGAGGAGCAAAATATGTGATAAACTTAAGATTAGGTTAGTGTATCTAAGACAAAAGCTAGAGCAAAATAAAACTCTTAGGACTGATGTTTCTCGGGTTTGTTTTTGTTAGAAAAATGCAAAAGCATAACTTTTGAAAGCTCAGAATCTATAAAGGCTAGGCAGGTAACAAATGAGTAAAGCAGATGAGTAAAGTAATCAAGTGAAATGCATAGTTTTCTACTTTTCATAGAGACACAACCATAAGGAAAATTTTACCTTTTTCCTTTCCTGAAACAAAAAAGTCCAAGAACAGATACAATTGACATCTAGTCCAATGTTGGGGAGACATTAATGAATATTGAGGATCCTGGCAGGATTCCTTAGATACACACATACACACACACACACATACATACATACACGTGCACACACACACACACCTTCAGCTGATTGTTGTCATGCAGTAATTCAGGCCTAATATTACTGGATATTCCAGTCAAGAGTAGAAAAATGAAATATTCTGATATGTTAATGAGGGACGATTATTTAGATGTTTAAATAAACAAAAACAAAACAGCAATTGTGAGCCAAACTACACTGTGGCCAAGCATGTTTTAGGTTGAGGACCACCAGTTTGTGACTCTTTTTTTTTGTTTTGGGTACTGGGAATTGAAACCAGGGGTGCTTTACCCCTGAACTACATTCCCAGCCCTTTCTTTTTGTTATTTTGAGATGGGGTATCACTGAGTTGCTGAGGCTGGCCTTGAACTTACCTCCTGCCTCAGCCTCCCGAGCTACTAGTATTATGGGTATGCACCACTGCACCTGCCTGTAATTCCTAGTTTAAGGCAGGGAAGACTTAAGTAGAAAGATTGATGCCTTTCTTAACAGTGGTCATTATCTTTAAAAAAGGTGCTTTTATATGGATAGCACAGCAGTCTATGATTTAATATGTGCTTCCTATTTCCTATGTTCTTTGCCCCTTAATCAGTTTCACTTCATATCTTTCTTTATACACATGAAAGTTAGCTGATTGCCCTTTGCTTTGATCCTTTGCTGTGTGGGCCAAGAAGTTTGACTTTGTTAGTTTATTCGGTGTTTATTCAGCTCTATGGGCTATTTTGGATATTCTAACCAGAATGTCAGTTTATTAATTTTCAGTGAAAGGGGGCTTTGGAGATAGAGCTTAGTGGTGGAGCATATGTTTTGAATATGTGAGGCCTTGAGCAGCACCACAAGCTAACAAAAAAAAATTTATAATGAGAAAAGTAGTTAAACTCCCCAGTACTGTTTCCTGGTGTATGCATTCAGTTATAATTCAAAAGTTGTCTAATAGTAGACAATCAAACAAGAAGAATTAGTTGATTGATCTTAATAGCTAGTGTCATTGATTATATGCATCCATTTCCACTCTACATTCCTGCTACATGTACCTGGTATTCTTGTAACTGATACAAGACATTTTTTTTCTTTGGACAATACTGGGGTATTCTGCCTACGTTTTCATAGTAAACATGTTTTTTATAGGTTCAACTCCTTCATGTTAACATATGTCTTTTTGTTTTAAGAGCAAAAGAAAAGCTGGGCATGGTGGCACATACCGGTAATCCCAGGGACTCGGGAGGCTAAGGTAGAAGGATCACAAGTTCAAAACCAGTGTCAGCAACTGAATGAGGCCCTGTCTCAAAAAAAAAAAAAAAAAAAAGGGCTGGGGATGTGGTTTAGGATTAAGTGCCTTGTGTTTAATCCCTGATACCAAAAGAAGAAAAAAAAAATTAACAATTCCAAGCATATTATCTGCAGGTCACCTAAATTTCCTTGATAAGATTTTGGTGGGTTTTTTTTTGTTTTTTTTTTTAACTTAAAGAAATGAAAGTTGACAGTTTATGGTGTATTTTTATGAAGTACAAAGTGATGTTATGATATATGGATTCACTGTGGAATAAATAAATCAAGCTAATGAATATATCCATCACCTCCAATACTTAACCATTTTAGTGGTAGGAAAATTTGAAATTTACTTTCTTAGCTATTTTGAAATATACAATACCTTATTATTAACTATTGATCACATTTGCAATAGATCTAAAAAAAAAAGACAAACCGATTCCTTCTGAGATTTTGTATCCTTTGACCATTATGATCCCACTCCCCTTACAACAGTCTCTGTAGCCACCATTATTCTATCTGCTTCTTTGAGTTTGATTAATTTACACATATCAGTGAGAACACATGCCATTTGTCTTTCTATGCCTGGCTTATTTCACTTAGTATAATAGTCTCCATTTCCATCCATCTTGCAAATTACAGGATTTTCTTTTTGAAAGCTGAATAGTATTCCGTTGTGGGTTGGTGGTATGTTTTCTTTAATCATTCATATTTAACCATTTATCTGTTGATGGACACTTAGTTTGATTTCATTACTTGGCTATTGTAAATAGTGCTACAGTATACAATGGAGTACAGACACTTCTTTGACAAACTGATTTAAAATCTTTGAGGTAAATACCCAGAAGTGGGATTGCTAGGTCATATGAAATTTTTATTTTTAGTGTTTTGAAGAACTGCCATGCAGTTTTGCATAATGGCTATGCTAATTTGCATGTCCTCCAACAGTGTACAAGGGTTCCCTTTTCTCCACATCCTTAAAACTTCCTTTTCCCTCTTTTTGCCAATAACTTTTCTGACAGGTGTGAGTGATATCTTAACTATGATTTTAGTTTGTATTTCCTTAATGATTATCAGTTTGGTGCAGTTTTTCATGTATCTGTTAGCCATTTGTATGTCTTTTGAAAAATATCTATTCAGGATTTTTGGCCATTTTTTAAATTGTTTTTTTTTGGGGGGGGGTCTTGCTATTACATTGTTTAAGTAAAAAAAAAAAAATTGCCTGAGGTTCAGTGGTAGAGTGTTTGCCTAATGCACAGTCCTTGAGTTTGATCCCTAGCACTGGGTGGCAATGGAGTGGGGAGAGTCATTGCCCAGATCCACATCACTACAGTTTTCCTCTAGTAGTTTTAAAGTTTTTGTTCTTAAAGTCTTTAATCCATTATTAGGTTAATTTTTGTATATGGTGTGATATAAGGGTCAATTTTATTCTTTTGCATGTAGATACCCTGTTTTCCCAACAAGAAGAAACTGTTCTTAGCCAGGTGTGGTGGCACACCCTTGTAATCCCAGTGCTTGCTAGATTGAGGCAGGAGGATCACAAATTCAAGGTCAGCCTCAGCAGTTCAGTGAGACCCTATCTTAAAAAATTTTTAAAAAGGGGCTGGGAATGTAGCTTACTGGTAAAGCACCCCTGGGTTCAATCCCTAGTACCACTCCCTTCTCACATACACACTAGAGACTATTCTTTTCCTGTAGTGCATTCTTGGCATCTTGGTCAAAAACCATAGTTAACCTCAGACATTCATGGATTCATTTCTGGACTCTGTTGCATTGGTTGATGTATTCTGTTTTTGCCAGTGCCATAGTGTTTTTGTTTTTGTTTTTATTTTGGTGGAAGTGGAGGTTGAGCCCAGGAATGCTGTACCACTGAGCCATACCTTCAGCTTTAAATAAATTTTTTTAAAATTTTGAGACAGGGTTGCTGCAGCCTTCATGGCTGAACCCTAGAAACTGGTGAGGGGCGATGGGGAATTAAGAAAGACACACAAACATTTATAGAGAGTAGTCTGGGACCGGGTGGGACACTGATCTCTAATGGAGGAACAGTGACCCAGAGGTAGCTCAGCGTGTTTATTATATAAAGTCTCGCAATCAGGAAGTTAAAACTATAGGGGCATTGCTCTTTGTGCACTAAAAAGTTACAGAACTAGAAAGGTTTTTGTAGCTATTGTACTGTTGCAATGCTAGGAAAGTCCTGTTATTATCTTGCTGCACCCAGGAAACCCATTGTCCAGAGTTTCTGCAAAGTAGGCAGGCTTGAAGGTTGCAGCACTTGCAAGATATTGTGGTTATCTTGTTAAGTTCAGAATTCTCTATCCCCTGACAGCTGGAGTCTGAGCTCAAGGTCAAGACTGTTATTATTCCCTACACAGAACTTCCTTAGGCAGGGCTTTACCATAGCTTCTGGGCAATCTTGTCCTGCATCTTTACACAGAAAGTTTCCAGAGCAAAGCACAGCCACAACTTCAAAGACCATGATCCAAGTCACTGCTCTCCACACAGGGTCTCACTAAATTGCTAAGGCTGGCCTCGAACTTGGGATTCTCTTGCCTTGGCCTCCTGAGTCTCTGGGATTATAGGTGTGTGCCACCATGCCTGGCTGCCTATTTTTCTTTTAACTCAACTCTCCCTGAAATTACCCCATCCACACTTTAAAACTTCACTTATCACTTACATGCAGATGATCCTCAAATTCGTATTTTTAAATCAAAACTCAGCTAGCTTTAGGCCTTAGCTGCTTATTGAACATCTTCACTGTGATGTTTCTTAAGTACCTCATATATAAACATACTCTAAATCAAACCTATCTTCCTCTGCGTTCCCCACGTCACTATCAAACCCCAAGCAAATCAAAACTACTGAGGCGAACTCAACTGAAAAACAATCTGCTGGGCTGGGGTTGTGTCTCAGTGGTAGAGAACTTGCCTAACACGTTAGGCCCTGGGTTCGATCCTTAGCACCATGTAATAAATAAATAAATAAAGTAATTAAAGGTATTGTGTCCATGTATAGCAAAAGTTTTAAAACAAAAGAAATAACCTGCATTTTCTTTGTTCCCTGTATGAATAAAGGAGATCACCATCCTTGACTAATCTTGTTCACTCCCTACTCCAAAATTTTATATTTTTTTAGTTGTCCTTTATGTCTTTTTAGTTGTTCCTTTTCCATTCAAACTATTTTAGCTTTTTCAACTAAGATTTAGAATTAATATGATTTCCTATTCAAAATTCCTGCTTTCCTTCTGATTCTCCTTTGACTTAATTCCCCCGTTGATGCCAGGTTTATCTTCTTAAAGGACATCTCTGACCATATCATTCTCCAGCCTAAACTCTTTAATGACTCTCCAATTACATTAGTTATGAAAGTATTTGGCCCAAGTAACTCTTCTCTTCTACTGAGGCCATGGCATTATTTTTTTTCTATCTATAACATGGCCTAAGAAGCCTTCTTACTGTTGTACTAATTGATAGAAATTACTAATTGATAGAAATTGGAACTGAGGTAAACTCGGGCACCAAGATGTAACCTACTTGTTATCCTTGACCAAAAGGACTGACTATGGACCTTTATGATTGAACATCATATTCTGCTTCTCCCCGCTTCCCAGCCCCCGACTCTTTCCTCAAAGTTCAGCTTGACTAGGGCTGGGGATATAGTTCAGTTGGTAGAGTGCCTGCCTTGCAAGCACAAGGCCCTGGGTTCAATCCCCAGCACCGCAAAAAAAAAAAAAAAATTCAGCTTGACTACATCTCTGAGAAAAAAGTTTTTGGGGATACTGATAGTCTCCCCCCCCCTACCAGGTGGATTTTAATTCTTCCACTTTTTATTTCATAACATGATGTGCATACATACACCTTTGTTACAGTGCACATCTCTCTGTATTATAGGTTGATGTATTTAAATACCTCCTTTTGGGGCTGGGGTTGTGGCTCAGTGGTAGAGTGCTTGCCTAGCATGTGTGAGACACTGAGTTCGATTCTCAGCACCACATATAAATAAATGAATAAAATAAAGGTCTATCAACACCTAAAAAAATTAAAAAATGAAATAAATATCTCCTTTACTAGGCTGTAAGCTTCATAAGGTCATAGACTAGGTCTTAATTTTCCTTCCACAAATTTAGCATGTAGTATGCTCTCAATAAGTGTCAGTGAAAGAAGGAAAAGTGCATGTTTGCTGCTTTTGAAAATAGAACAAGCCTCTAGAAATTATAGTCTCTGCGTCCTGCTTTCCATTTCCTACCATTTATGAATGTTTCATGTTCACTTAAGAGTTGGAAAGAGTTGGCACAACCATCTCAATAACATTACTATCAGAAGGTTCCTTCTAGTTGAATTGGTATAATTCTAGGCACTCTTTTGCATTGATTGAAAATGAAGCAGTAAATGCTTATTAAAATAATCCTATATATTTTCAGGAGGTGTGCCCTTTTATCTTACTGTTTAGAATTACTCTGTAATTGCTGACAGAAATGTGTAGAGGTAGAAACTAAGTAACAACTTGTGTGGTAGAGATTATTTCTTTTAACAGCTTTGTGGAGCTTTATGAAGACATTCACGTAACAATTTACATACTTAAAATGTATAATTAAGTGATTTTGTATATTCACAGAGTTGTATTACAAATTAATTTTGGTATATTTTTATTACTGCAAAAGAAGCCCCACATCCATTAGTAGTCACTACCTAGCCCTATCCTCCTCAAATGCCACACAACTAGTAATCTGCTTTCTGTCTCTATACCCTTATCTAATCTGAACATTTTTTATATAAATGGAATAGATACAATACATGATCCTTCATGACTGGTTTTTCACTTGGCATGTTTTCAAAGTTCATTCATGTCATAGTATGTATCAGTACTTCATTTCTTTTTATGGGTGTAATACTCTGTTGTATGGACATACCATATTTAATTTACACATTCATTAATTAATAGACATTTGGATTGCTTTCTTATTTATTTAGGTACTGGAAATTGAACCCAGGGGTGCTTTACCACTGGGCTACATCCCCAGCGCCTTTTTTAAAAAATATTTTTTTAAATTATTTTTTATTCTCTTAGTTATAGATGGACACAATATCTTTATTTTGTTTATTTTTATGTGGTACTGAGGATTGAACCCAGTGTCCCACGCATGCAAGACAAGCATTGCACCACTGAGCCATAACCCCAGCACCCCTAGCACCTTTTTTATATTTTATTTTGAGTGAAGGCCTTGCTAATTTGCTGAGGTTGGCTTTGACCTTGTGATACTCCTGCCTCAGGACTGTGTGTGTGTGTGTGTGTGTGTGTGTGTGTGTGTGTAGCTCAGTGGTAGAGTGCCTGCCTTGCATTTGTGAAGATCTGGATTCAATCCCCAGCATTGCCAAAAAATAAAAAATAAAATAAGCTTGGTTTGCCAAGCCTGGAATAGTGGTGCACATCTATAATGCCAGGAACTCAGGAGGCTGACTTAGGAGGAATGCAAGTTCAACTTAGTGAGGCCCTAGGCAAATTAGTAAGCCCTGTCTCAAAAAATAAAAAAGGCTGGGGATGTGGGTTCAATGGTAAAGCCCCTCTGGTTCAATCCCCATTACCAAAAAAAAAAAAAAAAGAGAGAGAGAGTTCTTTATATATTCTGGATAGAGGTCCCCAATCTCTTTGCCAAGTCCTGCTTTCTTCCCTTCCAGGTATTGTTCTCAAGAATACCACCAAATAGCTGGGCACAGTGACATGTGCTTGTAAGCCCCAACAACTCAGGAAACTGAGGCAGAGGATTGCCAGTTCAAAGCCTGCCTCAGCAATTTAACCAGACCCTATGCAATTTACCACGACCCGTCTCAAAATTTGAAAAAGGGTTGAGGATATAGATCAGTGATAAAGTACCCCTGGGTTCAATTCCCAGTACAAAATAAAAAAGAATACCATCTAATAAATGTCTGCACTCTTAAAAAAAAAAAAAAAGAAGTTCCTCATCAGACACATGGTTTGCAGATGTTTTCTCCCATTTCTGTGGGTTGTCCTTGTATTTTCTTCTTAGTATTATTTGTAGCATCAAAGTTTTTAATTTTGATGAAATACACTTTATTTTTTTGTGTTGCTTAATGGGTTTTGGTGTGCCTACTCCAAGATTATAAAGATTTGTTCCTATGCAGTCTTCTAAGAGTTTTATAGTTTAATTTTAACAACTAGATTTATTATCCATTTTGAGTTAAAAAAATTTTTTTTTTTATCTGGTACTAGGGATTGAACTCAGGGGCACTTTATCACTGAGCTACCTCCCTAGCTTTTTTAGTTTTTAATTTTGAGACAAGGTCCTGCTAAATTGCTGAAGCTGGCCTCAAACTCAGAATCTTCCTGCCTCAGCACCCCAAGTCACTGGAATTACAAGCATGGTCCACTGTGCCCCAGTTCTGGTTAAATTTTTGTTAAGCTAGAGATATGAATAATAAAAATTTTTTTTACTCATTTCCTTGGAGCAAATATACTCTTTTTCTTATTGAGACAATGATCTAGCAAGGGGGCTACTTCTAAACTCTCAGGTAAGGTCATTATACAATAGGATATTGAAAGGAGGAATAACCTTACTAAACATACTGCAATTTGCCAAGCATGGTGGCCCATACCTATAATCAGAGACTGAGGCAGGAGGATCTCAAGTTTGAGGCCTACTTGGGCAATTTAGCAAGACCCTCTCTCAAAATGAAATAAAAAGGGCTGGGGATGTAGCTCAGTGGTACAGTGCCCTGTGTTCAATCCGTAGTACCACATACACACATTAAGAAATACTTTGTATTGAGATGACCATCAGCTTGCAGATAACTAATCTGCCATGATAAACTTGAACATGAGTTTAAATTTTCTGTATTTCAGAATTGTATAAGATGCCAGGGGCTTTCATAGTAACCCATTTTACACATTATATTAGTTGTAACTGGTTGGAGTTGTGATGGGCTATTTGTTTCTCCTCAGGGGTCTACCTCTTTGGCTTGTCGGCCTTGGTGCTCCCTGGAAACTTTGAGTCTTATTTGGAATTTGTGAAATCCCTGTGTCTGGGACCAGCACTGATCCACACAGCTAAGTTTGCGCTTGTCTTCCCGCTCATGTATCACACCTGGAATGGAATCCGACACTTGGTAAGTTAATTATGAATTTGCCTGTTTTCTGAGTGAAGGGAGTGAGGAAGCTGGGAAGATCCTCTCTATTGCTGAGTTTAGTGCTCTTCTTCCTTTTCTTTTCTTTTTTTTTTTTTGGCGTCGGGGCTTGAACCTAGAGCCTCACACATGCTAAGCACACATGCTGTACCAACTGAGCAATACCATAAACCCCCAGTGCTATTATTAAGGTTAGTTATGCTGGACCTTCACTCAAGGTTCTCTGGGGGAAAGTTAAATAAGACCTCCTCAGCATTCCTTAATGGGTGTAGCCTCGACAGATACTTGCAGGCTCTCAGAGTGAGCTCTTCCAGTTTTAAGAGAGATATTATTAAAAGACACCCCTGAAGCCAGATCATTCATCTGGCATAGGAGCATATTTATTACATAAATTTGAATTGGTGCCTGTTAGGTATCAAGCACTGTTCTAAATACTGGGGATATCCTTTATGAGCTAAATAGATTAATATGATTGCTGCTTTTAGTTTACCATTATTGGCAACTCAAAGTGACAAGGTTTTTAATATTCACTTTTGTTAGCTTGACATTAGATTGTGTTAACTATTTTTATTTCTTTTGAGTGATTGTAGAGAATGGGGCCAACATTAAGAGAATCTGGGTGCCTTGGATTCCAGATTTTAATCTTGGGTTTAGGAATCTTTTATTAGTGGACCGTAAACTGTCCATGTTGCCTCCTACATGACCTTGGTGTCAGTTCAAAACGGGTGTTTCTGTTCTTCTCATAAAGAAAATAAAGAGGTTTGGGTGCTGTGGTGCACACCTATAATCAGCAATTTAGGAGGTTGAGGCAGGAGAATCCCAAGTTTGAGGCCAGCCTCAGCAACTTCGTAAGACCCTATCTCAAAATAAAAAAATAAAAAGGACTCGGGATCTAGCTCAGTAGTAGAGGACCTGTGCAGTCAATATCCAGTACCCCCAAATAATCAATAAATATGGGAATTAAGCTTTCATAATCAAATCCGCCCCAGGTCAAAGATCAGTCCCTCCTCCAACATTTTAAGATTTCTTTTTTTTGTGGTCTCCCTACCCCTAGTCTTGTATCCTTCCTGAAGAAGACAGTTAAAATTTTATTCTTTCCACCTGTAATTCCATTTCCTCTGGAGACCGAGGCAGAAGGATTGCAAGTTCAAGGCCAGCCTGGACAATTTAGCAAGTCCCTGTGTCAAAATTTGAGAAAGGACTGGGGATATAATGCTCAGTTGTAGATTGACCCTGGGTCCATTCCCTAATACCTCAAAACAAGGAAAATCTCTCTGGTTTTCCATTACATCTAAACCTGAGCCAACTGTCAGGTAGATGGTTTTACCTTTTATTTGACCAAAACTTCCACATTAGAGCCTTAGAGAGATGTGCTTGGTAGATTTCAGTCTAATCCAATAGATAGTTCAATGGAATTAAAAAAAAAAAAGACTTAATGACCTAGTAAATTAAATGTATCTATTAACTGTTCCCTGAGGTGGTGTTGGTTTGATTTAAACTGACTTTTCACTTCCCTGAGGGAGAGTTAGTGGGGAGGGAGGGCATTTCCATTAATGACTTCTTATTCCAAGAAAGGAAACTCTCTAAAGAAAATCCCTGATCAGCTTCCTCCATCCACATCCTGGCTCAGACAGGGACTTACCATATACTTGCTTTTTTCTTGGTATGAAGGAGAGGGAAGGGATGTTGCTAAAAGCTCAGTCCTTGTCCCTGATGCCAGTCCAGTAACGAGGACACGTTTTTGAGAAAAAGGAAAAAGGTTTATTGCTTTACTAGCAAAGGAGAAACATTGGGACTCCTGTCCCAAAGGCTGTATTTCTGCTCATCAGCAGGAACAGGGGGCTTTTAAAGAGGTGATTCAGTCTTCATTCCATATGTTCTCTGTTGGAGTTGTAATTCACTTGTTAATTTGGGGGGTAGTAATTTCTGAGATCTTCTGGTACCACCCCTATAGTCTGGATTACTTCATTTCTATGGTGGGTGTGTACTCAAGGACAGATAACTCTGCCTAGTATGGGGAAGGAAGGTACTGTTTCCCCGGAGATTAGGAACTGCGAGAGATTAGGGAGGAGCAGGGAGAGAGGAAGAGAAAGAAACATGCCCATTTTAAAAATAAATTGCAGTGCTTACTTCGGAAGCACATATATTAAAATTGGAATGATACAGAGAAGATTAGCATGGCCCCTGCATAAGGATGACACACAAATTCGTGAAGTGTTCCATAGTTTAAATAAAATAAAAATAAGTTGCAGTTTGCAGAGCAGGTTATATTCAAAGCATAAAATGGCCGGGCGTGGTGGCGCATGTCTATAATCCCAGCACCTGGGAGGCTGAGGCAGGAGGATCGCAAGTTCAAAGCCAGCCTCAGCAACTTAGCGAGGCCCTAAGCAACTCAGTGAGACCCGTCTCTAAATAAAATACAAAATAGGATGTGGCTCAGTGGTGGAGTGCCCCTGGCTTCAATCCCCAGTACCAAAAAAAAAAAAACAAAAAACAATGAAATGGACCACTGTTGCAGGAAAAGAGGTTTTACAGAATCCTAGAACTCAGGACTTTTCTGCCCTGATTCCTGTATATGATGGAAATTTCTTTGGTGAGAGATGTATGAACCTAAAGGCTCTTCCTTTTTTTTTTTTTTTTTTCCTTTTTTTGTACTGGGAATTGAATGCAGGGGCACTCAACCACTGAGCCATATCTCCAGTCCTTTGTTATTTTGAGACAGGGTCTTGCTAAATTGCTTAGGGCTGTTATGGGGTGCAACTTAAGAACAGACCGGTCACCACTGAGAAGTCCAAATTTGAGAACCTTTATTAAGCCGGCTGCTGTCTCACACAATGCCCCAAAAATGGCTATTGGGAGAACAGTCCCTACCACAGGGTTGCAGGGGTTCTTATACCAAAAATCACATCAATCATAAGTGTCTGTTGTTATCATTCAAAATTATAAACTTACGTCATGAAATCAGCAGCAGATGGGGAAGTGGATCAAAACAATCTTATTTTCGGTACCGGTTAAAGAACAGTCACTAACTTCGGACAGTCATTGTTGACATGGTGCATTGGTTAAGAAAAAGAGAACAATTTTTATCATATAAGAATTGTCATTTTGCATTGTTAAACATGTCATGCTAAGTAACTGATGATGGGTACAGAGGTGGGGCGTTCCCATGGGAGAAGCATTTTCTACATAACATGGACTCTCAGAGCAAAATGGAGTCTGTTTAGTCATTGCCCATATAGCCTGACCTATAACATTTCCATGGAGCCAAATCTGTCAGCCCATCATAAGGGCCTTGCTAAATTGTTGAGGCTAGCCTTGAACTTGCACTCTTCTTGCTTCAGCCTCCTGAGTCACTGGGATTACGGGAGTGTGCCACTGTGCCTGACTTCAACTAGTGTTTTTTAAAATGTGGTTTCAACCCAGTGGGAAGAAAATTTAGTGGGTTGCTACCTCCAAAAGTAGAAAATACAAAATGCAGCACACGTTAGTATCGGTAAATGTTTGTTGTTTCTTGAACTTTTGGTATATTATACATACAGTTCTACGTGGTTCCAATTTGAAAGTTATTTATTAGTAGAGTCATAGTCAAAACAAAATTGAAATACTGTGTTCTAGATCCCCAAGTATTTTTTAAAATACTAGTCTTCCAACAGATGTTCTAAAAAGGAATTTTGTAATTGACCATACATGAATATTATATCCCCCTTTTTGAGATTCACAGTACACATTAATTGAGAGTCTTGCACTTAAATGTTTATCAAATAATATGACCATAGAATTCCCCCCACCCCAGTATAATGCTTTACAACATTATGCAGAACCAGTTGTGGAGAAACAGTTCAGTAAACACTGATCTACATGTATTGGCCAGAGGAAAAATTTTACCTATTCTGTCTGGAAGCTTTTGTATGAAGGTTCTATGGCCATTCTAGAGACTACTCTTTCTACTACCTCCATACTGGACCTTGATTTTCTGTCGTTGGGATAAGTGGCTACTAAAGTACCATAATGAGAAGGGTAAAGCTTGGACCTAAGGATGTGCTTTTCCCCACACAGAGAGGAGGTGCCTATTCCAGTAGATAGAGAATTTATTTGTGAGAAAGTTGCTAAGAGTGACCAGGTTCCTGATTACTGGGGGTGAGGGGATTATTTCTTTCTAATTTTTTTTCTTTTTTCTACAGATGTGGGACCTTGGAAAAGGCCTGAAGATGACGCAGCTCTACCAGTCTGGAGTGGTTGTCTTAGTTCTTACTGTGTTGACCTCTCTAGGGCTGGCAGCCATGTGAAGAGCTGAAGATCCCAGCATCATCTTCCTACACATTATTACATTGATTTGCCTTCCTATTTGTCACTCTTATCTCCTGTGAACAAAATTCTCATGATGTGTTTAAATCCTTTTGTGCTTGTAGATCCCTTCAGAACTCAGATGAGTAGCTTATAGAACCACAGTAGTAGAAAAAGGTCCAGTTCCTCTCTTGTTTCTGATGATGGAGTGGCTGCAAAAACTCCCTTTCCCTGCCCACAGCTCACAGCCTACTCTGAGCCAAGGAGCCCTATTCTCTCTCCATGTTGGACTTTGATTTGTGCTGAGGGTCAGCGTTTGGCTCCTTCTTACTGAAACAGTGGAAACAATGCCAGTTCTGTAGCCTCTGCCCTGGGAACTGGGGGTGAGGCTTTGGGTGCCACTGCCTGTGGGTTGCTGGCTTAAAGGACAGTTCTGTTCATTGGTCAGAGCCCAGAGCCTTTAGCACCCACACAGTGTGACTGAAAGAAGATAGGTAGGAGTAGAGAATTATCCAGGCCCAGCTACAGGGAGATAAAGAGGGTGAGTTGGTTCTTGGAGCAGATATTTCGGGAAGAAGATCTATAGCAAGAAGAAGATCCAGAAAATTATCATTGACTACAATGAAGGGTTTTGTTTTGTTTTGTTTTTGCATTTCTGGAAAGGCAAACCTTTTAATGTCATGTTTTCTAATTCAAGTTCTTGGTTATCTTTTTCTGAAACTGAATTAAAATACTCATTTTATCTCTGACTCTCCTTGAAATCTCAGGAAACCAAGAGGACAACTTTTCCTCTACCTCCCTCAGGTCTCATTTATACCCACTAGTGATCTTTCCCAGAAGGGAAATAGTTTGTCCTACAACTCACCACTAGAAAAATTTTCAGGGATTCAAAATGTAAATGACCAGAGATATGAATATCACAGAGAAACCACAGAAAAGGAAAGGAAGCTAAGCATGTACAGAACTTTTGGGTTATTACAGGCTTCAAAATCCTATTGAGAATGAATTATATGCCTCATACTACAGTTAAGCAAATTATCCAGTGAGGGACCAGAGGACCAGTAGAGGTGACAACTAAAGGATGATGTCTAAATATTGGTGGTGGGGGGTGGGTATTGAAATCCTAGCCCCCCAAATATATGTATATAATGGTTCATCTTAATGCTTTTATAATCCATATAGGTCTGACCTTTGTACCCCTAAATCTCTTGGCAGAAGTACTGTTTTGATAGTCTGCAAATTCTGGAGTAAGAGGTTTGTTTTGTTTTGTTTTGTTTTGTTTGTTTTTGGTACTAGGAATTGAACCCAGGGGTGCTTAACCACTGATCCACATCCCCAACACCATTTATCTATCTATCTATCTAGCTATCTATCATCTATCTATCTATCTATCTATCTATCTATCTATCTATCTATCTATCTATCTACTTAGTACCAGGAATTGAACCCAGGGGCACTCAACCAATGAGCCATATTCCATCCCTTTATATTTTGAGACAGGGTCTCAGTAAATTGCTTAGGGCCTTGCTAAATTGCTAAGGCTGATTTTTGAACTTGCAGTCCTCCTGCCTCAGTATCTCAAGTTGCTGGGATTACAGGCATGCACCAATGCCTGGCTCCTTCTTAAAATTTTGAGACAGAGGCTTGGTATGTTGCCCAGACTGGCCTTGAACTTGTGATCCTCCTGCCTCTGGCTTAGCCTCCAAGTAACTGAGATTATAAGCTTTTGTCACTGCCTGGAAAGAAATGGCTCTTGTTACTTTGAGTTGTTGGCCAATTAGTTAAACCTGTAGGTAGGATAGGAGTAAAGTGACTCTAGTTGGTGTCTGTTGGATAGGAAGATCTTAAGACAGTGGAAACTATTACTTTAACAGTTTCTGTCCCAGTTCCCAGTCTTTGATATCTAGTAATGATCACTTCCCCTCTTTCCTAGCCTTGCTCTGGGAAGTTTTGCAGCCTTCCTCCAGCTTAAATTAGGGCCCTCTACTTTGTCCTTTGAATGAGGTACAAGTATTCATGAGGGAATGATATGGTGTTGGACTGGGGTAGGACTGGCAAGGGCATTAAATTTAACAGCCAGGAAGATGCAGAACAGGGTTAATGATAAGCATGTCGGAAACTGCAAAATGGATAGGAGGCTTCTTGACTTTTGTTTTGCAAAACTGGGAATAGAACCCATGGCCTGGACGTGCTAGACAAGTGCTCTACTGCTGAGCAACATCCCAAGCCTCTATTTCTTGAATTTTTTGGTGGCTTGTCACCAATCCATTGATTTAAGGAGTCAAGTAGTAGGGCATTATGAATTTCTACGTACTATCTCACTTTATTTTTCTTGTGTCTTCTAATTTCCACATTTTCATTTTCCAAACTGTGTATAATTTTGCTTAGATAAGAATAATGTCTTCTACTTTGGATTCTATCCCCTTTTTTGTTTGTTTTTTCTAGTGCTGCTGAACCCAGGACCTCACACGTTAGGCAAGCACTCTGCCCCTGGGATATACCCTCAGCCCCTCCATATCTTTTCTCACCACCTTCTTCAAACATACACATATACATATTCTACTTCGGATTTTGAAGTAGAATGAAAAATGAAGGGGAAGAGTGGATTTTTTGAGGTTCTGCCCTTTTGCTATAATTAAACCAGTTTTCTCTTGACCATTTCTGGAGTCTACCTAACTCAAGTCTTGTAGAAATGTGTTGTACCCCAAACCACTGTAAATATTTTATTCCTTACCCTCAACCTTCCTAATTATGGGTTGCAAGAGGCAGCCATAAGACCCAGGGATGTAGAGAGCTTGCCAAGCATGTGAGAGGCCCTGGGCTCAATCCCTAGCACCACAAGAAAGGGAAAAAAAAAAAAATCCAGATCAGTAAAAGATTGAACAAACCAGTATTTATTGTCTAAATTTGCCTTTACTCCTATCAAATTTCTCTGTTCCACATTTCTGAATAGGAGTTTTTGGTTACTTTACTCAATCTCTAGGCAGATATTCTAAGTGTGGACCCTGTGTCCGCTTTGAAGTTCCAAGTTTGCATTTATGTATCTCAACTATCTCTCAGTGTTCCACCACAGCTGCACTTCTAAGTGGGCTCTTAAGAGAGTTAACTGGGCTTTGGGGACCTGGAGTATGACCTGCAGAGGGGTGGGAGCTTTGGGGTTGATCTGGGGAATTGGGATTGGTAGCTGTAAAATTTGGAATTATGGTTGGGCTTGGTGCTTGTTGTACGGTCTTTGTGATAGACTTCTTCCTGAGTTTCTTCTGACTGTCTGGATCATGGGGCTGTCAAGGAGAATAGAACAGACATGTTTCTGGTCAGGCCCAGAATATACCCATTCCACCTCAGAATTCTAACTCCCTATTCCCTACTGTGAGCAGAAGGTTGGGTTTTTGATTGTGTGTGTGTGTGTGTGTGTGTGTGCATGTGTACACACACAGTGTGCACTAGGGATTGAATCCAGGGATGCTTAACCACTGAGCTACATCCCCAGTTCTTTTCATTTTTTATTTTGAGAAAGTCTTGCTAAATTGCCCAGACAGGCTTTCAGTGCAATCCTCCTGTCTCAGCTTCCCCAGTAGCTGCACCACCATGCTTGGCAGGTTTCAAATAAAAATTTGGTTTTCCTAATCTCCCCTTAAGATTAGATTATTTTCTGTTATGGTGAGAGGCTGGTAATAAGTCCATAGTTCATCCCTTTAGGCTGCAGGTAGTGATTAGGGACTAGACAAAATAGAATGGTTAGAGGTTTCCCCTGCTGGACAGTGGTGGCATAACAATAGACTTTTTGAGGTTGAAAAGAAATGGGAGATGTTGGGGTTTCAGAATAGATAGGAAGAATAAATACCTTGCCTAAGATTTCAGGACGCAGCCCATTAGAGGCCTTGAGTAAATCAGGATTTTTCTGTATCCATTCAGTGAGGGAGGCAGCACCAGCAGTTGTTCGGGAAGTCAAGGTCACCCGAGCAGGAGGTATCTTTGGAGGCATTTGCCAGGTGCCCATGAAGGTACCCCAGGGACTTGCCTAAAAGGAAAAGGGATTCTTCAGGGCTTCTCAATGCCTGTAAATTTCTATTGGTAGACCTGTTTGTCTTCTCTCCATTCTTTTTTCCTTGGGGAGTGCCTGGTAATGAAACAAGGCTAAAAACATAATCCCCCCCCCACACACACTCTTTCCTCTCCCTCATTTAGGTTACACTAATTTTTTTCAATATCTTCCCTCTGTCAACTTGAATTCTGCATCCTTAGGCTGCAGGAGTCCCCCAAGCATAAGTATCATCACCTGAAGACATTTGTTTATACAGATAAACTGGCTGGGAGTTTGGTTTGCTCAAAACATGAATTAAATTGAACTTTAATTTCCTGAAGCATGCCTGTACTCTCCCAGTTCTATGCCTTAGTTCTTTTTTTTTTTTTTTTTTTTTTTGGTACCAGGGATTGAACCCAGGGGCACTCGACCACTGAGCCACATCCCCAGCCCTATTTTTGTATTTTATTTAGAGACAGGGTCTCACTGAGTTGCTTAGGGCCTCACTAAGTTGCTGAGGCTGGCTTTGAACTCTCGGTCCTCCTGCCTCAGCCTCCCGAGTTGCTGGGATTACAGGCGTGTATGCCTCAGTTCTTTAACCTTTCTTGACAAGAACGGATTGGTATCTCACCTTGGAACGGGGCACTGAAGGCAGTAGATGACCACGATCATTGGCAATAATCTGGGTGTAGCCTTCATGGGAAGAGATGTTCTGGGGTAGAGATGGAAGAGAGAAATGCTTACTAGTACAAAGAGGGAGGATGTATCTGAGGAGCTAGAATTAGAGTCTGGGGAGAGGAGGACATGGAAGTTTAGAGAAGAATAAAAAGAGTCGGGTGATGGAATTACAGAGAGCATGATGTAGAGAACCATAACAAACATGGTATACCTCCTTTGTTGGTTTGGCAGGAGACCAGTTCTGCAGATACTTAGGTAAGAAAGCTTTTTCATACTGTAGAGACAAATGAGAATTCTTTTGAGGCTCAAATTTTCCAAGCTTGGACTGGTAATAAAGGCTCAGTGGGTGAGGGGTTGCCTAATTGTAGGATACCCTGTGTTCAATCCTCAGCACGGCTTTAAAAAAAAGCCCCAAGCCCAGGAAATGATGACTAGAACCCGTTTGGTTTTTTGTTTTGTTTTCTTTTTTTGGTACTGAGGATTGAACCCAGAGGGACTTTACTACTAAGCCATATCCCCAGCCCTTTTTATTTTTGAGACAGGGTTTTGCTATGTTGCTTATGTCCTCACTAAATTGCTAAGGCTGGCCTTGAACTTGTGATCCTCCTGCCTCAGCCTCCTGAATTGCTGGGATTTCAGGTTAGTGCCATAATGCCCAGCATTAGGCACAGTTCTTTAGATTTTAAAACTAAGGGCCTGCCACATATAGCTATTGAGCACTTGAAATGTGACTAGTTCAAGTCAAAGTGCTTTGTAAATATAAAGAACTTTGAAGACGTAGTATAAAAAAGTAAAATATCTGATTATAATTTTTTAAATACTGATTAAATGTTCAAATAATATTTTGGATTTAAATTGGGTTAAATTATATTACTGAAATTAATTTTAATTTTTGTGTAACTACTAGAAAATTTGAATTTATGTTTTGTGACTCACACACTTTTTATTGCGCAGTGCTGGTCTAGACCAAGGGCTGGTGAAGTATGGCTCATAGGCCAAGTCTACAACACTACCTGTATTTGGATGGCCTGAAAAGTAAGAATGATTAGATAAATGTTTGTAATTGATTTGCTAAAAGGGAACACTATGAATCCCAATTAAGCAAAATATTTTCTCACCCTGAAAGAATTCCATTCTTTTCATTGTATTAGAAAATAATGTGCTCAGTTATCATGTTTTGAATTTTGCTAAAAATTTTACAGAGAAATTTTTTCTCTCATATAAGTATCTACATAATATCCTTCATTTTACTATGGGCCAGCAAAGCCTAAAATATTTACTCTCTGACCTCCTACAGAAAAACAATTCTGACCTCTGGTTTACGTCTTATATTTAACCCAGAGACACTGTGTGCTTGTCTTTGGACCCTCCCATCAGCCCACTGTCAGCTGTCTACTCAAAAATCAGAATCCTATGGGAGAAGCCAGTACAAAGATAGAATTAGGAAGGCAAAATTAAATGTTAGAGAAGTGCACAAAGAACTTACCTGATTGGCACTGTAGTTAGTGGCCATGATCCTGTGCTGTTTACACGCGTTGCCTGGCAACCACAGAAGGTAGACCTTATGGGACTACCTCCCAGTCAGCAGGGGCTGGCTGCCTGTTATTTTGCCTTATGCTGCCCCCATCCTTTGTCTCTGAAACTTAGTTTCATTTTCATTTTGGAGATGTGAGACACTGTAAAGATGAAAAAATTAGCTGCCCCGTCCCTGCCCTTTCCCTTTTTTTGCGGGGGGGCGGGGGGGGGCGGGGACTTACCGGTGGGGGTGGGGGTAGGGAAGAATGCAGGAAATTTGGATTTTGCAGTGGAGAGTGAGAGGAGGGGTGGGGTGGTGGCCATGGGAAGAACAGTAGAATGAGACAGATATTATTACCCTATATACATGTGTGATTACACCACTGGTGTTATTCAGCATCATGTACAGCCAGAGGAAGGAGACATTATGCTCCAATTGTGTACAGTGTGTGAAATTGCATTCTACTGTCATGTATTATCAATTAGAACAGATTTTTAAAAATCCTTTTAAAAAAAAAAGAACTTCCAGGTTGTCTTTGGTATCTTAAACCACTTTAACAAACCGTGGAATCCCAAGAGCTGTGTTTGTTGGGCAGTGTAGTATAATATACTACGGACTATAGAGTTAGAAACTGGGGTTTGGATCTTTGTTCAACATGGGAATATCGATGCTATGTGGCATTAAGCAGGTGGCTTCCCTTCACTAATTATCTGTGGACTCATTGTGATGAAGGGCCTGGGTTTACTGGGTGAGATAAAGTGAATAATGTGTTTAGATAATGTGATAGCATAGTGGGTACTCAGTACTAGTGAGATACTCTTTATGGGGCCCACTGTTTTCATTTTCTCAGGTTGAATAACAAAGGAACAATGTCTAAAAAAATGATAAATTCAGATTTGTTCCCAGAAGGAAAACTCCATCTTGTCCGTGGTCCTTAAGTGACTCTTGTCTCCTTTGTCACTCTAGAATCACAGAACTTAAGAGCACAGATGCTTAGCATTGGCTGGGATAAGGAGCCTTGTGCAGGGAGATTGAACAGGAATGATGAGAGAAAGTACATAGGACTAGGCAGCAAGTCCCTCTGAGGCTCATCTGGTTTGGTTTTAAAATACTCATCTGCCGGGTGCGGTGGCGCACGCCTGTAATCCCAGCACTTGGGAGGCTGAGGCAGGAGGATCGAGAGTTCAAAGCCAGCCTCAGCAATTTAGCGAGGCCCTAAGCAACTCAGTGAGACCCTGTCTCTAAATAAAATACAAAATAGGGCTGGGTATGTGGCTCAGTGGCTGAGTGCCCCTGGCTTCAATCCCCAGTACCAAAAAATAAATAAATAAAATAAAATAAAATACTCATCTACTGGGGTGTTAGGAGAATTAGTGAGGAAGGGGAACTGTGCTTTGTCAATTGTCCATATAGAAGCTGTTAAGATGAAAGAAAAACACTAGGAAATAAGTGGTTTCCAGATTGGGGGTATACCTTAGTGATAGAACCCTTGCCTAAGGTGCACAAGATTCTCTGGATTTGCTCCCTGCATTGAAAAAAAAAAAAAATGTCCAAAGAAATAAGTAATTGAGACAAGGGGAGCATTATAAGGGATAATTAATTGTCAGTCCCTTTATTTCTTTCCCCCCAAAGTCCTCATCCCAACCAACACAAGTATAAGACACTCCTCACACTTCTAGAAGAGGTAAGAATTTCTCTTGTTTCATAGACTGACAGTTAACAGCTGGATATGTGAAGTCTGGAAAGAGGACTTGAGTCCTTAGCCCCTGTGGTTCTCTATCTCAAGAGTGATGGAAGAGATGGGAGTCATTTAAGGACCAAAGACTTGCCCTAGAGTATCCATTTTGGATCTTAAAGTCACAATGCTAGTTAAGCAAGCATCGTTTCTCTTGGAATTGGTCTTCAGCTGGTATGTGTTCACCAGCTTTTCTGAAAGGGATATAATGGTATGGGATGACTGTGCTCATGTTTTAAAAGAAAAAAGTTTGCCTGGGTAACCTAGCAAGACCCTGTCTCAAACTAAAATTTTAAAAAGGGGGATGGGATAGGGATATAGCCTAGTGGTAGAGAGCTTGCTTAGCATGCATTTTTTTTTATTTGGCTTGTGGTTCCAAATACTGAAAAGTTCATGATCAGGAGGCTCCATCTAGTGGGAACTCTGCAGAGACTCAAGCATAAGAGGACATGTTGAGATAGGATGTCCTCTGTGCTCTTATTTTTAAAAATTAACTAGTTTTTGTTTAATTGAAAAAGTAATATGCTTGTACATGGGGGAAGAATTCCATGTTTACCAGGAAGTGTTTGATGGAAAGCAAACCTTCATCTGACTTCAACTCCCAGTCTTACTTCTCAGAGGTAATTACTGTCAATATTTTCTTGTGTCTTCCAGAGATATTTTATGCATTCAATTATGGGAGCAAATTGTTTGCAGTGCTTTGTGATTTGCTTTTGAATATCTTGGGGGCTATTTTCATGGCAATATAGTATTCCACTTGGGATATGCAACCATTTATTCAGACCCATACATGTGACCATTTAAGTTATCTGCTGTTGCAGACATTGCTGCAATGAAAGCTATGTACACTTCTATCTCTGAGGCCATATATACATGTGTACCTTTGTGAATATATATAATCTATAGGATTAATTTATAAAAGTGCATTGCAAAGTCAAAGCTTTGTGCATTTAAATTATTAAGAGGTAATTAAAATTATCACTCAAAAATATTGCTTCAGTTTGTTCTACTGACAGTATTTAAGTGCCTACTTTTCTGGGTTTTGTTGTTGTTGTTGTTTTGTTCTTTGATACTGGGGATTGAACCCAGAGGCACTTAAAAACTGAGCCACATCCCCAGCCCTTTTACTTTTATTTTGAGACAGGGTCTCATTAGGTTGCTTTGAGCTCTCTAAGTTGCTGAGGCTGCCTTTGAACTTGAGATCCTCCTGCCTCATTCTCCCAAGCTGCTGAGGCTGGCCTCAAACTTTTGATAGTCTTGTTTTAGTTTTCCGAGTTGCTGGGATTATAAAAATGGCCTTTCATGTGTTTTGCCATTTGTGATTTGGCTGTCAATCATTGTTATTAATCTGTTTTTATTATTTACATATTAGGGAAACAAGCCCTTTCCCAGATATGTTGCAAACATTTATCCCAGTTTTACTTTTGTTTCCTTTGGGACTTACTTTTTTTTTTTTTTTTTTTTTTGCTGAGGACATTTGATGGGGGCAGGTACTAGAGATTGAACCTACAGGTATTCTACCACTGAGCTACTTCCCCAATCCTTTTTATTTTGAGATAGGTTCTCACAAAATTGCCAGGCTGGCCTCAAATTTGCAGTTCTCCTGCCTCAGTCTTCCAAGTCGCTGGGATTACAGGCATGCAACCAGCTATGCTTTCAATATGTAGTCAAATTATTACTCTTCTTTACACTTCTAGACCTTATTATTTTAATAGTTTTTTGTAAATTTCAATATTTAAAGAACGAGTAGCTTATGGTTTCAGCTTTTATAATTTAACTTGTTCCTACTTGATTTTGTTTTAGTGAACAGACAGGTCAGGTGTTAGATCCCTAACTGATTTCTTGGCATCGTTTATTGAATAAGCCATTTTTCTCCACTGATTTAAAATGCCTCTTTTATCATATTCTCTAATTTATTTGAATCTGTTTCTGGATCCCCTAACCCATTGTTCTGGGGAGAGGGATGACCATTTTAGGTCATCCTAAATGGATAAATGGATGACCATTTATCTCTCTTAAATCTAAAATCAAGGTGCAATCCTGGCTTGGTCCTGTATGAATTCTTCCAGATAAAGGTTCACAGACACTAGAAAATTGTCATAAAAATCATAATAGGCAATTGTAAGCTTCTAATAAAATTGTATTCATTTTAGCTTTTCTTAACATGAATTGGTCGACCTCAGGTCACTAGAACTATATTCAACTCTTTGAAAGTGTTAAGGGCTTACAAATACTCCACTCCTGGCCGGGCGCAGTGGTGCACACCTGTAATCCCAGCACTTGGGGGGGCTGAGGCAGGAGGATCGTGAGTTCAAAGCCTGCCTCAGCAACTTAGCGAGGCCTTAAGCAACTCAGTGAGACCCTGTCTCTAAATAAAATACAAAATAGGGTTGGGGATGTGGCTCAGTGGTGGAGTGCCCCTGGGTTCAATCCCTAGTACAAAAAAAACAAAACAAAACAAAAAAAAAAAAACTCCCAAAATATCTTTCAAGATATTTTCATCATTTACTTAATTTCTCTAATGTCTGAAAATTAGACCATTAGGAAATCTTTTATTTGGATTGAGATTATCTGCTATTGAAGTGCAAGTTTACTTTGGCTCTGTAGGCAGTGTGTAAGTAAGAGTGACCACCAGCATAAATCCTGTAGTCAAATTACCGGAGTTAAATTCTGACTCTGCCTTAAGTGTGAGACCCTGGTAAGTTAATCATTTTCAGTCTTAGTGGCTTTATAAGTGAAATGAAGTTAATCTTAGTTTTGGGCATTAAATATATATAACATACCCAGTAGGGTGTCTGATATATAGTGAGTGCTCCAATGATTTAAACGTTATTATTGACTTAAGAGTGCCCAGGCCTTAGTCATAAAGAAGAATAAAATTGTGGCATTTGCTAGTAAATGGATGGAGTTGGAGAATATCATGCTAAGTGAAATAAGCCAAACACAAAAAAACAAAGGTCAAATGTTTTCTCTGATAAGTGGATGATGATAATTCTGGTGGTGGAGTGGGGGGGGGGGCAAGAGAAGAATGGAGGAACTATGGATGGTGTAGAGGAAAATGGAGTGGGAAGGGGTGGGGGAAGGAAAAATAGTAGACTGAGACAGTATTACCCTGTGTATATGTGTGATTACATGAATGGTGTGAATCTACATTGAAACCATAGAAACCATAGAAATGAAAAGTTGTACCCCATTTGTGTACAATGAATCAAAATGCAGTCTATAAAAATAAAAAATTTAAAAAAAAAAAAAAGAGTGCCCAGGCCAGGCTCTGTGGCTCACACCTGTAAACCCCAGTGGCTTCGGAGGCTGAGACGGGAGGATTGCCAGTTCAAAGCCAGTCTCAGCAAAAGCACGGTACTAAGCAACTCAGAGAGACCCTGTCTCTAAATAAAATACAAAATAGGGCTGGGGATGTGGCTCAGTGGTTAAGTGCTCCTGGATTCAATCCCTGGTACTCCCCTCCCTCACCAAAAAAAGAGTTTCCAGTAAGAAATAGAGTTCCCAGGAGCTGGATGCAGTGGCACATGCCTATAAGCCCAACAACTCAGGAGGCTGATATACAAGCAATGCAAGTTCAAGCAAACCTCAATAATTCAGTGAGACCCCGTCTCAAAATTGAAAAATCAAAAGAAAAAGAAAAGATTAAGAATGTCTGTGGCTGGGTATGGTGACCCAGGCCTATAATCCCAGCAACTTGGAAGGCTGAGGCAGGAGGATCACAAGTTCAAAGCCAGCCTCAGCAATTTAGTGGGACCCTAAGCCACTTAGTGAGACCCTGTCTCAAAAGGAAAAATAAAGAGGGCTGGGGATGTGACTCAGTGGTTAAGTGCTCCTGGGTTCAATTCCCAGTACCAAAAAAGAAAAAAAAAAAAAAAAAGAGGAAAAAAAATACCTGTTCAGGTTACTTCAAAAAGAAAAAGGAATTTATCATAAATTATAGGAATATTTACCATATTCCAAAAGTAGGAAGTATAGTTTGGAACTCAAAGGATATAGTCCTCTAGAAGGTAGAACATGATCAGGGTAGTTTGTACAATTTTGGGATGAAAATTTAGACTTGGATTTAAATTATTCCTGAATAATTCAGAACTGGTACTTGAACTGTGGTTGCCACTGGGTGCAACCACTGTGGCTTTCATGTCTGACTTGCTGATACTGCCAGACTCAGAAAGAGAGTTTTTATCCTAAGCAGGCATTTGCTCAGCTTTTTGGTTCTTTCAGATTCCTCCCCCCATCCTTTCAGTTGTCCTGGGGATTGAACCCTGTGGTACTTTACTGCTGAGCTACACCCCCAGCCCTCGAGGCTGGCTTCAAACTTGAAGTCTTCCTGCCTCAGCCTCCCAAGCTGGTGGAATTACAGGTGTGTGCCACCATGCCCGGCTTCTCTTTATTTTTTGAGACAGGATCTCACTAAGTTGCCCAGGCTGGCCTGGAATTTACAGACCTTCTGCTTCAGCCTCCCAAGTCACTGGGATTACAGATGTGATACCGCTGTGCTTGGATGAATATCATTACTTTTTTTTTTTTTTTTTTTTGAGACAGTCTCACGAAGTTGCTTAGACTGACTTTGAACTTGTGATCCTCCTGCCTCATGGATATCATTACATCTTAATGCATAAACGGCTTCTTTTATTATAGCTATAAATGTGTAATACACTGATGATGTTCTATAATTTATCAAATCCTTGTAGGTTTCTTCCAAACTTTTGCCGTTACAACAGTGTGGCAATGTGTAACTTTGTTCATATGTCCTTTTGCATTTGGGTGAGTATAGTTATTGTAAGCTTGCCAGAAGGGTCCTGGGTTTTGGCACTAGATGTAAACTTGCCAGGCGGGTTTGGGACCAAATATAAGCTCGTGGCAGTTTCAGCACCAATTGTAAGCTTGCAGTGATTGGATTGTAAGCTCTGCCAGCGACCATACTGGAGTCGGACAAAAGTAGCCGAACCAAATTTTATTGGAGTTTGAGCTCCTGGACGAATTTCCCAGCCCTCCTGGGTGAAAGTGGGGGTGGAGAGCTGGAGAAATCGCGCATGGCTTTGGCGGCCCAGGGCTTTATAGAGCCAGGACAGGCTAAAGGTCCTGCCCAGGAATATGTGAATCAGGTGGAAGGAAGGGTTAGCAGGTCTTACTCATTTGCATCTAATTGCTTTTGACACTTCCAGTAGGTTGCCAGGTGTTCTTGCTTCCTTCCCCTGCAGCCGCTTAAATCTGACCTGACAGTTATAGCATAAGTTTGTTAAATGAAGTTGTAAAGTCAAAGGGTATGTTTGTATTAATAGGGATTGCCAAAGTGCCTTGTGCAGAGGTTCTACACACTTCAGCCATGTATGCAAGTTCGTGGAAGCTCCTGAAGGCTCTCTAGATTGATTAGGTCTTCAAGTTGTTTGCTTTCATCTCACACTATTCCTATATTCTAAAGCACTAAATATGGTAGTTTATCTAAAATACAAATTTTTGAAAATTTGTGTCATTAGACAAAGTACCATATTTAGTGCTTTCTAATATATAATAGCCAAAAGCCAACAACTCAAACTTGTAACATATTTTTCTTCCTCTGGAAAATTTTAAAACCAGAAAAATGATGAGTAATTATTAGTGAAGACTTGGGCATTTGTTTCATGTATTTCACAGTTTGACTTCCTGAATCACTGTCTCTAATTATTCCATCAGCTTCCCAAGTTTTCTTCCAAGTAGCTCCAAGGAGCCCTCTCTGCTGCCTCACTGGGGCAGGTAATGATAGGTATTGGATTGGAGACCTCGCTTTTGCTTCTTTCTCTAAGCTAACAAGATCTCATTGAGCCAAGCTGCTGGTCCAATTTTGAACGATTCATATGCTGGCTTTTGTATATTTCCTTATAGGAACTGAAAACAAAGTTCTGTATTTTGCAAGCCCTGATGAAATACATGGTCATGAATATAAAAGTATAGTTTCAGAATTTCTCTATAGATGTCAAATAGTTAAGTCATTTATTTTTTCTGAGACTAAGGCTCCCTCTAGTGGAGATTGCTGTTACATTTCCCTCTAGCCTCCATATGCCACAAAAGTGTTCTTGTAAGAATGATTCCTTTCTGAGGAATCTAGAGAACAAGCTTTAAACAACGAAACTGATGGATGAGACAGCGATGGCTCTCACTACTGGTGAAAATTAAATTTTTATTTACTTGCATAACTAATTATAAAATGATTGTTATGATGGAAACATTACATATACCATGGCTATGTGCTTTGACAATATGCATGGTGGACATAAAAGTATGGAAATAGATGCTATTTTTTTTTTTTTTTTTGGAATGGGCGATTGAACTCAGGGGCCCTCAGCCACTGAGCCGCATCCCCAGCCCTATTTTGTATTTTATTTAGAGACAGGGTCTCACTGAGTTGCTTAGTGCCTTGACCTTGCTGAGGCTGGCTTTGAACTCGTGATCCTTCTGCCTCAACCTCCCAAGTGCTGGGATTACAGGCGTGCGCCACCACACCTGGCTTACTATTATTTCATTATGTATTGAAATGTAATACCAATAAGCCATTAATATGCATTTACTTGTTTTTCCAGATTTCTTGATAATCCTGTAAATATAGTACAATTATCAGTGAGTAGACATTAGGGAGAGTATATGAGACATAGAACAAGTTTTTTGATTATCATATAAAGATTAATTAAGATTAAATAGATCCTCAAGTTAGGTGCTAGGGAAAATAAGAGATTACTAAATAATTTCAGGATTGCCCAATATAAACAATAGCCAAAAAGAGAACTTGTGTATTATATGAAAGTATTGTAGTACACACTGTAATCCTAGCCACTCAGGAGGTTGAGGCAGGATTGCAAATTCCAGGCCAGTCTGGTCAACTTAGTAAGAATCTGTTTCAAAAATAAAAGACTAAGGATGTACCTCGGCGATTAAGTTCAATCCCCAGTACAAATAAATAAATAAATAAATAAATAAAAAGATTCGATCCCCAGTACAAAAAAAGGGGGGTGGGTGCTGGGGGATATAACTCAGTTGGTAGAGTGCTTGCCTCAAGGCCCTGGGTTCAATCCCCAGCACCACAGGGGGATAAAAAGGTATTAAAATAAAGGTAACTATGAAACTGCAATGGCTGCGCCTGGTGGGAGGACCCAGTGGGGCAAGTCTGCAGCTGTCAGAGCAGTGCTCTGTACCTGTGGACCTGCTCCTGTGTCAGCTCGCCATGGTGGGCGCTGGATTTACCCTGCAGGCTGGCCCTCACCTCAGACCTCGAGCCTTGGGCTGCCTACTAGCCGCACTGGGCTCCCTCCTGGGCAGTCAGCCGCAGGACCACCCCTGCAGGGAAGGCAAGGGGGGATGACAGCTCTGCCGCCCCTTCACTGCAGCTAGCCAGCCATTGATCCATTCCTCAGCCTGTCCTTACCAGCCATTGGCTGATCCCTAGCCCACCAAATTCAGCTTCTCAACAATTGGCCCTATAGTTTGCCAATGAAATTCAGCAACATAAAAGAAGCTCCCCAGCATAAAAGAAGCTCTCCCTCTCCCTCTCCCTCTCCCTCTCCCTCTCCCTCTCCCTCCCCCTCCCCCTCCCCCTCTCCCTCTCCCTCCCCCTCTCCCTCTCCCTCTCCCTCTCCCTCTCCCCTCTTTCTCTTCAGGGCAGACACTGTTCCTCTGCCTAATAAAATCTCTTGCATGAGTTCCTGTGTCTGGAGTGGTTTTTCTGGGCACTTTTTTCACTTTTGAACAAAAATATACACTCTTCCTAAATACTGAAGATATGTTTAAAATAGGCAGATATGAGGCCAAACATATCGATAATACTAATAACTATAAATCGGTTTACCATTCTTGTTAAAAGAAAATGTTTTCACATTGACTAACAGAGCAAAATCTAACACTATGCTGTATTTATATTTTTTAAAAAACAACAACACATCTAGAGCTGGGGATGTATCTCAGTGGTAAGAGAGCTTGCCTCATGTGTATGAGTTCCTAGATTCAGTCCCTAGAACTATAAGACATCTAAGAGAAGAGATTCAGGAAGACTAAAAATAAATGACTAAAATGTACTAGAATTTTTTCTTTTTTAATTTAAGGAAAGGTTGCCATTGTAATTATGTAAGAGAGTAGAATTCTGATTAAAAAACATCAAAGGAGGCCAGTGCAGTGGCACATGCCTATAATGCCAATGACTCAGCAGGATGACACAAGAAGATTGTAAGTTCAAGTCCAGCTTCAGCAATTTAGTGAGAATCTCAGAAACTTAGACCCTGTGTCAAAATAATAAAGAGCAATAAATAAAAAGGGTCAAGATGTAACTCAGTAATAAAGTGCCCTGAGTTCAATTCCCAGTACCAAAAAATAAAAAAAAGCACCAAAAGAAGAGATAAAGAATATTTGCCACTGGGGGTTGGGATTGTGGTTCAGTGGTAGAGTGCTTGCCTAGCATGCATGAGGCACTGGTTTCAATTCTCAGGACAACATGTATATTAAGAATATTTGCCACAATTGATAAGAGATGGATATGGTAGTACATGCCTGTAATCCTGGCTACTCTGGAGACTGAGGCAGGAGGATGACAAATTCAAGACCAGCTTAAGCAATTTAGCAAGACCCCATCTCAAAAATTTAAAAAAAAAATGGCTGGAGATGTAGCTCAGTGGTAAAATACTCCTGGATTCAATTCCCAGTAAATAAGTTAAAAAAATATATCAAATTAAAACTACACGGAGGACTGGGGTTTAGCTCAATGGTAGAGTACATGCCCAACATGTGTGAGACACTGGGTTTGATTCTCAGTACCACATAAAAAATACATAAAAATAAAGATATTGTGTCCACCTACAGCTAAAAATATTTTTTAAAAAATTACATGGATGGACTGGAGTCATGACTTAGTGGTAGTGCACTTGCCTAGCATGTGTGAGGCACTGGGTTTGATCCTCAGCACCACGTAAAAATAAATAGGTAAAATAAAGGTATGGTGTCCACCTACAACTAATAAAAAAAAAAGAACTACATGGAGATGCTGTATCTCAACCATGAAATTAGCATAAATTCAAAACATTGATAACATACTCTGCTGGCCAGACTGTAAGAAAACAGATATTAGTAATATGTTGAGAGTCTGCCTGTGATGTACACATTTGTAATCCTGGCTACTCAGGAGGTTGAGGCATGAGGAGCTCAAGTTCGAGGCCAGCCTCAGCAACTTAGCAAAAGTTATTTTATCCCAAAATAAAAAATAAAAGGGATGAAAATGTGACTCGACAGTAAAGCACCCCTGGGTTCAACTCCTAGCACCAAAAAAAAAAAAAAGTTGAATGTGGAAATGTGAAATGCCACAATCACCATGGTAGGGAAGGAATTTGGTAATAACTGGATAGCTCAATTGGAGATGCCTTTTGATTAAGCAATCTCACTTCTGGGAATCTATATCAAAGATACTCTGGCAAAAATGAAAAGAAGTATGCAGAAGGCTTTTAAGTGAAGCATTATTTATAATAATTACAGACTGGAAACAGCTTGTATGTCTGTCAATAATAAGAATCTGGTATCTCATATCTCCACACAATGAGTATTTTGTAACTGTAGGAAGCTATGATGATCTGGGCATGGTGACACATGGCTGTAATCCCACTCAGGAGGTTGACTCAGTAGAATTCAAGTTCAAAGTTAGCCTTGGCGATTTAGTGAAATTCTGTCTAAATAAAATTAAAAGAGTTGGGAATATAGGTCAGGGGCAATGTGTCTCTAGGTTCAATCTCCAGAACTGCAAAAATAAACTAATTATGATAAGTTTTTTTTAAAAAAGCAATGAGGAATATCTTAATATGCTACTATGGAGTGATTGATAAATACTTTTTTTTTTTTTTTTTGTAGTGCTGGGATCAAAATCAGGGCCTTGTGCATGCTAGGCAAGCACTCTACCACTGAGCTACATCTACATTCTCAGCTCATTTTATTTTTTTATTTTGAAACAAGGCCTTGCTAAGTTGCTGAAGCTGGCTTCAAACTTCTGATCCTCCTGCCTCAGTCTCCCAAATTGCTGGGATTACAAGCATGCACACTGCACCCACCATAATAAATACTCTTAAATGATGAAGAAAATATATGAATAACATACATATATGAACAGTATACATATAAATAGTATGCATTTATCTACAAAGGGATATAAAATGGTTTTATATGATTATATTAAAATTGACTACTTTTAGAAAGTGAAGAAACAAGGTAGAAGGAACAGGATTAAAATATAAACTTCTTGAATATACCTTGTTTTGCAGAGTTGAATGTGGAACTGTGTAGATATTTCACTTAATCATAAAACAAAATTATGTTTTTAAAATTAATTTATTTATTTTTGGTACTGGGGATTGAACCCAAGGGTGCTTTACTGTTGAACTAGCGCTACATCCCTAGTCCTCAGTTTGTTTGTTTTTAAGACAGGGTCTCAATAAATTGCTCACGATGGCCCCTATTTGTGATCCTCCTGAGTCTCTGGGATTATAGCCATGCTCCATAACATGAGGCCCAAAAAATAAATTTTAAAAAAGTATTTCCTGAAATTAAAACAAAAACAGTAACAAATGAATTGTCTTTATTTTAAGGACAAAAACTATCTCAAAAAAGAGATAGTTGGACCAGGTATAATTGCACAATCCTGTAATTCCAGCCATTTGGGAGGCTGAGGCAGAGGGATAGCAAGTTCGAGGCCAGTCTCAGCAATTTAGCAAGACCCTAAGCAACTTAGCAAGACCCTGTCTCAAAAAATAAAAACCAAAAAGGACTGGGAATGTAGCTCAGTGGTTAAGGCCTTTGGGTTCAATGTCTAGCACCAGAAAAGAAGAAGAAGAAGAGTTGACTAAAAGAGCTGACTATAAAAGCTATACAGATTAGATAATGCCTCTACTTCCTCTCACCATGTCAAATTTCTTATCTTTTTGGTACTGGGGATTGGGCCCAGCCCTTTTTATTCTTTAATTAGAGACAGGGTCTCACTCAAGTGCTGAGGCTACCCTTGAATTAATGATCCTCCTGCCTTAGTCTTCCAAGTGGCTGAGATGACATGGCCAGTTTTTTATTTTTTGAGAGTAAATCTCCCTCTATCAGGGACCATTTTACAACTGATATACCCCACACCCTGCACAACAAAGAAATCCTTTACCTATTGTCTCCTACCACCATATTCCTTAAGTCAAGACATTTTAGGGTCATAAAAAGAAGGATGTGGTGGAAAATACTGAGCAGTGGAATAGCAAGGAGTCAAGGACAGAGTTTTCACTTTTTGAAGGGAGTGCGGAAATGAGAGATGTGAGAAGCTCTGAGAGCCAAAATTTGGGTTATTCGACTAACATTGGGGACAGAATCTCAGATTCTTATTGATTAGAGCAATTCCTACCACCTCTTCCTGTAAAGAGGTGATTAGCATGCTGATATCATGAATACTCTGGGAAAAGCTCCTCACAAAGCGTTGCCTTAGGGAGAAACCCCAATGAGGAACCATTATGAGTAGGGGTGGAGACATGTCCTGAGCCTGATATGGTGTAATGGGGACAAACTCCAGGTCTGCCTTCCATCCCTCAGGACTGTCCCACAGGCTCACTGACCATTGAGGTCAGTTGCATGAAAGCTAGGTCTTCTCAAAGGGAAGAGGTACTGACACACCTCTTCAGTTCCTGGTATGGAAGGGCATAGACTAACTACACTTTAGAGTGGCCTCTTGGGGTGTGATGGGAGGGTGCTACTGTCCTGGGCTATCCTGGGCCTCATGTGACCTAACATAGTGGAAATTATTCAGTGGAGAACTAACATCTACTCTTTTTGCTAATTGTGCCTTCTTCCCATTCTCTGTTATCCTGTGGTCTTACCCTCTATAGAGAATGTTTGAGAATGTTTGTTGGTTGACACCTCAACCAACCTCAACCATGTGTTTCAAACCTCTCTACAATTTTTTTTTTTTTTTTTTGGTACCAGGTATTGAACCCACGGGTGCTTAAGCACTGAGCCACATCCCTAGCCCTTTTTTTTATATTTTATTTAGAGACAGTGTCTCACTGAGTTGTTAGGCCTTGCTAAAATGCTGAGGCTGGCCTTGAACTCACGATCCTCCTGCCGTGGTCTCCCGAACTACAATTTTTAATAGGACTATAACAATAAATAAATACTAAAACATTCTGGGAGCTGGGCACAATGGAACATTCCTGTAATCCTGGATGTTCAGGAGGTTGAGGCAGGTGGATCCCAAGTTCAAAGCCAGCTTCAGCAACTTAGTGAGACCCTGTCTCACTAAGAGCTAGCAATGTGGCTCAGTGGTTAAGCACCCCTGGGTTCAGTCCTTGGTACCACAAAAATAAATTCTGGTTCCCTTAATTGTGTGTGTGTGTGTGTGTGTGTGTGTGTGTGTGTATGTTAGTGGGGATTGAACCCAGTGGTGATTTAACACTGAGCTACATCCTCAGTCCTCAGTCCAGTCAGCAACTGTTCTTTTATGTTTTTTATTTGTTCTGTTCTTTTTAGATATATATTAGAGTAGAATGTATTTTGGCATATTATACACACATGAAGTATAACTTATTCAAATTAGGGTCCTATTCTTGTGGTTGTACATGATGCAGAGTTATCCTAGTAGTGTCTTCAAATACAAAGATAGGAAAGTTATGTCCCATTAATTCTGTTGTCCTTCCTATTCCCCTTCCCCTCCCTTCATTCCCCTTTGTTTAATCTTATGGGCTTCTGTTCTTCCCCTTCCCACCCTCCCTTGTTTTGGGTTAGCAGTGCATTTCAGAAAGAACTTTTGGCCTTTGTATTTTTGAGGACTGGTTTATTTCACTTGGCATGATAGTCTCCAGTTCCATCCATTTACCTGCAAATGCCATAATTTTATTCATCTTTATGACCAAGTAATGTTCCATTGTGTATATATGCCATATTTTATTTATCCATTTATTTGTTGAAGGACACCAAGATTGGTTCCATAGCTTGGCTATTGTGAATTGAGCTGCTATAAACATTGATGTGGCTGTGTCACTGTAGTATGCTGATTTTAAGTCCTTGTGTTAAATACCAAGGAGTGAGATAATGGGATCAAATGGTGACTCCATTCCAAGTTTTCTGAGGAATCTCTATATTGCTTTACACAGTAATTGCACCAATTTGCATTCCCTCCAGCAATGTATGAGTGTACCTTTTCCCCACATCCTTACCAACATTTATTACTTGGATTCTTGAAAATTGCCATTCTGACTGAAGTGAGATGGAATCTCAATGTAGTTTTAATTTGCATTTCTCTGATTGCTAGACATGTTGAACATTCTTTCAAATTTTTTTTTTTTTTTTTTTTTTGGTACTGAGGTTTGAACCCAGGGGTGCTTAACCGCTGAGTCACATCCCCAGCCCTTTTTCACATTTTATTTAGAGCCAGGGTCCCACTGAGTTGCTTAGGGCCTTGCTAAGTTGCTGAGGCTGGCTTTGAACTCATGATCCTACTACCTCAGCCTCCTGAGCAGCTGGGACTACAGGTGTGCGCCACCGAGGCCTCTGTTCATGTTCTTGATTGTTTCCTTTGCAGTGAAGAAGCTTTTAAGTTTGATACCATCCCATTTATTGATTCTTGATTTTACTTCTTGCGCTTTAGGAGTCTTTTAAATATGCCAAAAATTAAACCGAGCTGGGTGCACTGACACCCCCATGTAATCTTATAGCTCACACCTATAATTCTAGCCATTTGAGAGGCTGAGGCAGGAAGATTAAAAGTTCAAGGCCAGCATTGGCAATTTAGGGAGATCCTGTCTCAAAATAAAAAATAAAAAGGGCTGGGGTTTTATCTCAGTGGTAGAGCACCCCTAGGTTCAGTCCCCATACCCTCTTGGCCCCCACAGACCTAGGGCTGTAGTTCAGTATTAGAACTGATGCTTAGCATGCACGAGGACCTGGGATTCACCCTCAGCACCACCACCCATAAAAGGAAACTGAAGTACAATAAAATTTTAAAGAGCTTATTGAGCAAATAACAATTCATGAATTGGTCACCTTTAAATCAGAAGTGGTCCAGGAGCTCTAGTGTGAGGGTGCAAGAGAGATTCTTTTACAGGATAGACACAGAAGTGAAGCAATGAAAATATTTGATGGGTTACAGTTATACAGTGACTTATTTAGTCAATCCCATGGAAAAGTTCTTAGATAAGTATTTGTTGACTTCTTTTGATTGGTTGAGATCAAGTTCCATTTTTCTTTAATAAAGACTTAGAAGAAATAGCTCAAATTCTGTGTACATTTGCAAATCAAGCAAGGTGGAGGTCACTTATGAGTACTTGATAGTTTGATCTTGTCTGCTTAGGGATTCTTCAGGACTGCTTTCCTTTTTAATTTACTTTAGCACATATCTAGCTTGGGAATCATGTCCAAGAAAATATGCGTTTGAGTAATTACTTCTACCAGTCCCCATAGTTTCATTCATCTTGCCTTCACTTCTTCTGTTTAAGAGGTGAATTTCCAGATACACTGAAATTCTGGAGGGAAAAAATTGGATTAATAAAGTGTGGTCACTTTTTTTTTCTACAAGTCCATGAACGAAGAAGACAGGTCAAGAAAGAAGAACTCTCTTTCCAAGCCCCACATGTTGGTTGCTCAAGGACAACCTCTAGACCATAATTCCTAAAGTAACGAGAGCCTTATACAATGTTATACAACGTCATATCATTCAGTCTTGGAAGGAAGGCGCAGTGTATGTGTTTAGCATATGCAAGGCCCTAGGTTCAATCCCCAGCACCAAAAAAAAAAAAAAAAAAAGAAAGAAAAAGAAAAGAAAAAAGGAAAGAAATTGTGACAAATACTATAGCATAGATGAAACCTGAGTGAGGACACTGTGCTAAGTAAAGTCAGTCACAAGAAGACAAATATTATATGGCTCTACCTATATGAGGTATATTGTGTTTTGGGGAGACTATTGGGGATTGAACCCAAGGGTGCTTTGCCAAAGAGTACATCTCCCATCCTTTTTATTATTTTCTTTTTGGAGGGGATTATCAGGGATTAAACTCACAGGCACTTGACCACTGAGCCCCATCCCCAGCCCTATTTTGTATTTTATTCAGAGACAGGGTCTCACTGAGTTGCTTAGCACCTTGCTTTTGCTGAGGCTGGTTTTGAACTCGTGATCCTCTTCCCTCAGCCTCCTGAGCCACTGGGATTATAGGCATGCACCACCGTGTATGACATTGCTTTTTATTTGTTTTTATATATTTTTAGTTGTCCCTACACCTTTATTTTTATTTATATGTGGTGCTGAGAACACATGCTAGGCAAGCACTCTACCACTGAACCACAACCCCAGCCCTCCTTTTTTTTTTTGAGATTGATCTTGCTAAGTTGTTGTGTCTCACTAAGTTGCTGAGGCTGGTCTCCTGATTCATTTTATGGGGTACTTATAGTCAGAATCATAGCAGCAGAAAATAGAATGGTAGTTAGCTATCTGGGGGGAGGGGGAGGGGAGATAGGTACAGAGTTTTTGCAGGATAAAGAAAGTTCTGGATATGGATAATGGGGTGATGATAGGTGCAAAACATTGATGCACTTCAAGCCCTGAATAACTAAAAAGTGGTTAGGATAATTCATTTTATTTACTATGGGAAAAAAATTGGGGGTAAAAATGTGAACCTTACTGAGGACTGCCAAGGAGTAATAAAACAAAGTACCTGTGATTAATGCTGGGATGAGATGGTATCTGTCTACTTATTTATTTAGAAATACTGGGGATTCAATACAGGGGCACTCTACCGCTGAGCTACATCCTCCGCCCTTTTTTATTTTTTGTTTTGAGTCAGGTCTTATTAGGTTGCCCAAATTGAACTGGAATTTAAGATTCTCCTGCTCAGACTCCAGAGTGGCTAGAATTACAGGCATGCAACACTGCCCACCTAACATGTTTCATTTTATCAAGTGCCAGGAGAAACACTTCTCTCCAGGCTTCCATATGCCTCCTTTTCATATGCATCAATCGCTTATGCTAGGAGTATAGCTCAGTGGCAGAGCACTTTCCTGGCAGGTGGGAAGCCCTGCATGCAATTCCCAGCAATGAAAAGAAGAAAAAAAGCATCAATCATCATTCACACCTGTCTCCAATAATCATTTTTTTCCTTTGTCAGAAATCAGTGTCAGTAAAATCCACAAAAGTCTGGATCAGTTATTCCTCTCATCATCGAGCAAAAGAGCCAAAGAAAGAGTTGTAACTTATTTTTTCAACAACTAGTGTAAAGTGCGAATATTAATATATTTTACAAATGAGAAAACTGAAGCATAGGACAGAAAGTTAAATAATTTCTCTAAGAGCACTCAGATTGTAAGTTTCAGAACCAATTTTCAAACACAAGTATTGTGGCAAACTCCCAAAAGTGGCCTGTTCCCAGACCCTGAAATCTGTAACCTCTAGCCTTCATTTAATTTGAATGGATACGCAAAGTGACATAGGTTTCTTTCCTTTGGAAATTCTCAGATGTTCGACTTCCTAATTGTGCATTGAGACTCTTTAAAAGTGGGAGAGGAATGTAATTGATATAATTGCTAAACAGAACTTCCTCAATTTATTTAGTCATTGGATTTACTTTTTCATGCACTCTCTCAAGGAATTTTCTCAGTTCAAACTTTGAAAGATTCTGCATATGAAATGTATTTTTTCATTTATCTGGCTTTTAAAACTACTTAAAGAGCTTGGTTTGGTGGTTAATCCCAGCTACTAGGAAGGCTAAGGCAGGAGAATGGCAAGTTCAAGACCAGCCTGGGCAATTTATCAAGACCCTGTCTCAAAATAAAAGAAAAAGGGCTGTGGATGTAGCTTAGTGATAGAGTGCTTGCCTACCATGTGCAAGGCCTTGGGTTTCATTCCCGTACCAATCTTTTAGTCAGCTTTTTCACTGCTTTGACTAAAAGACCCAGCCAGAACAACTTTAGCAGAGGAAATTTATTTGAGGGTTCACAGTTCCAGAGGTCTTAGTCCATAGAAGGCCGGCTCCATTCCTTGGGGCTCAAGGTGAGGCAAAACATGGCAGAGGAGTGTGGCAGAGGGATGTGGCTTACATGATGATCAGGAAGCAGAGAGAGAAACTCCACTCTGCAGATACAAAATATATACCCCACAGGCATGCTACCAATTCCCACCTCTTCCATCCACACCCTACCACTTCAGTTACCACTCAGTTAATCCCTATCAGGGAATTAATTCGTGTGGGTTAAGGCGCTCACAACCCAACCATTTCTCCTCTGAACCTTCTTGCATTGTCTCACATGTGAGCTATTGGGGAACACCTGACATTCAAACCATAACAACCACTAAAGACAATTAAGAACAAAAAACTATTTTTTCTCATCTAGAAAATCTTAAAAATTGAAGATGGCACAGTGGCACATGCCTGTAATACCAGTAGCTCTGGAGGCTGAGACAGGAGGATCACAGGTTTGAGGCCAGCTTCAGCAACTTTAGTGAGGATGTAAACAACTAGTAAGAGCCTGTCTCTGAATAAAAAATAAAAAGGGCCTGGGGATGTGTCTCTGGTTAAGCACCCTTGGGTTCAATCCTCACTAGCCCCCCAAAAAAAATCTTAAAAATTGAGATACTGAGAAACTTAACAATTTGCCCAAGGCTATAACCAGTTAATATTGTAAGTCAGAATTAGAATATAGGTCTTTGGGACACAGTTTTAGGATTTTTAATTTTTGTTTTGGCAGTACTGAGAATTGAATCCAGGGTCCTTCTACCACTGAGCTATATCCAGCCCTTTTTGTTTTTATGTTGAGATGGGGTCTGGTTAAGTTTCCCAGGTCAGCCTTGAATTTGCAATCCTCTTGCCTCAGTCCCCCTAGTAGATGGTATACAGGTATAAGGTTTAAGTACATTCTCATTCTAGTAATCAAACAATACAGAGATGTACAAAGAAACACATATATTTACATACATATATACACACACACCACTTTAATTTTATTGTCCATAGGCAAAAGACTATACTAGTAATAGTAGATTTAACTGCAAATGACAGAAAATCCAAAATTAAGAGTGGCTTAAAAATAAATAGAAGGGCTGGGTGCAGTGGCGCGCACCTGTAATCCCAGTGGTTTGGGAGGCTGAGACAGGAAGATCATGAGTTCAAAGTCAGCCTCAGCAAGAGAGGCACTAAGCAACTAGTGAGATCCTGTCTCTAAATACAACATGGGGGGGGGCGATTTGGGGGGGATAGAAAGGAATGGAGGAAGTATGGATGGTGTAGAGGAAAATGGGACAGGAGGGGATGGGGGAAGGAAAAATAGTAGACTAAGACAGACAATATTACCCTATGTATATGTAAGATTATATGAATTATGTGAATAATAAATAAATACAACATAGGGCTGGGTATGTGGCTTAGTGATTAAGTGCCCCTAAATTCAATCCCCAGTATGCGCCCCCCAAAAAAGTTGTTTTACTCCCTTGTAAAAGTCCAGGGTTATTCAGATGTCTTAGCTGCTTGAAAGCCTGTTAGGATTTTAGGCTCCTACCAGCTCACTCTTCCTTCATCCCTGATCCTCTAATCTAAGATGGCAGCAGTCGTTTGTGTACACAGCAGCTTTTTAAAACAAATAATCCCTGAAGCTGTAACACAAAGATACTATCACTTACATTTCATTGATCTGAATGTAATCACATAACCAAATCTTTCAGATTCTCTCTCTCTCTCTCCCTCCCTCCCTCCCTCCCTCCCTCTCTCTAATTGAACCCAGGGCTATTTTACTACTGAGCTATACACTAAGTCATTTTTATTTCTTATTTTGAAGTAGGGTCTCACTAAATTGTCCAGGTGAGCCTTGAATTTGTGATTCTCTTGCCTTAGCCTCCTGAGTTGCTGGGATTACAGATCATAGGCCCATGAAGCCAAACCTGACTACGAGCAAGTCAGACAATGAAAGCTACAGTGGCTGTACCCAGTGGCAATAGCCATTCAGATACCAGTTCTGGATTGTCAGGAGTAATTTAAAATCCAAGTCTGATCCTCTATCCAAATATTGTATGAATCATTCTGTATCCTTTCTTAAGTTTTCTGCTTAGTTAGCTAGAGTTGGTTCATATTTCATAGAACTAAGTACTCTGACAACTCAATGGTACATTAAATGAAAACAGCAAGTTGCAGTAATAGTGTGTGTAGTATAAGAGAAAAGGGTTGCTGAACACCAGGAGGGTAAGGCAAGAGAATCACAAACTCAAGGCTGTGCATTCACTCAGAAACCTTTCTCTTAGAAGGGCAGTACTCTTGGTTTAATACCCTGCTATTACCATCTTGAAATTCTCAATAATTCTGGAACAAGGGGCCCCACATTTTCATTTTGCACTAGGCCCTTCAAATTATGTGGCCAGTTGTGGGTTCTGGTCATCTGATGTTGCTTTTAGAGTCACTGTCATTACCACATCTAGAAATTGGATGAAGTTGTCCATATTGCCATAACTCTCACCAGAATATATTTAATAATTTCATTACTGCTTCTCTTCACCTGTTTCCAATTCAAGATGTGGGACTGGTGCATCTAATTGGCAGAGTTTCCAGCTACAATGGAAACACACATCTGATTTTTGTTTTCTTCTCAGTACCAAGGATTGAACCATCTGGGGCATCCTACCACTGAACCCAGCCCTTTTTAAAAAAAATGTTTTAAAGTTTGAGACAAGGTCTCATTAAATACCAGTCTGGCCACTTTGTGATCCTCCTGCCTTAAGACCCCCCAGTTGCTGGACCTACAAGCTTGCATTGCCATTCCCAGCGATGTCTGGAATTTTATGGTGGAAAAAAAACTGTCTCTAATAAGGTGAAGGGATATTCTCTAAACACAGGAAATAGGTTCAGAGACTCAACAGCCAAAAAGAATCACAAATGCCCCCTCAGATAGAACCCACACGAATATATAATTATCTCAGTCTTTTAAGTACCTGCCTAGAATGCCTAGAGATACAGCATAATTTATAGACATTCATATTTCTACTTTTTGCCACCACAGTGTTGCAATAAAAAAATCTTTGTACATTTGGTCTTATATACTGATAGTTGTATTTCAGTAGGCTAGATTTTTTTTTTTTTTTTTTTTTGGTACCAGGGATTGAACCACTGAGTCACATCCCCAGCTCTTTTTATTTTGAAACAGGGTCTTGCTAAGTTGTTTAGGGCCTTCCTAAATTGCTGAGGCTGGCTTTGAAGTTGTGATCCTCTTGCCTCAGACTGTCTAGCTGCTGGAATTACAGGTAAGTGCCACCATACCCAGCTTAGATTCTTAAAAGTGCAGTTGCTCGACAGAAGCATTTGGTCAGGTTTACCATGTCTACAGCAAATATTTGTGATAATCAACTGATGATAAAAGGTTTGTTTTTATTCACAGTATAATTTCAGTCCATGAATAGTTGGCCTTGTTGCTTTGGAACCCGTGGCAGCACATCATGGTGGGAGCATGTGGCAAAGTAAAGCTGCTCACCTCAGACTGGAGAGTGAAAGAGGAAGAGGCTGGGGTCCCAATGTATCCTTCAAAGGCACACCTACACTGATCCAAAGACCTCCGAGTAGGCCCTACCTCTTACAGGTTCCACCACTTCCCAATAGTACCAAGCATTTAACACATGGGCCTTTGAGGAATACTTAGACAAATCATAGTGGTGTGTTTCTATTTTTGGTGTACATGGCCAGATAACTTTGAAAATTTTGTGGTAATATATATATTCCAGCCAGAAACATACAAAAGTGCCTCTTTTCTTTCCTCCTTTCAGTTCCTTAAAATTTTTACTTTTTTTTTTTTTTTTTTTTTTTTTTGTACCAGGGATTGAACCCAGGGTTGCTTAACCCCTAGCCACATCCCTAGCCCATTTTTAGTGTTTCAAAGAGTATTGCTAAGTTCTTAGGGCCTCACTAAGTTTCTGAGGTTGGCCTCAAACTTGCAATCCTCCTGCCTCAGACTTCTAGTATCTGGGATTATCAGCATGTGCCACCATGCCTGACTTTATCACTCTTTTTATCAGTCTGAAGGGTGAAAAATGATGTATAATTTTCTAGTCAAGAAAATGGAAATTTTCATATGTTAATGGTTCCAAGAATTCTTCTTTTATGAACTGCCTGTTCATATCCATTGCCCAATTTCTACTTATTTCTGTTTCTTATCAATTGTAGATATTGTGTGTATAGGGGATATTTTAGTTTTGCGTTTCTGAGAATTGAATCCAGGGGCACTGTATCACTGAACTACATCTCCAGTCCATTTTTAATTTTGAGACAGGAGCTCACTAAGTTGCCAAGGCTAACCTTAAACTTGTAATCCTCCAGCCTCAGTCTTCTGTGTTGCTGAGATTACAAGTATTTGCCATGTAGCAAAAGAGTTTTAGAAAAACATTTTTAAAACCCTGAAAGAGTAGCCTGAAGACCTTTATCCATAGGCCCAATTCAATTACCATTTATGGCCTTGAAGAAGTCACCAAGCCTCTCAGTATTTCATTGTCTTAATTTTACAAATGGAGGATAATAACATCTCCTCTGTCAAATACACAGCATTAAGATGGAATCAAATTTTAAAGAAGTAAAAGTATTGAAAAATATAAACATGGGTAAAAAAATATAAGGCATTATTATTATTGTTTTCCATCTTTACTTCAAAGGTAACATGGTAAGTGAAAAGATCACTTTTCATGTTCCAGCTAAAGATCTAAAAATATTATAATGAAATCATTAATATAAACATAAATATGTTTGGTATTAAAAATATATTCATAAAAAAGTATATTCATAGTATTAAGGGCTTAAATATATCAAGATACATAAATGGAGAATGGATTACATGATCACAACTGTGGATGCTCAGAAACTGACTAGAAATCTGTGGTAGTTTAGGACAGGGATGACAGTAGATTGAACCAGGGTGGGAATAAAGAAAATGATAGAGACCAAGTGAGTTAGGTTGAAAGGCCCCAACTAATCAGTTGACTCCTTGCGGTGTAGTTAAGTCCCAGTGAACATTCATAATGGTTGGATGAAGGTACAAGAGTTTTAATAGCAAAACCAAAATTAATCTTTTTTTTTTTTTTTTGTATTGGGGATTGAACCCAGGGATGCTTTACCATGGAGCTAAGTCTGCAGCCCTTTTTATTTTGACACAGGGTCTTACTAAATTGCTGAGGCTGGCCTTGAATTGTGACCCTCCTGTCTCAGCCTCCCCCATAGCTGGGATTACAGGTATGCTCCATAATGCCCAGCCAAAATTTAGTTTCCTAATTTCCCATCCTCATCCAGATTTGTTCTTCAATTTAATTTATTAAGAGTAAGACTTGGGCTGGGGTTGTGGCTCAGTGGTGGAGCGCTTGCCTAGCATGTGTGAGGCACTGGGTTCAATTCTCAGCACCACATACAAATAAATAAATAAAGTTTCATCAACAACTAATAAAAATATTTTTAAAAAAGGAGTAAGACCCTGTTGGATGTGATGGTGCAAGCCTGTAATTCCAGTGACATGGAGGCTGAGGCAGGAGGATTGCAAGTCTAAGGCCAGCCTTAGCAACTTAGCGAGATTCTGTCTCAGATAAAAAATTAAAAGTGTTGAGAGTGATAATGGAGGATGGGAGAGCAGTTACTGAGATCAGGGGTCTCTGATGCTCTCATGGCTGTGGCATGCCTGGTGCCTGGGAATGTTTCTGTGCAAGGGCACAGGATGCCTAGCTACTATAGCTGCCTGAGGAGGCTCTGTGCAAGAGTCCTATTATTTCTTTTTTTTTCTGTTTTTTTTTTTAAATATTGTGAGAAATGTTTTTTTTTTTAGTATATTTTAGTTGTTCATGGACCTTTATTTAGTTATATGCGGTGCTGAGAATCGAACCCAGTGCCTCACACATGCGAGGCAAGTGCTCTTCCACTGAGCCACAACCCCAGCCCAAATCCTATCAGTTCTAACCTTGATCTCAGGCACACAGCTCCAGGGAAGGAAGGAATTCTTATGCTAGACAACCATAGTGTTTCACCCTGCCCACCTTACAGCAACTTTTAACAATAGACTTCCTTAGAGCTACACAAAGTTCCTAATATTGCACTTTGCAACAGTGGATTGCAACCATGGAAAAGCTACATAGGATGTCCTAGTTTCTGTAGCTTTCCTGAATACAAAGAATAATGGTGGTTGCCGGGTGTGGTGGCGCACGCCTGTAATCTAAGCGACTTGGGAGGCTGAGTCAGGAGGATCGCAAGTTCAAAGCCAGCCTCAGCAATTTAGCGAGGCCCTAAGCAACTCAGTGAGACCCTCTCTCTAAATAAAAAATACAAAATAGGGCTGGGGATGTGGCTCAGTGGCCGAGTGTCCATGAGTTCAATCCCTGGTTCCAAAAAAAAAAAAAGAATAATGGTTGCATAGTCTTTAACCTGATAATGAGACATATGTAAATAAAGATTGCTGGCGTAACTCTTTAGATCTGCATCTCCATCAGAGAGCAGGGCTCCACCTGATCCCAGCTTAATCTTCAAAGTCTGTGTCTGTGAATCTTTATTTTTCAACCTCCCTTTGCCCCTCGCCAGACCTGAGAGTTTGGTCGAGCTGGTCCTGACAAAAATGGGCTGGGGATGTGGCTCAGTGGTAAAGCCCCTCTGGGTTCAGTCCCAATACCAAAAACAAAAAGCAGAAAACAAAAACTAAGACCATCTAGTTCAGATTTTTTTTTTTTTTTTTTGTACCTGGAATTGAACGCAGGGGCACTTAACCACTAAGCCACATTCCCAGCCCTTTTTATTTTTTATTTTGAGACAGGATCTTGCTAAATTGCTGAGGCTGGCTTTGAACTTGTGATTTTCCTACCTCAGCCTCCCCAGCGTCTGGGATTATAGGCGTGTGCCAGACCAGACCAGTATTTTGGCATGCACAAGGGTATTAAACTTAAGATATGTGGGTGGGGTTGGGGGGGATGATATTTCATACTGACCTAATATCAGCACATTGATCTATCCTTGTTCTTAAGTATCTGTCCTACAAGATAGGGAGAAATTGGGAAAATTTTATTTCTAGTGCTGAGGACTGAGCCCAAATCCTGGCACACTAGGAAGAGAAATGGGGGAAATTTTAACTGCCCAATTAAAACTATATTAATTTCTTCTTTTTTCTTTTATTCCTTTATTTATTTATTTTTGGTACTAGGGATTGAACCCATAGTTACCCTACCATTGAGCCACATCCCTGGCCCTTTTTATTTTGAGACAGGGTCTTGCTAATTTGCTGAGGCTGGCCTTGCCCTTGTGATCCTCCTGCCTCAGCCTTCTAATTAACTGGAATTAGAGATTTATGCCACCCTGCCTGGTAGTTTCTTCTTAATAGTAGTAGCGATTGTGTCTCTAAAGATATATCTCTCATCCCCAAAACTCCCTTGCAATGTGATGTGGATAATTATCTTTCAAGAGACTGCCTATTTTTCCTCTTTGAATCTAAGTTGGTCCAGTGACCTGTTTTGACCAACAGAAAGAGGTAGAAGGGCTGAAACTTTAAGGCTCAATTTTTTTTTTGTTTCTTTGTTTGTTTGTTTTTGTACTAGGGATTTTGCCCAGGGACACTTTACCATCAAGCTGTACTCCTCAGTCCTTTTTTTATTGTTTGTTTATTTTTTATTTTGATAGCGTCTTACTAAGTTGCTGAAGCTATCCTTGAACTTGTGATACTCCTGCCTCAGCCTCCTAGTCTCCTTGCTTCCTCATATACAGGCTCACTTGATTCCAAGTGCATTCCAACATAACCAAGTGGAAGATGTATCACCCTTTAAAAGAATCTTGTATCACTTCTATTCTAGTCACAAGCTCACCTAATCTATGAAGAAGTATAGAGTCCATCTCTCATCTGGATATACAGAAATAGATAACCAAGATAGACTATTTTGAGATTATTTAGTACCTCCAGGTGCTAGGTACTATCTAGCAATGAGCAGTGAAATGCAGGCAAGGTCACATGCATTCTTTAAACTACTTCCAAAGTAGATGAGAAAGCAAAGTGTGGTAGTTAATTTGTAGAATATAAACAGAAGCAAAGGAGCTAATGGGAAGACACCTCACAAGAAAAACATTAATGGGACTAACTCTTGACAGAGTCCACTGAGGTTGGTGTGAAGCTAGGAATTATGGCTAAAATTGTCTCCATTTGTGTGGGAAGGAAGATTCCTTTAGCAGCACAGGTGCACTAAGGTAACTTCTGACCAGCAATTGGCCCCAGTGCCCACATTTACATGGGATTGACTTGTAGATGAAGCCGCTCTAGATAGGATGACCACCATGACAGCTCTGAAAAGGACCAACTAAAGTCGAAAACTCCATGTGAAGGAGGAGTTGAACACCTGATGGTGAAGGCTGCTGAAGGAGGATCCCGATTTTCAAGTTACCCATAAAAACAATAATAAAATTGGGGACAGCACTGTCTCCTTTGTTGTTCTCTGCCTGGAGCCAGCCCACTTGTTCCCTTAAGAGTGCTTTTTGCTTAAGCCTCACCTTTATTTTCTCCTCACTTTCACTTCTAATAAAGTTCTCTTGCATGACTTTTAGTGTCTGAGTTTAAATTTTCTTTCCCCAAAACACAAGAACTGAGGCTTGGCGTTTCAGCTCCCTGCTTTTCTATGACCCAGGTAAATGCTTGCTTCTTCCACCCTAAAAATACAATGGCTGATTGTATTTTTCAAGAGGGTTGTTGCAAGATATAACATACCACATGCTTTTTCTCAATGTGAGGTTTAAGCCAGGTGCCCTCGTGCAGGACTGTAGTCCCAGTTGCTTGGGAGGCTGAGGCAGGAAGATCACTAGAGTCAAGTTTGAGGTTAGTCTGGACAACAAAGCCCCCCTCTTCTCTTTGTCCCTCCTCTCCCCAGCTGATGCTTCTTCCAGCACTGACCCCAATTTCAGGGTTTTACTAGAATATTCAGAAGTGCCCTGCAAAAGGTGCAGAAGTGAGTAGCTGTGTTTAAGACAGGAGAAGTGTCGCTGGCCCATCAACCTCATCCTGCAGTTTCCTCACTGCCTAACCTATTGTGGTAGTTGAGGGCAGAAGTCAGACACACTCATTCTGTGGTAGGGTGAGGGATCACAATTCCTTATTAGACGTTGCCCTCTCTAAGATGAAATATTGTTTTTAGGACTGGTTTAAAGTAATGCCCTAATATAAAAGAGGATTTGTGGACAATCAATATAAGTGAACAATCAGGGTTTGACTGGGGGTGCAGCTCATTGGTAGAGAGCTTGCCTAGCATGTAGGAGACCCTGGCACAATAACAACAAAAATAAGCCAGAGTTTGGATCTTGCTCAATCACTTAACAGAATGGTATATCAAGTAGGTCTCTACAACTTATTTGTTCATCTGTAACATCTTGGTAATCATTTCATAAAATTAAAAGGATTAAATGATCCTATGAATTAGTCTGATAGAAATATAAAACAAACGTTAGTTATTATGATTAGGAAGAGCATATTAGCAAATTAAAGACTCCAAAAGCCTTAAAAAAGAACAGCTTAACTATGAAACTCAGAATTTCCCTGGTTGATATTGTTACAGTCCCCAAGAAATAAAATTCTCAAATACCATGTCCCAGAAATGGAACAAACAATTCCTGGAAACTGAGGGGTGACCTTTAAATTAAGGAAGTTGGAAAGTCCCTAAAGGCCTAAATGTACCATCAGGAGGGAGAGATAGCTAACCGCTAATGGCTAACATCTGCTTCTGTAGCATGGCTTGCTTGCATTGGCTAGAAACAGTGACTATACCGCCCACCCCACTCACACATTTTCCCTATAAATGCTGACAAGGAAGGAACTAGCACATGATTCCCCTCCACACTGCTTCTAGGTGTGTGCGGGTGGTCGTAGTTGGCCAGCTATAATAAAGGCTTCTTTTGGCTTTACTTGAATGGCTTGGATGATCTCGTTCATATGTTCACTGACCCCTTTAAAATAACACCTACAGTTGGAATGAGAGTGGATTAGGATGGTGATTGGGCAGCTGGAGTGAACCAAATTCTGCTGGAACACGCCCACGCAAGAGTACAAGGTGCGCAAGTGGATTGCTCCACACTACCCTTTGGGGAAAGACCTTGAACCCAGCGCTCTGCCGGACTCCCTGGGGACAGTGCGTTTGGGCCTGCCCTTTCTTCCTGCACTGCCTCACCCAGGGCTCTGCTCCTTTTCCCTTCCACTGGCACGTGGGCACACACAGTCATCCTGCCCCCACTGTCGGGAAGTGAGGTCAGCCCTGCCCAGCCTTCCCGCGCTGACTCAGAACTTCCCAGAAAAGCTCCAGACCTCTGTGGGGCGGGGCTGAGGCAGGGGCGGGACCCCCTTGGGCTTGAGAGAAACTGCACTTATTTTTCTCCAGGTAGCAGGTCTCCGGCGGAGAGTTTGAGGTCTTCCAGACTTAAGGTTAGGCGGGTGAAGTTGGCGGATGTGGAGGGTCGTTGCCCAGGTCTGGCGGCCACTGGGCACCTAGGTGTGACTCGCGCTCTGCGCCCACAGGCCGCAGGCCTGGTCCAGCTGTTGGCTCCTCCAAACTGAAAAAGTGAGGGGATTAATAGTGGCCTGGATGCCCTCTGGAGTAGGAAGGCGAAATCACTACCACGTGACAAATTGATTTGAGGGAAATGCTCCTGGGCTTTCGTGTGTGTGTGTGTGTGTGTGTGTGTTTATTAGCATGCCCATGTTTTCTTCATCTTTGCATTTCCCTAATGATATTGAAAATCTTTCCATGTGATTATTCGCTATCTGTATATGTCTTTTGGTGAACAGAAACTTCACCAAAGTGAATAATCACATGAAAAGTGTCTGTTCACAACTGTTTGCCCCCTTTGGGGAGGTGGAATGTGAAAAAAAATTTTTTTTTAATTAAAAGAAAAGACATCGTTTCCATCTGATCTTCAAGGACAGGGAGGAAGAAGGAACAATTTTCATATGTGACTACTGGATGGCGACGGCTTTTATGGAAAAAACAAAATGAAGACAGGTTTGTACAGCATGACAGAGCAGAACCACTAGAGATTCTGGCACTGCCCCCAGGTTCCTTGCACTTCTCTGTACTGTGATGGGGGCCTGATGATCTGGCAGCCTTTGTAAAGCGAGATAATCACCCGGCACACAATGGGTCTGGACACTGGTTTGTGAAATCTGGAGGAGATCGTTGCTTTGCAGCCTCATAAGAAGAGGCTGGAGTCTGACAAAGGATCTGAAAAAGGGACCTCCCTTCAGAACTCGGCCTCCAACCAGAACTTGGTCCTTTGGGATCCGTGTTCAAACAGATTTCTTTCATTGATCAGCCACTTCTGGTTCCCAAATTGGGAGCGCCTTCCAGGTGTCAGAAAAAAACATGACATAGAAACAGAAGAGGCAGCACAGGGACCTGCTGATCTCAGAAGTGTCATTGGCTTCTAGGGACGAAGCCTCCCACAGCTCCGCCACCGCCACGGGTCGCTACCGGATGCCTGCTGGGCCTGTAAGGGTGTTCCATCCTGCCTCGAGAGGCCCAGGATCTCATTACAATATTGGAGAATTTTTCTAGAGGTTTCAATGATGCCGAAAAAATAAAAGATCTTCTCATTGTTTCCGCCCGGTTTCGAACCGGGGACCTTTCGCGTGTGAGGCGAACGTGATAACCACTACACTACGGAAACGTTCCGGCAGCCAGCGCTTCACGAACCGCCCTTGAAACGTAATGGCTCCTCGCTGTGCCAGAGTCGGTAGGAAAAGTCCCGGGGCCAGCCCGCCAACTACTGCCGGACCGGCCGCCACCCCCTCCCCCAGCCCCTGCACTCAGCGAGCAGGAAAGAATCCACAAGTCTGAGTTAGGCCGAGGCTGCTCTCGGAGAATTGTGACCACAGGTGCACACGGAGAAATTGATGGTGTCTACTCAGGAAACTTCCAGCACAATTAGGGCTTCAGCCCAAGACCCGGAGGTCGACAGGCAGTTTTCCTGATCCTGTCAGCCCCTAGGGAATGCATCGCTGCAGCTGTGGACCGCTCTGGAGTCGGCGGGCTCCCACTGGCGCTTGGCGCGTACCATAAAAGTAGAGCAGTTAACTCCCGGCAGAAAGAGACCTAAGTGATGGACTTGGCCTGAAGGGAGCCAATTTTGAAACAATTTAAAAATAGACTTTAGGTTGTTCAGCACTTAATTTAGGGGCCATTTGCACACTTATTAGAAGTGGTCTACGAGGAAAGTATTAAAACTTGTTTTAAAGATGGAGAGACTGAAGCTACGTAAATTTGACTTGCTTAAAATGGAAAAGCCTACAGGAGGAAGTGGGTTGTGGATGAATAAGTAAAGGAGAGTGTTAAGGGGTTGGGAATTGGTAAGTGCTGAGCACCAGGAAGTAGCTGCCTACGGGGTGGAGGCTGTGCAGAATGTGAAGACTTCAGCCATGTCAAAGGGACAGGATCTTGGGCAGATAGTGGAGTTTATAAGGCTAAGCCACATTAATGGAAAATTCATTGAAATTGGCTTAAATAATGAAGGGGAAATATTGCCTCAAGTGCTGGATAGATGTGGGATTCAGGTAAGTCTTTAGACAGGCTAAAAAAATTCTCTTGGTCCTTCTGTGCTGTGTGCAAAGGGATGAGAGATGCTGCTTAGTTTAAGTCAGTTTGTCACAGCAGAGTGGAGAGCTGAAGCTTCAAACCTCAGTTCTTGTATTCTGACAAAAGAAAATGTAAAGTAAGACATGAAAAGCCAAGCAAGATAATTTTATTAAAGAGAATTTTAATATGTCTGGACCTGTCATGATGGCCATCCTATTCAGAGGAGCTTCATCTACAAGTCCATCCTGTGTTGATATAGGTTTTAGGATCAGTGGTCCAACAAAATTTACCTTAGTGTGTCTGCACTACTAAAGAAATCTCATTTCTGAAATACATTGAGAAACTTATGACCATAACTCATGACTTTACAAAGACCCGGATAAACCCTGTCAAGAATTAATCTCAATAATCTTTCTTTCTTGACACATTTCTTAATTAGCCCCTTTTGCTTCTGTCTATTCTCAGGGTTTGTACACCTGTTGTTTTTCTATAGGTGACTCAATTATTCATTTGCTTTAAAAGTAATTTAAACTCTTGACTCTGTCATGTTATTGGTTTGGATTCAGTCACTCATTACTACCTACTAACAAATTAGGGGCTACTCCTAAAGTTCCAGCTAAGATTAATTCTACTCAAACTCTGTAGCTGACAAACTCAAGGTATCCCTAAGAAGGGAAAAGGAGGTGGGTATGCATAGATGGCAACCAAGAAGGGGAAAGAATGACATATACTTTTAGGAAGTGGAGAAGTTGTTAGGAAAGGTTCCATTCTAAAGTCTTCCTGCTAAGCAAGTTCTCCACTGAGCAATTTCCACTATGTGAAGCCACACGAGATCCTGGGACAGCAGCACCCTTCCATCACACCCCAAGAGGCCACTTTCAAGTAGTCTATGCCCCTCCATACCAGGAACTGAAGAGGTGTGTCAGTACCTCCTCCCCTCAACCTTTAAGAAGACCTAGCTTTCATGCGGCTGACCTCAATGGACAGTGAGCCTGTGGGACAGTCCTGAGGGATAGGAGGTAAGCCTGGAGTTTGTCCCCATTACACCATATCAGGCTCAGGACATGTCTCCACCCCTACTCATAATGGTTCCTCATTGGGGTTTCTCCCTAAGGCAACGCTTTGTGAGGAGCTTTTCCCAGAGTATTCATGATATCAGCATGCTAATCACCTCTTTACAGGAAGAGGTGGTAGGAACTGCTCTAATCAATAAGAATCTGAGATTCTGTCCCCAGTGTGAGTCAAATAACCCATATCTTGTCTCTCAGAGCTTCTCACATCTCTCATTTCCGCACTCCCTTCAAAAAGTGAAAACTCTGTCCTTGACTCCTTGCTATTCCACTGCTCAGTATTTTCCACCACATCCTCCTTCTCGTGACACTAATACTTAAGGAATATGGTGGTAGGAGACAATAGGCAAAGGATTTCTACCTTTTAGGTATAGAGGGTGGTGGTGATGGGAAGGTAAGGAATGTTATAAAACTAGTCTGCAGTAGAGGAGCTGTAGTCTCAGACAAGAAAATTATGTATTAAATTTGTAATCTGGAGAGGAAGTAGAGAAGTCCAGTATTGAAAGTAGCTTTTATAAAACTTCTAGATTTCACTCTCTTAATCTTGATGCCATTATATGTAACTTTTCAAAAAAAGCAAGGTTGTTTTGATTAGCTTCATAGAAAATGAAGCAGAATCAATAAACTATTAGGACAAATAAAAGTTCAGTAAGAATGGTTACAAAATCAGCTGAGTGCCGTAGTGCTTGCTTGTAATTCCATCGACTTGGGAGGCTGAGACAGGAGGATCGTGAATTCAAAGCCAGCCTCAGCAAGAGTGAGGCTCTAAGTAACTCAGTGAGACCCTGTCTCTAAATAAAATATAAAAATAGGGCTGGGGGATGTGGCTCAGTGGTCAAGTGCCCCTGATTTCAATCCCCAGTACCCCCTCAAAAAAAAAAAAAAGAGTTGTTACAAAATCAATATATAAAAATCAATAGGCTGGACATTGTGGCTCTCACTTGTAATCCTAGTTGCTTGGGAGACTGAGGGAGGAAGATCTCAAATATGAAGTCAGACTTGGCCACTTAGAACCTGTCTCAAAATAAAAAGGACTAAGGATTTAGCTCAGTGGTAGAGGGCCCATGAAATAACAGATTCAATGGTTTTGTTGAGACAGGGTTTAGCTAAATTGATGAGGCTGGCCTCAAACTTGACAACCACCTGCCTCGGCCTTGCTAGTAGGGATTTTAGGCATGTGCCATGATGTCTGGTAATTAATGAGTTAGTAGATAATCTGGGAAAGCTGAACTATTGCATGTTGTAAACATGAAATTGGATTCTAATTTACACAGTCACACATTTCCAATAAACAGATTAGTGAAAGATTTAACCATTAAATTAAAAAGAAAAAACAGAACAATGTTTTTGTTACTTTGAGATGGGAAAGAATTTTTAAAATATAAGATCCCCAGTGCACAAAACATAGAGGAAAGATAAACTGATCAATCTGAGCAAGCAATATTAAAGACAGCACTGAGGTACCTCAAGAACAAAGTTAACAGTAGCAGGGAGAAGACACAAATCTAAAACAAACAAGGAAGATGGGCCTTGTGGCCCATGCCTATAATCTCAGTGTGTTGGTAGGATGAAGCAGAACCATTCCAAGTTCAAAGCCAGTCTTGGCAATTTAGCAAAGCTCTAAATAACTTAGAGAAACCCTGTCTCCGAATGAAAAATAGAAAGCGCTGGGGATGTAGCCCAGTGGCAAATCACCCCTAGGTTCAATCCCCAGTGCTAAAAAAGGAAAATAAATAAATAAATAAACAAATATTAATATCTAGATTCTAGAATATACCAGGAAATTCTGAAATCAGAGAAAGAAAGATAAAAGAAAAGAAAATGCAGGAAACTGAATAGAAAAAAATTCAAGGAAAAAAATAGCAAGGAATGTGAATGGTCAACCCACAGAGAAGGAAACTCAGGTATTTATCACTAATACATAGATTTACTTATGCTTAGTTTACTAAAGCAACATGGAGACAGTGCAAAATGCACTGTTTACAAAAATACAGTGAAAATGAGTAAAAACAGCATAAAAATTTTATCATGAACCTATTTTTGTAAATACATACTATCACATTTTGTGAAATTGCTATAGTTTGAATATGATGTCAGTGTGTCCCCAGAGGTTCATGCATTAGAATCTTGGTATTTAGTTTGGTGATGTTGGGACCTTTAAGAGGTGGAGCCTAGGGGGAAGTCATTAGGGTCACAGTCCTTGGAAGGGATTAAGATAATTCTCCTGTGACCCTGAGTTCATTTGCTCTAGAGAGGTGTTACAGAAAGAGAAAGACTGACCCTTACTTGAGCTCTGGCTTCCTGTTAAATGGTTAAATGTAATCTTTCACACTCATACCTGCCATTACAATGCCATCCACCATGTGACAAGCCAGGGCAGCTCTTATGAGAGCCAGCACCATTCCTGTTTGGACTTTCCACCATTCCTGTTTGGACTTTCAGTCTTTAAAGCTGTATACTAAATAAGCTTCTTTAGTTTATAACTCACTGGTCCTCAGGCATTTTGTTTAAAAATTGATACTGAGTAATGGATATGGAGAATGAAAAATTTCCAAGGTAATGAGGCCTGAGAAAAAGAAAAGGGAGTAAAAATTGACAGCACTGACAGCTTTCATCTCCCAAGACAAGTGTTTTCCAGATGCTGATTGCAGGCAGAGAGGAAATGTTTTATCACCCTTAAAAGAAGCAGTCTCTAGGAGGCATTAATCTCCTCCAAAGTAAATCCTCTTCAGGCACTGTCCGCAGACCTTGCCCAAAAAGGCCCATCTTCCTGAGTGTCCAAGCAAACTGATATATGTTCACTACATCACACCTCAAAATAACCTATATAAACCCAGTCCCTTTCTCTGTTCAGTGGCTCATTTTCCACCAGGGGAGTGGGTTCATTTCATCCCCCTGACTTGGACTTCTGAGTGATATTGGAACAAAGTTAAGACTTTGGGACAATGGAGGGTAGTGTGAAAGCATTTTGCATTGTGAGACAGATATGAACCTTGGGGGCCAGGGGTATGATGATATGGTTTGGATATTGAGTGTATCCAAATAAACCATGAGCTAAATAAACTTCTTTACTTTACACATTACCCAGCCTTAGGTATTTTGTTAAATAGCAAGAAACAAATTACAATAAAAATAAGGCCAAGCACGGTGATGCATGTCTGTAATCTCAGTGGCTTGAGAGGCTGAGGCAGAAGGATCACAAGTTCAAAGCTAGCCTCAGCAAAAGTGTAGTGCTAAGCAAATCAGTGAGACCCTGTCTTTAAAAAAAAAACATAAAAAATAGGACTGGGGGTGTGGTTCAGTGGCCGAGTTCAATCCCTAGAACGCCTCCCAAAAGTACACTCTCTCACATACATAAATAACAATACCATAGTCAGGCACGATGATGTGCATCTGTAATCCCAGCTACTCAGGAGGCTGAGTCAGGAGGATTGCAAGTTGGAGGCCAGCTTCAGGAACTTAGCAAGATCCTATCTCAAAGTTTAAAATAAAAAAGGAGTAGGCTAGGAATGTTGCTCAGAAGTAGAGCATTCCTGGATTTAATTCAATTATCAGTCCAAAAAAAAAAAAAAAAGACTTAAATTATAGAGAGGAAGTAGTCCTATCTAGAAAATCTGAGATTGCTGACTGTTTTCTTCCCCTTGGGGACTTGGTTAATTTGGTCCTGAGGTGAGGATCAGATATCACTGGGGCAGTAGAACTCTATTAAGAGAAGAAGAAACCAATTGAACTCCTGATGGTCATGCCAGTTGGTTTGACTGACTGGAACACAATGGAACATCAAACAAATGGTTGTTTTCCCCCTCACAACATTCATAAAAACTGGACAAGCATGGGAGACTTTGTGCTGAGCTGCAAAGGCAGAGTGAGAAACCTCCTGCAATCTCTTGGTACTGGGGGGATGGATTGCTAGGAGGAGCTACCTACAATAAATACATATCAGATTTCACTCTTGAGACCACTGATAACAGAGTTAGACTAAATTTGATTAATGTTGCACCTACTCATGACCCAGATTGATTCTAACTTGAACTGAGGTAATCAAATCCCATCTTCTCTGGCAGAGAAAAGAGAAAGAAATCCTGTGGGAAGGAAGCATTTAATTCAGTCTCTGTAGTTATTTTATACATGCTGTCTAGCATACAATAAACATTAGGAGATATGTATGAAGACAAAGGAAAATGTGACCAATAATGAAGCAGGAAGTGGGGGAGAAGCAATTAACAGAAGCAGAAACAAAGATAATCCTTGTTTAAGGTCACAGACAAGAGTTTAAAATAATTATGATTATTATTTTTTTGCAATAGGGGAGAAGGATGAAAAGATGGAAAACATCAACAGAGAATTGGAATATATAAAGATTCATCAATGGACTTCTAGAACAGAACTTTCTAGGGGGTTTAAGAACAAATTGGACTCCTTTCCTTTCTGGGTGCACGGCAGCAAGATGGTGCAAATTTCCAAGAAGAGGAAATTTGTTGCTGATGGCATCTTTAAAGCTGAATTAAATGAATATCTCACCTAGGAGCTGGCTGAAGATGGCCACTTTGGAGTTGAGGTCTGAGTTACACCAACAAGGACAGAAATCATTATCTTAGCTACCATGACACAGAATGTTCTTGGTGAGAAGAGGCAGGGAATCCGGGAATTGACTGTGGAAGGTGAGAAGAAATTCGGTTTCCCTGAGAGTAGTGTGGAGCTTAATGCTGAAAAGGTGGCCACAAGAGGTCTGTGCTGCAATGCAAAGTCCTTGAAGGGCTTGCTGACAGGAGGACCTGCTGTACTTACGTGGTTCATCATGGAGAGTGGAACCAAGGACTGTGTGGTTGTGGTGTCTGGGAAATCCCCAGGACACTGAGCTAAATCCATGAAGTTCACAGACGGCCTGATGGTCCGCAGTGGGGATCCCGTTAACTACTATGTTGACATTGCCATGGGCCGTGAGCTGCTCAGATAGGGTGTGCTGGGCATCAAAGTGAAGATCATGCTGCCCTGGGACCTGAGTGGTGAGACTGACCCTAAGTAGCCTCTGCCTGACCCATGTGAGCATTGTGGAACCCAAAGAGAAGATCCTGCCCACCACCCCCATCTCAGAACAGAAGAGCAGGAAGCCAGAGCCACCTGCCATGCCCCAGCCAGTTCCTACAGCATAACAGGATTTCCTTGGCAGCTGTATCTGAAGTCTAGATGTTGCTCTTTAAAGACATTTAATAAAATCTTGTACCAAGACATGGGGCCTGACTAGGCTTTCTGTCCAGTGTTCAAGCGGAGTTATGTTGGCCTGTGGAACATTACTTATCATTTTGGTTTAAGCCATATTTGCAGTATTCGCAAGGGCCTGGACTGGAGGAACTAAGCAGAGCTAACCAGAGAAATATCCTGTGGGATTGTGAAGACTAGCAGCTGGCATGGCAGCTTATCCTATAGATTAGAATTAGTTATCCTATAGATAAGGATTATAGGTTTAGAAGAATTTGGTTTGGATGGTGAGGATTGAGCCTAGTGCATGCTAGGCATGCACTCCACCACTGAGCAATGGGGGTTAAGATGATTTTTTCCTGATGAATAAGGAAATCCATATTGCACATAGAAAGAAAATACAAGTATATATTTTTGTGTCATACTATGCTAAGTATATGTGTATTCACTAAATTCTCCGCATCTCTAAAATATAAAGGGGATTTGACAGTGCTGTTGAGCTTAAAGCTTAGAAGTGAATCGCCTAACCAGTGTAAAACTGTCATTAGAATCCATAACCTAAGTCCTGTGTAGTTAGCCTTTATACCCTGGAATTTTCTTTTTTTTTCTTTTTTCCTGCGGGGCTGGGGATTGAACCCAGGGCCTTGTGCTTGCAAGACAAACACTCTACCAATTGAGCCCCAGCCCTATATCCTGAAATACTATTAAAACGCCTAAATTATCTACAAAGAAAAAAAAAAGAATAAATTGGATAAAACAGAAGACAGTAAACTCAAAGACAGGTCAATAGAAAATATCCAAATGGAAGTACATACAAGCCCATGCAAAAAATGGGTTAAGAATAGGATATAACAGAAATGTATACTTGGTTGCAGAAGGATAATGGATGGAAGCAACATTTGAAGAGATAATGGCTGAGAACTTTCTAAAACTGATGAATGGCTCCATCTCCATATTCAAGGAGCTTTGCAAACTCCAGGAAGGATAATCCAAAGAAATCACATCTTAGTTTTTGTTTGTTGTTTGTTTAACTTAAACAACTAAATTACTAAAAATCAAAGGTAGAGATAGAATGATATCTTTACACAAGGCCCTGGTTTCAATCCCCAGCATTAAAAAAACAAAACAAAACTGCAAAACAGAAGAAACAACTGCAATTCTAGAATAATAAACAGGTAAAAATATCTGTAACATGAAGGCAAAATAAAGACATTTTCAGACAAATGAAAACTGAAAAATATATTTCCAGAAGACTGAAGAGAGATTTTCAGGCTAAAGGAAAATGATTCCACATAGGAACACTGTTATGATTTAGATATGTCTTATGTGTGAGAGAGTAGAAGAAAGTTTAGAGGTGATATAATTGGGTTTTGAGAGCCTTAACGGAATCAGTGCATTAATCTACTGATATGTATTAACTGGGTGGTAACTGTAGGCAGGTAGGGTGTAGAAGTAGATCACTGGGGACATGCCTGTGGGATGGAGCTCTCTCTGCTTCCTGTTGCCATGTCCTGAGCTACTTTCCTCTCCCATGCTCCTCTGCAATGATGTTCTGCTTCACTTTAGGCTTAAAGCTATGGAGTCAGCCATTTATGGACTGAGACCTCTGAAACTATGAGCCAAATGAACTTTTCTACCTTTAACTGTTTTGGGTCTTTGGTCACAGCAATGAAAAAGATGACTAAAATAGACACTTAAGTATAAGAACAAATGAAGAGCACTGGCAAGAGTAAAAATTAGTGCATCTGAAAGAATGTTAACTGTTTTAAATAACAAGAATCTTCATATCTTGTGGAGTGTTTTTTTCTTTCCAGCACTCTACACCCCCAACTTCTTGAAGAGTTTAAAGCATAGCATATGACATATAAAGAAATAAAGTATGTGAAAATAACGCAAATGACAGGAAGGGTAGATGGAAGTGAATAGTTGAAAGGTTCTTCCATTATTATTATTATTATTATTATTATTGATTTAACCCAGGGGCACTCAACCACTGAGCCACACCCCCAGCCCTTTTTTGTATTTTTTAATTTAAAGACAGAATCTCACTGAGTTGTTTAGGGCCTCGCTAAATTGCTGAAGCTGGCTTTGAACTCAAAATCCTCCCACCTCAGCCTCCCACGCTGCTGGGTTTATGGCCTGTGCCACCCCAACATCTTCCATCATTCATGAAGTGGTATATTATTGTTAGTCTGTCATAAATTAAGGAAGCGTATTTTAATTTCTAGTGTACTCACTGAAAGAACAATACAAAAGATACAACTAAAAAGCAAATAGAGGAGATAAAACTGAAAAACAAAAACGTAGAATTGGATTGGTATGTGGCTCATGGTAGAACATTTGCGTAGGCGTGCTCAGTGTCCTAAGTTTGACCTACAATACTTGCAACACACACACACACACACACACACACGCACACACACATACATACACACAAACATGTGGAAATTTATCTTACCTTCTGGTACCAGAATCCACTGTGTAACTTATAGGATCTAGTGCAAAATCAAAGTGCAAGAGCCTGTTTTAAAGTAGAAAAAAAAAAGTGCTGTTAAAGGTAATGAACTATAAAGCTTTTTCCTTTCTTCCCCGGTCTTTTGCTTGTTCTGATTTTTTTCTATTTGACATTTAAGGTCATTCTATGTATTAAAACACAACTTAAACTGGCCTGGTGGTGCATGCCTTTAATCTCAGTGGCTCAGGAGGTTGAGGCAGGAGAATCCCTAGTTCAAAGCCAGCCTCAGCAAAAGTGAGGTACTAAGCAACTCAGTGAGACCCTGTCTCTAAATAAAATACAAAATAGGGTTGGGGATGTAACTCAGTGGCTGAGTGCCCTTGTGTTTAATCCCCGGTATCCAAACAAACAAAAAACAAACCATAATTAAAATAATTAGCACAAATGCACCCATTATCTTTATATTGTAAGATTCCAGTTTTAAATGTTGACCAAATGCTCACTATTGCCCATTTCTGATTCTTTGCTTTTTCTCCACCTAAATTTAATAAGACTTCTTTCTCCACAGGCCCTTGAATAAGGCTTGCCTTGGCCAACCTGGGCAAGGGCTAAAATGCAGAACATGCACCCCTTATCAACTTATCCTGAGAATCAGTTCCATACAGAGACACATTTCCTAGGAAACTATGCTGATCATCATGTCTGTTCATTCTGCATTTGTTTGTTCAAATTGTCCTTAAAAGTTTCAGCTAAACTTGCTACAGTGGCCCATGCCTGTAATCACAGCACTGAGAATGCTGAGGCAGGAGGATGGCAAATTGAAGGCCAGCCTGGATAACTTAGGAGAACCCGTCTCAAAATAAAACAAAACACAACAGCAAACAAACAAACCAAACCAAATTAAAAAGGGCTGGGGGTGTAGTTCAGTAGTAGAGCACCCCTAGGTTCAGTATCTAGTACTGCAAAAAAACAAAAAAACCAACAAAAACAAAAATAAAAAACCACAACAAACAAACAAACAAACAAAAACCCTGCTTATCTCTCCCTGTGAAAGAAATGGTCTTTTTCTGTTTGATTTGGAGACCCTTGCAGATTTCTGAGATCAGAACATTCTACCTATTGCAAAATAGTCTTTTCAAAAAGTCTCTCCTTATATAGGTCCAGATTTATTTTACTTTATTTATTTACTTATTGGTACTAGAATTGAACCAGGGGTACTTTACTACTGAGTACATCCCTGCCCTTTTTATTTTATATTTTGAGACAGGGTCTTGATAAATTGCTTAGGGCCTCCCTCAATTGCTCAGAGTAGCCTAAACTTGGCATCCTCTTGTCTTAGCCTACTGATTTGCTGGAATTACAGGCATGTGGCACTGTACCTGACTCAGATTTATTTTTATTTGACAATGTAAATATAAAAAGCATTTAGCTCAAAAGAGGAACCACTGAAATTATAATGTCTAGGTTTCATAGTTACTACATGCATATGTATTTTTGACTTTTCTGGAACAGTGGCAATACTACACAAAACTAACTTGACTGTTCTTAATTTTTTTTTTCTTTGCTGTGCATTGAACCCAGGACCTTGTACATGCAAGGCAAGCACTCTACCAACTGAGCTATATCCCCAGTTCTAACTCATTTTTTTATGTACACATTTTACCCATACTTTCGGCTTTTTCATTTACTGATAAATAAGGAAGGACTGAAAGGAAAAGGAAGGGGCTGTCAGCTCAGTTGGTCCGCTCTGATCCCTTTTCCTTCTTCAGCCTCTCATCTTTTCCAGCACAGTCTTGCTTCCCTCCTTGTACCACTCACGCTGGCCTTCAGCAGCTGTGACACAGGTGAGGTTGGCACTTCTTGTAGGCATAGTTTTAATGAATGTGTTTCTTTTTTTTTTTTCATTATTACCCTTCTTGGAGGAGGGGGAGGGGAAGGAGGAGGAGGAGGAGGAGCAGAAGAAGGAGAAGAAGAAGAAGAAGAAGAAAATAAAGGTCATGGAACATTGGACTTAAAGGCTCAACCACATAGAGGTCATTTATCTGAAGTGCAGAAAATTACTGTGCCCTGGCTGGGAATCAAACCCAGGTGGAAGTGGTGAAAGAACTGAATCCTAACCACTAGACCACCAGAGAAAAACTGGAGGCCTTGTCTAGCAGAACTTATGACAAAGATCTCAGGACTGATTTAAGCACAGTTTAGTAACTTAGAAAATATCTGAAGAATATTTTGAAGGGAATCTGTGTGGTGCTAGGTGCACTGACTGCTGCTGGAGTCAGAGGGGATCAGGAGGCTTTAGCAGTGAAAATGTTGGAAGAAAGATTGTCATAAGTAAAATCAGGGAAGAGGAAAATATTTCCTGCAACCTTTTGTCATTTCCTCTGACCACAGGAGTTTCTCTTCCTCCTCCCCTCCCTCCCCTTCTTCTGTCTCCCTCTCTCCTAAAACCTGTGTGTCTCTCTCACTTTCACAGTTTTCCCACAGTTTTGATTGTCCTACTCCACTGCCCACCATATGCCCAAACCCCAGTGTTGATGGAGAAACATTCAGGGCCAAGGGTACATGTCAACCTGAAGGTGCATCCCTCTTCTAGGCCAAGCTCTGAAGAAATCCCTCTCTTTGTGAGAAATACCTGCACAAAGGCTTGAAGTCTGACTAGGCCTCTTCCCCCATTAGTATTGCTGAAGGTGGCTTAGGCCTCCAGTGTGTGCAGACAAGGACAGACAAGTGGTCACTTGCAAGGTTGTTAATAGCGGTATGGACAGAGCTTAGACTTGGGAGACAAAGGGTCCCAAAACCTACACAAGAGTTAAGAGCCAGAGTTAAGAGGAGAGGGCCCTCTCTGTACCACCATGTTCATGTACAGAATTATGAGGAGTCCCAAAATTCTAAATGCAAACCTGGCCTCACAAGTATTTTTGTCAAGGTTGGAGGAAAGCTCTTACCACAGCTGTGCACTTACTTCTCTGACCTCCTGGCCCACCCAGTATCCAACTAAGGTTCCATTTTAGGTCACTTTCTTCCAAATTGAGGTCATGTTTCTCCATCCCCCAGCCAGGAACCTTCCCAGGGGCTTCACCACTAGTGGAAAAATAAGCTCAGAGTCTTCCCCTACCCACCAAATCTGGTAAAATCCAAGTACATTCTGTTTTGACCTTTGTGACTTCCCCTCAAATGAGACACTGCCAAGCTCAAGCAGTGCCAAGCTCAGTTAGTGGATTAACAATATGCATTTTCCCCTTAACATTGTATTCAATAGCGTTTTTCCAATTAAGTACACTATAAAACTGTTCCCACTTGCTTTAAATTTCAAGAACCTTTAGATCTTCTGCTAGGAGTTAATAAGAGAAAGATGGGGCCTGTGAAGTTTCTTGGATTTTGGATGGAAGTTTAAATAGAAAAGAACCAAAGTAATGCCATTTTGTTCTGATCTGACTCCATTTTATACTTGCTTACAATATTTCTTTTCAGCCTTCTGAGAGATGTATCTATGTTGACAGTAGTAGGACCTTCCAGTGTCCCTGATGATGGCCCTGATGTATAACAAAATGACTCTGAAATGTATAATCAAAACAGTTCTCTCATGTAATAAATTATCTGTCTCAGCAGGGTCTTTCTGACCTACATGTGCCTTAGTTGTTCTTGTGGTTTTTGCCGTTATAAACTCTCTAATTCCAAAATCAGGTGCTGGGAGTTCTTTGATGCCTTAGCCTGCTCCCAGATGCTTGCCTGCATGCTCATTAAAGGACTGTTTTTTCCCTTTCAATTTGGCTCAATATGCATGGTGGTTTGTAATTCTCGTGCACTCTGTAACAGCAGTAATCAAAGAAACAGATTCAATAGGGTGTGTGCGCGCGTGCCTGCTTTAGACATATGAGGAAACTTACTTTATTTTATTTTATTTTTTTGGTACCAGGGACTGAAGTCCCAATCCTTTTAATTTTTTATTTTGAAACAGGATCTATCTTGCTAAACTGCTGAGGCTAGCCTTGAATTTGATATCTTATTGTCTCAGCCTCCCTAGTGACTGAGATTACAGGCATGTGCCACCATGCCTAGCAAAAAATTAAATAATTTTTAAAAAAAGGATTAGCTGACCTACCTTCCATAAGACCTTCATTCTAAAGAAGCCTTGCCCTTTATTCAGAGACCAAGAAGAATTTAGAAAAATAGGACTTGGTAAATTCTTCCCCTTTATCATCATAGATTGTACTTTTTGTTCTCCAATCATGCTTCAGCTTGCTGTCTACAGGTACATAGATTTCCCTGGGCCTGTAGGTCTTTGTTTCTGAAACTTCCTGTGTATAATATGAAGCTGCACTATTGACAACTCCACCTTCTTGCTGCAGCTATCCCTCCCTGTCCTATCTTACAACCCAGCTCATCGGCCTACGAACTTCCTTGTACATTATTGGTCCAATTGCTACTAGCCCGCGAAATTCAAACTACTTAAAAGAAGCTCCCCAGCCACTTTCTGTTCTGGTCATATCTCTCTCTCTCTCCCTCTCTCTCTCTCTCTCTCTCATCTCATCTCATCTCTCTCTTACTCTCACTCTTTCTCTTTCAGGGCAGACACTGTCTGCCTAATAAAATCTCTTGCATGAGTTCCCGCATCTGGGGTGGTTTTTTCTGGGCACTTTTTCACCTTTCACTGTGTAGTGTAAAATTCACATTAAATACATTCGTTATGCTTTCCTCTTGTTAGCCATCTTTTGTTATACGTGTCAGCAATGAACCTCATGGTGTGTGAGGAAAAGATCTTCTTCTCCCCTACAGAAGGTAGGAGGACAAAAATATGGTTGGAGGAGCCAAACCCATGCTAAAGAAAAAGCCTCATACGGGATTTACAGGAACCCAAACTGAACTTTTCTGACAATTTTAACCAGTCTGTGATTCCATATTTGTTTTGTGAGACCCTGTGAGACCCTGTCTCTAAATAAAATACAAAATAGGGCTGGGGATGTGGTTCAGAGGCCAAGTGCCCCTTAGTTCAATCCCCAGTACCCCTCCTAAAAAAACCAACCAATCAACCAACCAACCAAACAAACAAAAATCTTATGGGCTGGTGTTGTAGCTTAGTGGTAGAGCACTTGCCTAGCACGTGTTAGGCACTGAGTTTGATCCTCAGTACCACATAAAAATAAATAAAGATATTTGTGTCCATTGACAACCTCAAAAAAAATTAAAACAATTTTACTATGTTGTCTATCTTTAGTTTGGTGTGTTTTCTTTCTGATCAATTCAAAGTATCACATTTTATTTTACCCAATGATTACCTATCATAGATATAGATTTTTTTTAGAATTGACTTCCACATCTGAAGTGTGAGGACATTGACAGACTTCCACTATCCCCTAAGTCTCCCCGCCTTGGCAATTTGAGTGAGCTTTATTTGATAGCAATTTTAGTCTCTTAAGGTTGCTATTTTAAAAGTACCCAAACTGGGAGACATAAAACACCAGAAATTTATTATCTCACAATTCTGGAGTCTAGAAGTCCAAAATCAAGGTGTTAGCAGGGATTTCCTCCTTTGGCAACCTACAGGGGGGACACCTTCCTGCCTTTTCCAAACTTCTGGTGACTCCTAGTACCTCTTGGCATTCCTTGACGTGCAGTTGCAATATTCCACTCTCTGTCTGTGTCCTCAAAAAGGCCTTCTTCCCGGTGTCTCTGAATGCCATTCTCTTTTATGGATACCGGTCATTGGATTTAGAGCCTGCACAAATCCAATATGAACTCATCTTAACTTGAGTCCCTCTGCAAAAACCCTATTTTCCAATAAGTTCACATTCATAGGTACTGGCAATAAGGACTTGAACTTTTTTTTTCTAAATACTTTTTAGTTGTCAATGGACTTTTATTTATTTATTTTTATGTGGTGCTGAGAATAGAACCCAGTGTTTCACGCATCCTAGGCAAGCGCTCTACCACTGAGCTACATCCCCAGCCCTTGAAATTATTTCTATACAGAACACAATTCAATCCACTTCAGTAATGATAGTTAATTAATTTCTTTTCTTTTCTTTTAGCTTTGTTTTCTACAGTGTTTAAAACATACGTGTTAGGACTGAGGGTATATAGCTCAGTGGTAGAGTACATGCATGAGAACCTGAGTTTGATCCCTAACACAAAAAACAAAAACAACAACAAAAAATTCCCTACATATTAACAGTTGACTGTGAGAGTGATTCTGGAGGCCCCCACGGCCTGGGATGAGCGCGAGTTCTTGGTGTCCTTCGCGTGCGCTGTGGCGGCAGCCGTGAGCCTGCAGGAGGCCGCGTTGTGTCGGTGTGTCGCTCTTGGGAGAGGCGGCCGCGCGTCCGTGGGTTTGGTGTGCGGGCGAGGTACCTGCCGGCTTACCCGTGTGACCGAAGCGGTGGGAAGGCAAGGGAGAGCGAAGGGACAAGGAGGCTGGAGTCAGGTACAAGAGTGGGGGAAAGAGGAGTGGGTCAGGGACAACGGGGTCCTCCTTCCCGCCAGGGGGTGGAATGGGCAGCGGGGAGTGGCGCGGGGGTCCGTGCTGTATGGGGCCAGAGCGCGCAAGATGTGGGGGGTCCCGGCACAGGGGCGCAGGTGTGCGGGGGCAGCCCCGAGGCACACCTGGGCCTCCCACGCACACCTGCGCCCCTAGGTGGGGTGGGGCGGGGGGGGGTCTAGACCATGGGGCTTCAGGACCAAAAGGGGGCCGAGTGCTGCATGGGCCGGGAATCGAACCCGGGCCTCCCGCGTGGCAGGCGAGAATTCTACCACTGAACCACCCATGCACCGATGGCAGGCGTGCCCTGCGCACGCCTCACGACAGTGGTCACCGCCTTCCGTGAGTTGCTAAGCTCGATGGCACCGTGAAGAAGGGTTGGGGGCTGATTGGGGCGGCTGGTGGTGGGCCCTGGGCGTCCTGCAGCCGGCGGGGGCGTGTGCGTGTGCGCGCCGGAGCGCGCACAGCCAGTGTGGAGGTTGACGCGGCGTCTCCGGAAACCTGCCCGCACCTTCCGTGCCAGCTCACCAGACCGCCACGTCCGCGGTCGCCTGAGGAAGCCAGGAGCGCGTCCAAATGTTGCGGTCCCGGGACAGAACTTCAATCATGACAGGTGACCTGTGGCTCGGTGGCTGCCGTCATCCACCCGCACCCTCCGATCGCCCGATTCCTGGTGGCCCGCGCCTCTCGCAGGGACAGAGCCCGGGTGCGGGGCTGCGCAGCAGGTGGTCCGGCCGGGGCTCGGCGTTTACCGGCGGGAACGCCAACCGGTTCTAGGGCGTTCGCCCCGCGCGCCACTCACGTGCGGAATCGTGGCGGGGGCCCGGCTGTCTTGCCACGCCCGGAGCCGGGATCGCGCGGTCCGTGGCGAGCAGAGGGCTGGACCGCCGTGTCGTGGACCGCGTGTCGTAGGCGGGTGTGGTCGGTGAACGGGGCCCCCAAGTGAAGAGGCGTGGCGGCCACGACGGACTGGCAAGTGGGGAACGGGGCCCCTCCGCGGGGCTTAGAGAGAAGTCGACGGGCAGGAGGCGGCCAGGGGTGGGTTTTCGAACGGGAGGGACCCGGAGAGGGCCCACGAGCGCTGCCCCTCGACCGAGGGGGCGCCCTCCGTTCCGGTGGATGTGGACGGGTGGCGGGGGCGGCGGAGCTGTGCATCCCAAGTGTAGCCCGTAGTAGGGAGGTGGCGGCGGAGTCCAGAGAGGGGCCTCTTAAGGGTCCCCGCGTTGGGGGTCAAATGAAGGGGGGCACTGGTCGCCAGGGTAGTTGGCGCCGGGGTATCTGTGGGAGTCCAGCGCGCCGGGCGTCAGGGCGGAGGTGCCCGAGATGCAGCCCCGCCCAGGGAGATTGAGGGCCGGGGGGGGGGGGG
>JAJEJO010048351.1:18122-37804 GCA_020662805.1 Glaucomys volans | reverse complement strand
CCCAAAGAGGGTCTTGACCAAAGCACACCCTTTTCCAATTATATTATTCCTTTGTTTTGTTTTTCTTAATATCACTTGGCACTATCTATACACATTACTGTATACACATATATACATACAGATCTCTCATTGGCTCCTCCATTAGAGTGTAAATGTCATGAAATCAGAGATTTCATTTGTTTTCTGGTTTATCTCCAGTTTTCAATGCATTGTGGGTGGCCAGTAAATATTTGTGAATAGATGTGCCACCTGTGTGACCTGATGTCATGAAGGATCGATGATATGGGCTGTGTTGAAAAGCAAGAGAAAAAGGAAAATGTAAGTCCCCACACATCTGCTACTCCAAAGGTCTGGATCTATAAGCTGGGTTGTTCTGGTTCCCAGAAAAGTCTTCTATAAGAAAGACAGCATTCTTTTTTCTTTGTCAGAAAAACTCCTTTTGGGATTCTGAGCAACACCTTCAGTCCTTAACATGGACTTTCAGTTCTTTGCCATGACCACATACATCTCTCCTTCCTTGTCAGCTGGTCTGAGTCTTAAAATTTTTATTTACTGTGTTCCTCTGGGAAGTTGTTGTGATGCTTGCGATACAACTTTACCCTGCTAAGTGACATAGAAATGTTCTGTGTGAAATGGCCACAACTCCTCCTAGATATATAGCAGAAGTGGGACCAAAGGTTTACATGACTAAGAATTGGACCCTGAGACTATTGTTTCTTATGTCCTATGATAACATCCTCTTAGTAATTTCTTTTTCAATGAAGATATATTCCAGTGAAACACCTACATGCAGGAATTTTCAGAGAAGTAATGACCTAGTACATTCCCGGGTATGCTTTGGTAGCTGGTAAGTTTCTTCCCATTTCTCCAGATTGTCTGAGAATACAGTGGGTTCAGAGAGAAAATTGTGTATGAAAACACCACTGCAGCTCTGTTCCCAGTTGAGGCTTCAGCTTCAGCCCCTGCAGCCATGGCTGCCAAGAATTCTTTGTTATTTAAAAATAAAAACAAAGAAAAAACATTCAGAACAGTCATATACTTCGTAGATGTTAGATGCTTCTGAAATCATAATTGATGAAATACATTCCTTGCATGTTGCCCAACCCTAGATACATAGTAAGGTGCAAAGATGTAGTTACATGCCAAAGGTATAGATACTGACGGAAGGTTTTAATTTGGGGGAAGTGTCACCATCGTCCTCTACCCAATGGGAGAGCCCCTCCGAGCCTGCAGTTATCAGGCACTGCCTCTATGTGCTCAGGCAGTGCTAGGGAGACAAGGAAACAGGGCTTTTCCCTCCTAGGGCATGCTATCTAGGCATAAGGAGGCAGACAACACAGGTGGTCATGCCTGAGCTCACCTTGTTCTCATGACTAGGTAGGTCCCGTCTGAGCCCCAGCCAGGCAGGTCAGGACCCAAATCTGTTCTCCAGATAAATTCTCCACATTCTCAGATGCTACTTTGAACACAATCACCACAACAACATGGACATAGCTACAACTGAATATTGAAGTTCTTTGAGGTGCAAGGCCAGAAATTCTGTAAGCCTATTCCAAACCCTGATCAAGGGATCCTGCATCCAATAGACAATACTTATTTATTGAGCCATTTACTATGTGCCAGTATGGTTAGAGCATAGTAAATGAAGGGCAGAGAGAAATCAGGTAAGGTCAAACAGGTGGACGGGTCAGATCAGGAAGAAATTTGTTAATAAGAATTTGGGATACTGATAAGTTCTTCTTGTAATAAATCACAAAGGTTGTCATTGACAAAGCCGGAATTCAAATCTATGTCTGTCTGACCTGACAGTACAAACTCTTAACAAATATGACACGTCTCCCTAATTACACTTATTACCAGTATAAATTAACTTTCTATAGAAATCTCAATGTTTGATTTATATTTTATTCTTCCTTCCCTCCACCAGAAAATCTCCCGTTTCTTACATCCCTTGACTGGCAAAATTGTCAAAATATGTATCTGTTCCCATTGTCTCCCTATTCTCAGCACTCTCTCTCTGACTCTCGAAATCTGTTCTTTGTTCTCAATAGTCTTTGATGAAACACCCTCTTCAAAGAGTCCCAGCGTGCTGACTCAACTTCATGATCATGAGAATTTAGCCTTAGTTCTTTTCAGTGTCTCCACAGCACTTAATAATAATACCTTTTCCTTCCAGAAAATCTCTTCTCCTTTAGTTTTGTTGGTTGGTTTGTTTATTTTTGTTGTTGGGTTTTGTTTTGGGGTTTGTTTGTTTGTTTTTTGGTTTTGGTACTGGAGATTGAACCCAGGGGCACTTAGCCACTGAGCCACATCCCTACCACTTTTAAATATATTTTTTAGAGATAGGCTTTCACTGAGTTGCTAAGGGCCTTGATAAATTGCTGAGGCTGGCTTTGAACTCGTAATTCTCTTGCCTCAGCCTTCCCAGTCGCTAGGATTACAGGTGGGCCACTGTGCCTGGCTCCTTTAGTTTTTGTGACACAGCTCTACACCTTCTTGTGCTCCTTTCCTGGCACCAAATTGTGTAGCTGAGCTTCTGTTGTCAACCTTCTCAGGTCATCACCTAGAAGCAGTGATTCCTGAGTCCTGAACTCCCTGTTGAATTCTTCAATTCTACTTGGTACAGGACCAGAATCCTCCTTCCTTCCCTACTCATTTCTGCTACTAAATTTCTTAGTTCTGTTAAGGACAACACAAAACTGTAAGTACTGCAGACTGCAAAGCTGGTCATCAGACTACCTCTCACAGCTGCATCACTCAACAAGTCCTGAAGATTCAACCATGACATTATTCTTCTCATGCATCATCGTCTCTTCTATTCCACTGCCAGCGCCCTAATTCTTACTCTCATTAACTCTTGCCTGGATTATTAAACATGACTTTAGGTTTTCCTATAAACTGATGTGTGAATAATATTTCAAAAACTGAAACTCAGAACACAAAGTTCTTTATTGATATCCACCAGAGAACTGTTTCCAGGACCCTCTGTGGATACCGAAACCCACAGATTCTCCAAGTCCTTTGTAAAAAGTGGTGTCGAATTTACATATAACCTGTGGGTATCCTCCCACACACTTCAAATCATCTCTAGATCACTTACAATATCCAACACAATGTAAATACTACATAAATAGGTGTTACACTGTGTTGTTTAGGAAATAATGACCAGAAAAATCTGTACATGCTCAGTACAGGTGTAACTTTATTTTTAAATGTTTAATCTGCAATTGGTTGAATCTGTGATGTGGTACCTGTGCATATGGAGGGCCAGCTGTATACGTGACCAGGCTAGCATCAAACAAAATGACAACACACTCAATTTATCTTCCTACAGCCATAATGAAATCCATATTCTTCGCCATGGTTTATGTCTCAGGACAGGCTGGGATTGCTGTAGTCACAACCAATCACCAATATCTTAGTGCCTCAAAATAGGGCATTTATTTCTCATGCCCACAAAGTCTAGTATGGGTTCTGGTGACTCTCAAAGGAGACCAGCCTTCATGGGATGACTCAGCATTGCACTTTACTAACAACAGGCTTTGCTGTCACTACCCCATGGCAGAGGAACCAGACATGAAGTTGAGCACCAGGAACTACAGGCTTCTTCCTGTACATATTCACTGGCCAAAGGAAGTTGCATAGTCATCCTAATTTCAAGGAATGCAGAAGTACAGACTTCTCACAGGCCCAGCAGAAGAGGGCAACAGACTTTTGGGGGCAGTAATGACGTTTGCCACAGCTTGCTAACTTTTGCCTGGTTTCTTTGCTGCTAATCTAGCAAGCTCCTCTTTGGCTACTCTCATCTCCCCTTCATTATCCAATTTATAACCTTACTGAGATAATTCCAAACACAACACAATTTTCTTACTTATTATCTTATTTAAACTTTTAGGACTCAGAGTTGAGGTCATTTATCCAACAAATCTTTTCTGATCCCTCAAGAATATATTAGATGCCTTGATAATGTGTTTGCCTAGACCCTGCATTTACTTTATTACCATACATTTTTCATTTTGCGCTGATATTGCTTTTTCAAATTGATACATTACCCCCTGCAAACTGAAATTTCCTTGAGAATAGGTAGCATATCTTATTCATAATGCCATCTACCTAACAGGTGCTCATTAAAAATTGGGTCAATAACTGCATGTTCTACCACATAAAGTTCAAGTTTCTGGGTTTAATCATAATCTGGCCCCACTAACTCCCCAGCATTTTGTGCCTTCATGGACCTCACTTGATCACACAGTTGAGTTACATGCTGTTTCTACTGCACATTTCCCATTCTTGTGTCTTTATCCACATGGCATCCTTATGCTGGATACCTTCCTGACCACATTTTTCTATTTTTAAGCTCTACAGATTTTTTTAAAGATATACAGATACTTTAAAGGCTGCTTTTAAAGACAATTCTCTTTCTAGCCTGAAATAATATCTCCCTCCTCTGAATGCCTATCAAATTTTACCCATAGCCTATAATACCACTTTATCATACAAAGTGCTCAATAAAGGTTTGTGAGACGAATGTGTTACATAGTATAAAATCTTCTTCATTCCCTCCCACCTCAGAAACAAGAAATGGACTTCTAAGAATTCATGAAATATTCAACACCCTATTCAGTCCTTATTAGCAGGCTGCTGGAACAATGACCCTAGAGTATAGAAATATCTGTAACTTTAAATGAATTATCAACAATCAACGTTTTGCCAAAGAAAACCAATAGGTATGTCTTATTTGTTGTTTTGCCTTATTCTTTCTTCCTGTTGGATTTATTAATGCCCATATCATCAGAGCTATAATAAGCCTTAAAATTAATGTCCAATGTCTTTCGTAGCTTAAAACTTAATTTATTCCCCAAGCCTTAGACTCTGGCACAATTAGGTTTTGATACATGGACATTTCTGCTTACTCGGGACTTAGTGGGAAAGGACTCCACATTTTGAATGGCCTCATAAATATATATTGAATTTAATTTTCTAACATGCAAAACCCATTTTCCTGTTGTTTAGAGGTCTTTCAGGCTGGGGGTAGAGCAAGTTCCTATATGTATTTTTGTTGTGTACCATTAATTAGTTCATAAATCAACATGTCTCAGAATTGCACAGATTACCCTAAAGCCAATACACTTAGCATCAGAACATACAGCTGCATTCTTCATTCTCACCTTTGTCTTACAAAGGTTCTGTTCCAAGCAATTAAGATTGTTGGGGTCACACGGACATTAATGAGACGTTAGCAATACGTCAACAGTTTTTGCTGCATTCCTTTTAAAAATGTTAATTTACAGGGCAAATTGAGAGAGATGCATCATGAAAAATTGAACCAGAAAGTAAAGGATGGGGGAAAATTGAAATGGAGCAGAGTAAGAGACATTTAGAGGTAAAGTATTCAAAAAGGTCAATCAGATACATGGGAATCCATAGGAAAACAAAACAAGGTGATGCACTGTGGAAGGGGCTTATATTATAGCCAAGTCTGCAGTGTGTCAATAATTCAAACGAAAGAAAAAGGGAAAAGCAAAGCAGAAGAAGATGTGAAAGGGAGAGGGACGTAGTCACAGGGAATTTCCTAGTGTTCTGTGTATGCATGAGGAGAAATGGACACAGGTACTGCCTTTCACTGAAAGATTAACTTTGCTGAGGGAGAAAAGCATAGGCTATGTCTCCAGTTCAACTTGCAGTGTACCCCTCAGGGGCTTTTTAGGGGTCCTTGATGGTCGTCAGTGGGGAGACACTGTGATGTCTCCTAGTATGTCTCTGCATATACTCAGACTCTATTTTTGTAATTCCCATTTTTAAGTACATTAGCTTCCTAGCCAAGAGGCCTCCTTAAGTGAGATATTTACATCAAACACACACACAAACCCCCACTGACCAGGAGGAAAGGATGAACATCAGTTCATCTCTCTATGTATCCAACCATTCTTTATTCATTCTATGTCAGTTTATTTCTTTATCAGTTCTTACTTATTCATTATATGTTCCATAAGGGCACCCTTATTAGATGTAAAAAGATCAATAAAGCAAAGACCTCATCATCAAGGAATTCATTTGACAAGGATATAATCTCCATTCCCATTCTGATAAAAACACACCAAGTCTTTAAGTGTCCATAGTCCCTTGTTTTTCCCTTGATTCTGGATTCATTCCTCTTAGATTTGAATCCCAATGACAGAGACACACATGCACATATAAACTTAAGTCCACTTCAGGCTGGTCAACTTAAAAATACATATTCAACAATATGTTGAATAGTATTCAATAGTTTTTCTTCTATGAAATTCTTAAAAACAGATTATCAAGCTCCCAGCCCAGTACCTGGCATATAGTCACTGGATGACAGTTTTTCCCTTTTAAAGTTTATCTTACATAATGGTCACATCTACCTGTGAGGTTAGCTCAGTAGGGCTTGATCACACCTATCAGCATGAGGAAAACATGCCTAAGACTAATAAGGTGACAGAGCTGGCAGATCCATGACCTCTGACTCCCAATTCAGTACTCTAATTCAACATGTTATCACATATTTCTAGGACAAAAATAGGAAAAAGAAATTCAAATGCAAAAGAAAATCCCTTTTGGAGTTGAACAGTTAGAAACCGTCGCATTTCATGGGTTTTCCTAAACCTGCTCAAAGATAGCTGACTGCTCTCAGTTCACCCAAACCTTGATCTACAGAACTCACAGTCTTCCACTAGGGGAGCAGCAAGAACCTTGGCTAGCTGTCATCTCAACAATCCTGTGTCAGGCAGAGATAGGATCTTGGCAGCAACCACTGCCTCTTCCTCCTCATGTCATCAGCATGAAAACCCAAGTTCTCCTTATGGACTTGAGTCAAAATGGGGTCAGACCCTCAGTCTTCTCCTACATTCCCCCACCCTATCTGCTCTGCTCCAATCACACCAATCCTGCTGTCATTTAGAACTTCCATGCCTCCAAAGACCCAGATATAAAAGGCTCAGTCCCCAAGTTGGTGCTATTGGGAAGTAGTGGAAATGTTAAGAGACAGGACCAAGTGAAAAGACTTAGTCACTAGAAGTATGTTCTCAAAAGAGATAGTGGGACTCCTTTCCACCTCTTCTTTTTGTTTCCCATCCATGAGGTGAATGCGCAGCTTGTGCTCCTGCCATGATGGACTGTCTTGCCACTATCTCAAAGCAGCAGAGCCAATGGATCATGGACTGGTACCTCTAAAACTGTGAACCAACATAAACCTTTTCTCTTTATAAGTTGATTATCTCAGATATTTGTTTCAGTTACATAAAACTGACTAACACAGACTCGCTTGCTGTTCCTCAGAATAAGCTAGGTCTGCTTCTACCTCAAAACCTTTCCTCTGCCTGTAACACTCTTTCTGCAGATAATGACATGCCTACCTTTCATACTGCCTTTGAGTCCTTGACTAAATGTCAGTTTTTTTTTTCATACTTACCAGGTCTACCATATTTAGAATGTCATCTAGTCCCCCATTTCCTTTTCTTTACATTTTCTGGTATTATTTATCATCTTCTAAACTATATATTATTTTTAATCTAATATGTTTATTATTTATCATTTTCTCTCACCTCTTTTGCTTGTCTTACTCAATGATAAATATCCAATGGCACACAGGACAGCTCACTGAATGAATGAACACATTCCAGAAAGAAGTCAGGAGTTACTTAAGGTGAATGCATCATGGGTATTCGTATTACTGAGATTCATGGGAGGACCTAAGTTTTCCAAATAATCTTAATTCCAAATTAAGATATTAAAGATATCAGCTAAATATCTTTTGTTTTGCTCTCTGCCTCATGGATAATTCCAAATGGGATCCAGGGTTCCCTTAATCCTGCAGTGTCTCCCTGCAGGGGTACTTCCCCACAGAGCTGCCCGTGTTATGGAAGCAGCAGGGACTGGGTGTTGCACTAATTGGAGCTTGTTCATGCCCCTGCCTGAGACAGTGAACATCCTCAGTGTAAATGCAGTCTACCTGGTAGAAGCCACTTCAGAATCCTGTCAAAGCTGGTTACACCTGAGCCTTCTTTGCCAGCAGCATGTTTTCCTGTTTAATCTGTGTTAACATTCCAATCCAGGTTCTCCCAACTGCCACAGATTCTGTCTGATAAACATTGTCCTCCCCCCTCTGTCTTCTTTTCTCTTATAGAAACATTATTTATTTATAACATATTATAACAGACAACTATACAGCCAGAAGGGAAGCGTACTTCTTCCTAACAATACCCATGTATGACATTAAGGGTGATTTTTCCACTTGCACAATATAGGCTAGGAAAGTAATATGTGTTTGACAGGACCTGAGACTGGAAGAAATAGGGTTGGAGGTCTTGGGAAGCCCTTGCCATCAGGATGTGTTTACTAAGCCATCTCCTCATGGAGACTGTACAAAATGTCTCAGCTTCTAAAAGCACTCAGCATGCTTCCTCCTTAATGTGACTCTGATGTATATTTGCAAATGGAAAATGCTGACCTGTCTGATCTGCTTGACTGGGCCATGTACCACAGAATGTATCTTGCAGGAGGAAGGAGTGAGAAGAGCCTTTAATTTTCTTTAATTAGTCATGGTTTTCATTTCCATTTGAATGGTATGTGTCAGAAGACCTCTGTGCGGTGAAATGTCTTACCCTTGTCATCATTTCCTCTCCACACTCAGCCTCATGCCCATGAACTGTACCTAGGAGTCACTGTGGCAGGAAGTCTTCTCTTCCTGACTGCTCGGAGACCATTTTCTAGTTCACTCTTGTTGACATTATAACACAGCTTATGTGTGACCATTCTTAAGGGAGGGGCATATTCTTTCGGGACAGTGATTTGCTAGGTACACAATAAATAATTATTGATCAACTGACCACCTAAGTAAGACATTTGTAATCTTGCCATTGCATAGCACAACATCTGGAAGGCCACACAAGCCATTACCAAGGAGAATCCAATCTTCTTCTCAGTCCATCACGCTCATGCTTGTATTCCAGAGCACAGGGAAGAGTCTCCTTATTGCTTTCCTTGGCTTCAGAAAGAGGCCCTGATATTCTACCTCCCTCTGTTTTTCTTTATGTCTCTCTACCCTGCAAGATCTTAGCTCCATCTAGCTGTGGCTCCTCATGGTACAAGTCTATGGGATGCATTTCTGGCTCCATTGAAACTAGCAGTTGCTAAGGTAGAAAATTATATTCTTCAGTATAAGACATCAAAGAGACAAACAGACTCTCATTTCTATTATCTATCATCTCTTCAGCATAATGTAAAAACTAACATCAATGGAGCGCTATCTATGGACCAGGTATTATGCTAAGAACCTTTCATGCATTATCCCTTTTAAAATTTATGAGGCCTATGAGTTAAGTACTATCTTTTATTTATTTATTTTTTATGATTTCATAGATGAGGAAGGAAGGACGTAAGGATTCACACAGAAAGTCACACAACTAAGTAGTAAAGACTTAGAATCTAACCCAAGGTCAAATTCTAGAGCAGTTGTATAGTCAGGTATAGAGACGGCGGCAGGGCATTAAAGGAGCTAAGACACAAAAGCACTTAAAAACATGGTTTGGCACATGTTGAGACTCAACGTGGGCAGGAAGAGAACCAACAGCAAGGGGGAAAAGGAGAGGAATCCTACCACACGCTTGTTATTCAGAGGGTCCATGTAATGAGAGATGGAGAAAGTTGCCTGGAAAGCTCTTTTTCTTATCTAATATTTGTAGAATGAATGTTAAGGGCCAGACCCCATGCTAAGCAGAGTGATTCAACCTAAATGTGGCCGTCCAAGAAAACAGGAAACCACATATAAATGGAAGAGCACATAAAATATTGTGGAACTTTTAAGAGCAAGACTCAACAGGGAAGAAGGAGTGGTTGATTTCTACAGGGTATGCAGTGCAACCTCCTTAGGGGTGTCAATAGGAGGTGGGAATGAGAACTGCCAATTTACAACACAAAGGCAGCAGCAATGAGAAACAAAGGAATCCAGAATTCCATCCATTGGGCCTGGCAGTACCCAGACAGCACCCACAGACAACTAAGGGATGTTTCTGGTGACATCCCCCTCATTAGTACAATGACAAGTAGACCGGGGTCACTGCCACATGCTAATGAAGGATAGAGATTAAATCTCAACACATGGTCACACAAAATTGCTTCAGCTTCCATGACCAAGTCACCTTTGCTTTGTTCCAAAAAGGTCATGTTTGCTGTAGGTATAAAGAGGATGTTAGGCAGTGAACTCATGTTTATATTTCAGTTTGGTTTTGTTTTTATAGACTCCAAATCCTAATTGTTTTCTACCTCCCACATTACCACATTGCCCTGTTGTGATTATACTGACCTAAACAAATTTACCTCCCTGTCTAAATTTTATACTTACAGCATTAGAATAATACCCAGGAAAGCATGATGTGGTACCAAGAATGCAGAATCCGGAGCAGCACAACTTGGCCCCCAATCTCAACTCTGCCATTTACTAGCCTCACTCTAACTTGGATTGCTCATCTGTAAAATGGGTTCTAAAGTAGCTACAGGGTAAGTTACAACTCTAGAACTTGAAGAGAGAGAAGAGTAACTTCTGAAAATTCAACCAATGGGATACCACGTAGCAGATGCAACTGATATCTATGGGAATAAACAGAAATTTTCCATCACTTGTACTTAAAAAAACCCAAAACCTCAATTCCAATTACAGTAGCTGGGGGGAAAGCCAGGGTGGAAAACTTGAATATAATTAAGATATAGTTAGTAAAAAAAAAAAAAAAAAAAAAAATCAATACTATTGAATCTTCTTTGGAGGAAGGTTTTGTGAACACATAGATAATTTAGGATTGGCAGGCATGTCAGAAAACTATGGTCAGTGTAATAAATCCAGCTTGCTGCCTATTTTTATAAACAAATTGTTATTGACACATTTATTTATATATTGTCTATGCCTTCTGCTGTGCTACAGTGACAGAGTTCCAATGTTATGACATGATCATATGGTCCAGAAAATGTAAAATTTTATTACTGGCTCTTTATAGAAAAAGCTTTTCAACCCCTGATCATTCTTTGATCTCTCCATCTTTAATCACTTCTGGCTCATCTCCAAAATAGTATATACTCCCATCAATTCCTAAACTGGGACTGGGATTCTTCTTCTTATCAGAATCTACATGTGTGGTATTTAGTCATAAATTTCCCCCTAGTATGGTTATAGTGATGGAAACTCCAAAGTTTCCATGTTTGGAAATTTCTTCCTACATTTGTCTAGTATAAGATGCCTGGTAAGTTCAACCCAGGTTACTGTCTCCAGTAGCCACTTTCTTACTGTGGAGATGAATACATCAAACTCTCAGTGCTTAACACATTGAATATTCAACTATGCAATTCCCCTGCTCAATTCCATACCTATAAAGCAAACATTTGACAGTTCAAACTTCTGATAATCTAGTAAAAGCCAGGTTGACATCTGTCTGCTTCCTCATAGCATTTCTCATTGCAGATAACTAACTTGGGATTCTGGCTTATGCATCTTGGCTTATGTGTCCCAGTCTCTTAAGTGGTAGAGACACTCTCAATGTACCAGCATATGCTGTGTTTTGAACCCACAAGGTTTTCATGAGAATTCACGAACAGTGAACATGGACCCAACCATAAAGACCCCACTATGCTACTTTGATTTCCAGAGAGTACACATTTAATCAAATTGGGACCTAGGGACAGGGGAAGTAATTTTCTGTTCTCTATTGAAGAGAATTTGCTAATACTAGCAATTCTGTCAATATCACTTGTTAATACTTTTCAGTTATAATAGAAACTCATCAACCAACTTCTGTCCAGATCATAGTCTAAATCTACTCATCCCCAGAACTCCCCTATTTTTTGAGTGATATCTCATCTTTCCTCACCTGGATTCATAACTGTCTGCCTCCACTCTAAGCATTTCTAATGCTCTCAAACTACCAGGAACTAGAGTGATTTACCCCAAACACACAGCTCAGCATGCTGGCCCCATTAAAATGCTTTCAGTGACACAGCATTCAACTTCTTCACATTCTAGTCGTGACTTACCAGTTCCATGAGCCATGACCCAGCAACACTCTACTATGTACAAATCCCATGACACACTCTTCCCTTCTATACCCCTTTATTATGATAGGCTGTTTATTATTCCTCACAATGCATTTTCCCTTTTTATGAAGATAGGGTCACCTTATTAAAAACATGTCTCTACCTTCTTTGCAGCTAGGTGTGGCTATGTGTCTCTTCTCATCGCCAATGATATGTGAAGTGTGCAACTTCTGCCTCACTTTGCTAAAAGGAACTAACTTGCCCTGAACCCCTTCTCTAGTCTTCCTACAAGTGGAATTTATCAGCAAACCACTTAAATCTCCACCACCTTGAAAAATGCCTACAGGATCATGGAGTGACAAGTTGAGTAGATCATGATCCCTGAAAGACCTTGTAGAGCCGAGATACTTTTCCAGACTGACTATCCACCTTTGGACTGTTATATGAGGGATAAATGGACTTCTACCCTTTCAAGTCACTATACTGGCAGATCTCTTTGTTATAGCAGCTTCACCTTTACTCTAGCACATCTTCTAATTCTTTAGGGGTCCGATCCCTGTTCCCTTAGTAAACATCAATTCACTATTTTTGTAAAGTACCACAATGCCAAATGTCCTCAAGTCTAAGCAGACTGAATCTCTCCAGAGCACATTTACTTTATTACATCAACACCATACTGCTGTAACTGGATTTTTTGGTTTGTGTGCTCCATGATCACACCCTCCCATCAGAAGGTAAGAACCATCTTTAAATCTGTCTTTGACTCTTTAGGCCAAAAGGAGGAGGTCAACATGTTCTCAGAAGCAAATGAATAAAGGCTCATCCTCTCATCCTCTCATCCTCTAGCCTAGCAATAAGGAGGATTTGAAGGGTTAAGAAGCAGAACAGAAAACCAGAAGGGGGTGAATGAAAGGGAAGAAAGAGTGAGGCATAGACCATGCCCTCAAGGACTGCTGTATCGTCACCAGCACCCAGCCTTCTGTGGGAACTCAATAACCACGTATTGATTGAGTCCCGCCTTTGCTTGTCATTATTGCTTCCTTCTGCCAAACCCAAGGAAACTACTATAGAAAGTCAGTCAGGAGACTATAGGCATAGCAAGGTGTGGTGCATCCTATCGACCATTAATTCATGCATCTTTCCAATTATCAAGTAAACAAATCAATATTAGATATGTGTACATGTTTAGATGTATGACTTTATTTCGTGTAACAATCTTCACTTTATAAAATTTCTTACAATGATATAATAATAGCTGTTAACTTAAAATCTGTTTCTTTATTTCATTCAATTATCACAGAATCTTTCAAGGGCTACCAATTCCATAAGTTATTGTGGTAATCTCTAAATACAGCACATGTTGCTTCTGGTAACGCACACCAGAGCAAGAGCTAGAGAACTCAGTGGCCTTTAATTATTCAGGATTTAATCGTGAAAGCATGTACAATCAATATTTGTTGATCTTAATCTGATTACCACCTAGTGGTGTTCAGTGTCTCCATCAACAGGATAACAATATGACACATTTCATAGACTTTCCCTAGGCTCTTCCAACAAGATTATTGGAAGGATTTTAATCAGCTAATGAACTCATCAATGGCATTTTCAGGAGCCAAGGCACCTTCCTGCACCTACATCCCATGACCATATTTGCCTGACATCTTGTGGCCACAAGGAACATGACAGTCTATAAACCCAACATCTGTACACAGTATGAGCAGCATCTTTGAATGCTAATGTCAGCATTACAGTTAGAGCAAATACAAAACTGTTTAGACGATGTGTGACATGCAATTATTTCCTCTCATTAAAATGGATGCTAGCCTTTTCTTTTTGTATTTATGAGGCAAGTTGGAACTTGTGGTCCAATTCTTGTAAGAATAGGAAGAAGGCCTCTGTCTGGGCTGAACAACATCTGGCTTGCTGACTGTTACCTTGGCCACAGAACTCTTTTCCTATGAAGGACCCACTGAAAACAGAATGTGGCTCCTGGAATGAAGAAAGAGCATCCATAGTCAGCCGCTCTGAGGGAGGGCGTTTCTAGCCAGTGCTATGGGGACAAAGGATGAAGCATCCTCTCAGCACTGAACGAGGGACTGATGAAAGGCTTCATCTCAACACCGCTGTGGAATACTGTTGTGTCTCACAAACTTTCCTTTTTAGGACCAGAAACATTTTGTTCCAAACCAAATTTAGCTTGGAATTGTATAAATATAAAATAGGACACTAACAAAGATGTTTTGATGGAGGCAGGGGTTCCAAGCACCACTGGCTCAGCTTCCCCCACCCCCTGAGATTCATCCTACAAACCCAGGCCTTTGTGAGCAGTGTGGAAAGATGGACAGTGCCATTTTTGAAGTCAGAAGTCCTAGGTTTGCATCCCAACTCTACCCATTAATACCTGTGCATCATTTAACAGGTCATTAACCTTTCTAAACCTCAGGCTTTTCATCTCTAAAATAGGGGAACTAATATTTACTCCACAGGGTTATTGGGAACATTAAAAGAGGCAGTAAAATGAAAATGCTTTGTAATTACTAGACAAATGATCATACTGCCATCATCAGACAGTCATAATGGGGAGTCATGCAACCAAGAGGAGCAGACTCCAGACAGTGCCTTATGTTGATTTCTTGCCAAGTTCCAATTTCTCCAAGTTGCAGAGGTGATCCTTGGAAGTCTGATTCATGAACATGTCTGAGCAGTTTAGAATGGCAAAGACAGAGTAGGCTGCTCGGGACGCTGGGACGAAGGACCTCCAAACACATGTTGGTCCATTGTCGTCACCTTGCCTAGCAAGGATAACTTTCCCTTTATCCCTTTTCCCCTGAATCTGTTACCCATGTTCACCTGTGTTATAGCCAAAACAGAAGGTCTACACAGAATGTAGACCTGAGGTCCAGAGTTATAGTTTGTCTCTGAGCATGCAGCAAGTTCATAACTAACATCACTCTAGAATCCACTTCTCTTGTCACTCCAGGGAGATCCAGTTGCTGGGGCTGCCTGTCTTTTAAAGGATTCCACCCAGCTAGTGAAGGGAGGGAGCAGGGTAAAGTGCTGCAGTAGAGAAACCCAGTGACATAACCAGTAGGGAAACTGCAGAATCACTCCTAGGAGCTGGGAGGACAGCAGGAAAGAATAGCAGAGAAACCTTGCATTTGTTTTCCTTGTGAATCTAAAGAGAATGGAATGGGTTCTCTCCCCTGGGAGGAGGATCAGGAGTTTATTTCTTGGTGTTCCTGAGGAACAAGTAATTTTGACTGACCAGAAATATGAGATGGCCCTTCCAGCCCATGGTTCAGGGCACCCCCAACACCATAAGCATGTGATGAGAGTGTGAAGCCAAATGAGAAGATATGGCAGGCGGATTTGCGACTCTGACAGCTGGCTGGGTGCCGTCAGCAAGCTAGATGCAGATAGTCCAACACAAGGTACTAGACTTTTCCCACAGCACATCTTTAACACATTAGAATAAATCCTCCAGAAAAGGTGTGTCATTTCCAGCAGAGAACTTAGCAAATAAGCTGTCTGATGTGTGAACCTGACCCCAAAAGAGGAAATGAGTAGGACCAGATATCCTACCAATCCCTCATTTAGGCTGAAAATTATGTGTTCTAATGTACCATTAAAGATAATTTAAAAGAAAATGGATATTTAATTTAAAGATGATTTCTGGTAAGGCTGAGCCCTCTCTTCACCAGCATTTGAAGCTATTATATAAACCACCAAAATCTGAACCACAGGCAATCTTGTCTATTAACAGTCCAGGCATTTGTGCCTTTTCTCTCATGCTCTTTAATATTTGCTATTTCTTTTATTTGAACCAAAAGGAGAAAAAGCTCAGTTGCAGAAATAGAAAATGTTGCACTTGAATTCAGTAGATTTTTTTTTTCTTTTAAGAGAGACTTCAGAGCCAAGATGATAAATGGCTAATAAGAAACAGGGGTGTCTAGGGGCTGACCAGGAAGGGCTAACCATGCAGGGAGAATTCAGAATTCTGTGAGAGGTAGCTGCTGTCTCTACCCTCAAAGAAGAAGCTATCGATTCATTTTTAAGGAAAATATGTTGGATCCTGGGAACTGCTGAAGGTGGAAAGTGGCTTCTCTGTGCCTGCCATACTAGGTGACCTTTGCATGGGGCCACAGAAAGAACAATGGAGAAGCAACACGCCTAAATGAGTCATTGGAACTGTTTGATTTGTTCCTGTGCCAGATGTTCCCTCGTTGATCCCTGCCTGGCCCATATGTCCTCTGAGAACAGGAGAGTGAGCAGAGCCAGAGGCAGCCACTTCAGAAGCAGCCACCAGAGCTGGCTAATGGAGTCATTGGCAGGAGGCTATCACCTGATTCTTCACTGTTTCTCTTGGAGATCAAGGGCATTATGCAGAGAGCACACCTGCCCACTCTCAGGGCCAGGCTCATGGCTGCTAGTCAGCCCTGATTTCTACAAAATTCCATGGGAATCATCAGTTGGGTCCCTGGCCCTCTTCCTCTTTTCGTCCCCATCACACGAAGCCCCCGTGGAATTTATTAAATCGTCTTTGCTGTCTTCAAAGTGGGGCTCAATCTGGCCAGTAGGTTTTCTATTTCCACTAGCAATATCCATCTACTGTCCACTGAGCTGAGGGTTGGGACACTCTACAGCCCTCTGAGTAAATGGTGGAGAAGAGATCTCCATCATAAGCTGGCAGTTGGAGACAAGAGACTTGAGAGCCTGTTCAGTTGGGAAGTTGGTTATTTTTGCCCTTTTATGTCAACATGTACTGTGTGGTGGGTACAAAGGGTGAGAACACCTTTCCTGGCTTGTCACAGGCCTTCAAGAGACATCTCTTTTGTGTGCCTGTATCACTCCCTTCTGGAAACTTTGCCTCCACCTTCTCTTGGGCATCTTACTCAAGCTGGTCAATTAGAAAAACTCCTTGCAATTTTCAAACCAGTCCTGGGTGGAATTAGTGCTGTCTGGGTGTGGGAGCTGTGGGCCGTGAGGCCCAGGACCTATCAGTGCCATGAGCATGGATGGGCAGACATTAGTCCAGCCACTGACCAGGAGCTCTTGTGGATCCATGGCAGCTCTTCCTGTCCTGTTGGTTGCTCTCTCCTTTCCTTCAATTTTGTAGGATAATCCCTTATCCTTCTAATAAACTACTGTTTTTGCCAAAGCCATTTTTGAGTTTCTGTCACTTACATCTAAAAAAGACCTGATCAAAAACAAAAACAAAAACAAAAACAAATCAAATGGAAACAGGACTGTGCCCCGAACCACCATCTCTTTAATGAACTGATCTGCCAAAAAATTAATTCCTCCAATAATCTATTTGCTGAGGGAACTAATCACACAACAGGATTTTCCCAAGCTTTGACTTAGCCATGGCTTCTCTGAGGCTGTCAGTTTACCATGTGGTTCGCTTAGTTATGAGGTCAGACTCTTCTAAGTTGAAAGTCAATTTTCTCTAGACTTCACATTTTAAATGCCTAGAATCTCTCGCAGGCTAGAAGTTTTACATGCAAATGAAATGAATTTCCCTTTAATACAGCTTGCACTTTCTCTGATTCTGGGACCTCATGCTCTGTGTCTGCCATCTTCACTTCATCTTCTGCTGCTTCTACCTTGAGCCTCTCATCTTCAGCCCTGACCTTGCTTATCCTTGCCCACAAAATGGTTCTAACAAACTGTTCCATGTCTAGATAAATAATGTATATAACCAGTTTTAATAATTTGATCATTCAGCAATTAGCCATTAGGTGAATTGGTTTGGAATAATTGATTTTTAATGCCTTGACCAACATCCAAAGTACCTTAACCAACATAGATGGCTTGGAAAGATGAAATCCAAAATTTAACTTTCATCTACTATAACATCTCCTTTCTCATTTAATGAACTAATAGTCCATTTATACAAATGGGTCCTTCCTGACTCTGGAGACAAATTCTGCAGCCTTATCTAAAGGGCCAATAGCTGTTGCTTTGGGAGGCCTAGGACTCCCTCTTGGACTGAGCCATGCTAAGCCACTAAGGTGGCTTACCTCACAGATCTGCTTGTCCTCCCTACCCCTATTGTACTTTTTCCACATTGTGTTGCTCACTTGTGTTAATAACCTAATTAGTTAAATTCTTTGTTTACTACATCCTTTCCTCCTAGATTGTAAGGTCCCGTGGGCAGGAACTAATTCAATCGGATGCCCTTGCTATTTCCTGTGCCTAGCACCGTGCCAGGGGTATAGCAGATGTTCTGCAGCTTCCATAGGAAATCAATGGTAAGGGGCACCATTTGAGAAACATCTGTCTTCAACCTCCTACACTGACTCTGCTACTGCCTTACTTAAAACTTCTGAGTTTCCAGCAGCCTGAGGACCAGGTCCCAGTGAGCCATCCTTTCACAGCAACTCTGTGCCTTCCTATGGCTATGTGGCTGGGACAGTCTAGTCTTTCTGGCTGGACAAGACCAGTGCAGCCTTCCATCTTCTATCATTTGACCTCAATTTCCTCAAACTCCTATGTCCCTATCTCAAATAAACCTTTTCTGCTTCTGTGGGCTGCCCAAGAAGTAGATGAGATACTTACCACTCATCATCTGCCAAGAGAAGTGTTCTCAGCAGGAGATATCAGAGAGAGCTACCATGTCAGGACCAGGCAGGACAAGGGGTAGGGAAGTCAGCTAGGTTGGGGTAAACTTGATATGATATGTTATAAAGGAGAGTTAATAGTTAATGGTAACTACTTGTTTACAGCACACAAGTTGTGAGGAATAAAAAGTCGTTAAGAATATAAAACAAGGTTGGGATGAATTATAAAGGACAGCTCAGGCAGGCCAGTTGTAAGACGTTCAAGTGAGTCTAGCAGGAACTGGGAAGTTGCCAATAGTTTTTATCTGGTTTTCTGTGCACTATTAACATGGTGCACCCAGTAAATCTGGCTATCTAACATGGCACCAGCTTCTAAATCTATATGACTTACTTTCTTCTTATAATTAAGAGGCTCAATCCTGTATTCTATTCCAAAGCTTCAGGAGAGTTTCTTTAAACAATAAGATTTACATGGAAACTTCAGCTGCCATATTCAGGCTCTGGATGTATGTACAGAGATAGGGAAAGGAGAGAAGTGAAACAGATTTTCATAAGGAGTGGGGTATCAGGGAATTAATAGGCACCCCCAGTTCTCTACTTCATAGCGGTTGTTACAAAAATGAACTCAGGAGCCAACAGAAAATATCTGGTTCTAAGTAATAGTTTCCTCTCTGCATCTGCCCCTGTAGGGTCACACTTACCTGCTAGCTAAGGAGAATTCACACCTAAAGTCTCTGCCTGAGGTCTCCCCCTTGACCCCAGGACTTCCTTCCCTTCTCCTGCTTTTTGCAATCAACAGCAAAACTCACCTGGACACAGAATTGCTGCCTACAGCTTTCCCTCTGACCTGGTGGCAGTGGGCTGCCTAGTACTCCCCACTGACATGTGGACTGGGCAGCATTCCACAGCCAGCCCAGCTCCTGAAACTGAACCCAGGAGGGTGCCTCCCACTTCTCTGGGCTGCCACCATCTACCGTCTCTGACCTCAGTCTACTAAATTTAGGATTACAAAATTTAGCAAATAAAGATACAAGACACCCAGTTAAATTTTAGTTAAGTCATTTCTTAGTGTACTGC
>JAJEJO010048345.1:11951-51172 GCA_020662805.1 Glaucomys volans | reverse complement strand
TTGTGTCTGTTGTAATATTTCCATTTCCATCACGAATTTTAGTAATTTGGAGTTTCTCTCTCCTTCTCTTCGTTAGCGTGGCTAAGGGTTTATCAATTTTGTTTATTTTTTCAAAGAACCAACTTTTTGTTTTGTCAATTTTTTGAATTATTTCTTTTGTTTCAATTTCATTGATTTCAGCTCTAATTTTGATTATTTCCTGTCTTCTGCTACTTTTGGTGATGATCTGTTCCTCTTTTTCTAGGGCTTTGAGCTGTAGCGTGAGATCATTGATTTGTTGACTTTTCATTCTTTTATTAAAAGCACTCCATGCAATGAATTTTCCTCTTAGCACTGCTTTCATAGTGTCCCAGAGATTTTGACATGTTGTATCTTTGTTCTCGTTGACCTCTAAGAATCTTTTAATTTTCCCCTTAATGTCTTCTGTTATCCATGCATCATTCAATAGCATATTATTTAATCTCCAGGTCTTGGAGTAGTTTCTGTTTTTTACTTTTTCATTGATATCTAATTTCATTCCATTATGATCTGATAGTATAAAAGGTAGTATCTCTATGTTTTTGTATTTGCTAAGAGTCGCTTTGTGGCATAACATATGGTCTATTTTAGAGAAGGAACCATGAGCTGCTGAGAAGAAAGTGAATTTGCTTTTTGATGGATGGAATATTCTATATATGTCTGTTAAGTCCAAATTAGCGATTGTGTCATTGAGTCCTATGGTTTCTTTGTTCAATTTTTGCTTGGAAGATCTGTCCAACGGTGAGAGAGGAGTGTTAAAGTCCCCCAGTATTATTGTGTTTTGGTCTATTTGGTTCCTGAAATTGAGAAGGGTCTGATTGACGTACGTGGATGCACCATTGTTTGGTGCACAAATATTTGTGATTGTTATGTCTTTCTGATTTATGCTTCCTTTAAGCAGTATGAAATGTCCTTCTTTATCCCTTCTGACTAACTTTGGCTTGAAGTCTGCTTTATCTGAAATGAGGATGGAAACTCCTGCTTTTTTACTCAGTCCATGTGCATGGTATGTTTTTCCCCAACCTTTCACCTTTAGTCTGTGGGCATGTTTTTCTATGAGATGAGTTTCTTGAAGGCAGCATATTGTTGGGTCTTTCTTTTTAATCCAATCTGCCAGTCTATGTCTTTTGATTGATGAGTTTAGGCCATTTACATTCAGGGTTATTATTGAGATATGACTTGTATTTCCTGCCATTTTAGCTTTTTTGGGGTTTTTAGCTTAACTTTATTTGTCCTTTGTTTGACTCTTTCTTTAGGGTGATTCCTCCCCATGTTGGCTGTTATTGTTGTTTTTCATTTCTTCCTCTTCGAATATTTTGTTGAGGATGTTCTGTAGGGCAGGCTTTCTCTTTGTGAATTCTTTAAGTTTTTGTTTATCATGGAAGGATTTTATTTCATCATCAAATCTGAAGGTAAGTTTTGCTGGGTATAAGATTCTTGGTTGGCATCCGTTTTCTTTCAGAGCTTGAAATATATTGTTCCAGGCCCTTCTTGTTTTTAGGGTCTGGGCTGAGAAATCTGCTAATATCCATATTGGTTTCCCCCTGTAGGTAATCTGATGTTTTTTTCTCTCTGCCTTTAAAATTCTATCTTTGTTTTGTATGTTAGGTATTTTCATTATAATGTGCCTTGGTGTGGATCTGTTGTAATTCTGTGTTTGGTGTCCTGTAAGCCTCTTGTAATTGATTGTCCATCTCATTTGTCATATTTGGGAAATTTTCTGATATTATTTCATTGAACAGATTATTCATACCCTTGCTTTGTATCTCTGTGCCTTCCTCAATCCCAATAACTCTTAAATTTGGTCTTTTCATGATGTCCCATATTTCTTGGAGGTTTCGTTCATGATTCCTAACCATCTTCTCTGTTTGTTCAACTTTGTTTTCAAGATTAAATATTTTGTCTTCATTGTCTGAGGTTCTGTCTTCCAAGTGATCTATTCTGTTAATTATGCTTTCTATTGAGTTTTTAACTTGGTTTATTGTTTCCTTCATTTCCTTATTTCCTTCAAGGATTTCTGTTTGTTTTTTTCTCAGAACTTCTATCTCTTTTTTGAAATGATTCTTTGCTTCCTGCAATTGCTCTATTAGCTGATTATTCATAGCCTGAATCTGCTCTCTTGTCACATCATTCTCTTCTTGGATCATTTTAATTATGAACATTCTGAACTCCCTTTCTGTCATTCCTTCTACCATGCTGTCTTTGCGTTCTCTTGATATATCATCTAGGTTTGTTTGGGACACTTTCTTCCCGTGTTTTCTCATGTTGCTCATGTATCTTCCCCTCTGATGTTTGAGAGGTGCTTGATCAAGTGGTGACCCAAGAAAGCTGCTGTTCCACTTCCTCCAGTTTGAGAATGATCAATGCTCTGTCAGAGGCAGCCGCTGGAGCCAGAGACTCCAGGCCCTCCAGGCCAGACCGCCCAGGAGCTCGGCTCTGCCTTTTTAAATTCTTTTTCTCTGTTTAATCATGACTTTAATGATACATGGACACTTACTTATACATATTCATATCTTTTTTTTCTTATTTCTAGCTTTTTTGAAACCAGTTATTTTTCATGGATTAGTTTTTGTGAACTAAGATGTTTGATTAGTATATTTTAGTTCTGTTTTGTATTCTTTTATTTTATTTTTAATTTTTAAAAATATTACTTTTTATATATGTACATTTTTTGTCTTACCTTTTCCCTTGATTTTCCTCTTTTCTTCTGCTAACAGCCAGTCTATTATTCTCTCTTTCACTCTTCCTTTATTTTTACTTCTATCTTCTTTTCTCCTCCCTCATAATCATCACATCATATATCACTTCTGTTCTTTCCCCGTCCACCTCTTGAAATTATAAACCCTTTTGCAAACTTGCTGTTTTTATTGTAGGCAATAAATGATCATATCATTTCTGTTTATGGTAATAATTAACATTGTAAACATCATAGTAGGAACTATTTGGGATAATGCTATATTTTGTTTGCATTGGTTGTTGTTATTATTTGCCCCCCCCCCCCACACTCCAAAACAGTGAGGTACTGGAAACCTTCAGGGACACTATAAGTCCAAGGGATAGAAACTCTTCTCCCTCAGATCCATACTGTTAGATGGGTAGACACACAAACAACATGAAAAAGCAAGGGAACAAATTGCCCCAAACAACAAGATATTCCAACAACAGAATCCATGGACACTAACAGTGGAAGAAATGTCAGAGAAGGAGTTTAGAATGTACATAGTTAAATGGATCTGTAAAGTAAAGGACAATATAAGAAATGAAATCAGCCAGGCATGGTGGGGCATGCCTGTAATCCAAGCGACTTGGGAGGCTGAGTCAGGAGGATCGCGAGTTCAAAGCCAGCCTCAGCAACTTAGTGAGGCCCTAAGCAACTCAGTGAGACCCTGTCTCTAAATAAAATGCAAAATAGGGCTGGGGATGTGGCTCAGTGGCCAAGTGTCCCTGAGTTCAATCCCTGGTTCAAAAAAAAAAGAAAAAGAAAAAGAAAAAGAAATGAAATCAAAGAGAAAATACAGGAAGTAAAAGATCACTTCAATAAAGAGACAGAGATTCTGAAAAAAAAAAACCAAGCAGAATTCCTTGAATGAAGGAAACAATAAACCAAATTAAAAATTTAATAGAAAGCATCACCAACAGACTAGACCACTTGGAAGACAGAACCTTAAGCAATAAAGACAAAATACATAATCTTGAAAATAGAGCTGACCATGCAGAAAAGATGATGAGAAACCATGAATAGAACTTCCAAGTACTATGGGATAACAGGAAAAGACCAAATTTAAGATTTATTGGGATAGATGAAGATGTGGAGACACAAACCAAAGGAATGCACAATCTTTTCAATTAATATCAGATAATTTCCCAAACCTAAAGAATGGAATGGAAAATCAACAACAAGAGGCTAATTGGAAGCCGGGTGTGGTGGCACACGCCTGTAATCTCAGCAACTCGGGAGGCTGAGGCAGAAGGATTGCGAGTTCAAAGCCAGCATCAACAACTTAGCGAGGCCCTAAGCAGCTCAGTGAGACCCTGTCTCTAAATAAAAAAAAAAAATAGGACTGGGGATGTGGCTCAGTAGTTGAGTGCCCCTGAGTTCAATCCCTGGTTCAAAAAAAAAAAAAAAGGTAATTGGACCCCAAATGTACAAAATTACAACAGACCCACTTCAAGGCACATTATAATGAAAATGCCTAACATAAAGAATACAGATAGAATTTTAAAGGCTGTGAGAGAAAAGTATCAGATCCAATTTGGATCTCAGCTGATTTCTCAACCCAGACCTTCAAACCTTGGAGCTCCTGGAATACATATACCAAACTCTGAAAGAAAATGGATGCCAACTAAGAATCCTATAGCCAGCAAGATTAAGCTTCAGATTTGAAGATGAAATAAAAACCTTCCATGATAAACAAAAGTTAAAAGAATTGCAACTAGAAATCCTGCACTACAGAACATTCTCAACAAAACAGTCCATGGAGATGAAATGAGAAAACAAAGTGAAAGCCAGCAAAGGGAGGAACTACACCAAAGGGGGAGTCAATCAAAGGAGAAATTAATTCAAATTGAAAACTGGAAATAAACCCAAATTACTGGGAATACAAGTCATATGCCAATAATAACCTTGAACATTAATGGCTTAAATTCATCAATCAAAAGAAACAGATTTGCAGATTGGATTGAACAACAAGACTCAACAATATGCAGTCTCCAAGAGACTCATCTCATAGGCAAGGACATCCACAGACTGAAGGTAAAAGGGATGGGAAAAAACATATCACTCACATGGATCATGTGAACAAGCAGGGGTTCCTAGCCTCATATCAGATAAAGTGGACTTTAAACCAAAGTTAATCAGAAAGGACAAAGAAGGCCATATCACACTGCTTAAGGGAATTATACATCAACAAGACAACAATCATAAATATTTATGCCCCAAACAACGGAGCATCTACATACATCAAACAAACCCTTCTCAATTTCAAGAATCATATGCAGCACAACACAATAATACTGGCTAACTTTAATATGCCCCTGTCACTCCTGGATATATCTCCAAACAAAAACTAAATAAAGAAGCAATAGGAGTAAAAAATACAATTGATAATTTAGATTTTGAACAGACATATATAGAATATTGAATCCATCAATGACTGAATACACTTTCTTCTCAGCAGCACATGGATCTTCTCTATTTCATATATTTCTGCTCCTACTCTTATTTTTTCCTTCCTACTACGTAATTTGAAAATAATTTGATTGTTATCCTAACTTCTTTCTGACACAAGTACTTTAAATTACAAATGTTCATCTGAGTACCGTTTCACCCCGGAAATCCTGATATTTTAAGCTTTTATTATTATTAATTCAAAGCACTTTAATTGACTTTTCTTGTGCTTTCTCCCTTGACCTCTTGAGATATTCATAAGTGTCCATTTAATTTTGAAATAGTTGACATGTGGGGGTGGGGTTCTATACATTTTATGGTAATTGATTTCTAATGTAATAAATCATGAAGGAAACATAGTCTGTATGGTTTCAAAAATTTTTAAAGAGTTATACAAATGCTTTTTATATTGATTGCATTGGTTACACACATGTCAAATCTGATCAAATTGCATATTTCAAATATGCATTCTATTGTACTTCAATCTTGCCTCAATAAAGATATGGGGGGAAAAAAGAGGAAAAAAAAAAAGGATTGGGTTGCTCTAAGGAATTGGGACATGGCCACACCACATCTCACCCAATTAAACAACCCAGAGAAATTTAGTGACTAGTTCTTGGTAACATAAGAGTCTCAGTAATACCACTGTCCTTGCCTCACTTCTTTACTAGTGTTCAAGGACATAGCTAACCCAAAACTACTAGATCAGTCATATCCCTTTTTCCCAGTTCTCATCAAATCACTAACCATGACCATTCGTCCATATTTCCCCTTTATGCCTTTCTTTGTTACTCACTTTCAAGCATTTTTGTAACCCTGTGCTTCATTGTGCCTGACCCTATAAATGTTTGGTTCCTGCCCTCATAAAAGATTTTTAAGAATTATCAGGAAAGGCCATTTAGTACTGTCAGCCTGGTTCTACACTCTTACCTAGCTGTACACTCTGCAACCAGCATGTACCAGGCTCCCGGAGCCACAAAGACAGCCACTGCCACTCAGGACATTGCCAACCAGGTGAAGTCCCAGCTCAAAGAAAAATAAAACCAGAATTTCCCTATTTTTAAGATTGTGTCCTTCAAGAACCAAGCAGTGGCAGGCACAAACTTCTTCAAGGTGATGAAAACTTCTTCATTGGTGATGAAAACTTCATGCACTTGAGGGTATTCAGAAGTCCCCCCCCCCCATAAGAAAAAGCCCTTGACCCTGCCCACCTACAAGACCAATAAGGACAAGCATGAGGAGCTGACCTATTTCTAGTTCTCATTCTGAAGGGGGCCTTTGTTCACATGACAGATCCTTATAGGTGTTCTCTGTTGTCTATAGCTTGTGTTTGAAACACCTGAAACACATGAAACACCTCTCTGTGCTGTGCCATTTGGGGGAACAGAGGGCAATATTAAGCAACTCCTCTTACATGGTGGTTCCAAATTTTATTGTTTTGATATTTTTTCTTCCAAATTAATAATCTTAATTACTTTCAAGGAGAACCAGATGTGATTTATTTTTAAATATATTTTACTCATTTATTTTTTAAATTTTTAGTTGTAGATGGACACAATACCTTTTTAAAATTAATTTTATTTATTTATGTGGTGCCAAGGTTAGAACCCAGTGCCTCACACATGCGAGGCAAGTGTTCTACCACTGAGCCACAACCCCAGCCCTTGTGCATTTATTTTAAAGAAAAAAGGAAATAATCAGAAAGGGTTGGGGATGTGGTTCAACAGTAGTGCACTTGTCTGCATGTGGAAGGCCCTGGGTTCAACCCCGAGTACCCTTCCCCACCACACACAAACTTTGAAGAGTAATCAAAGAAGTAAGCAACATATACCATAGCTCCATTCAGGTAATTACAGGGAGGGATTTCCCTGCCCCATATCCCCTGGCTCACATCTCCTTCCATCCACAGCTGTAGGTGAACAGTTTGTCTGCTACCACCTCCCCACCTCAAGCCCTGAAACTCTCTGTTCCTCATCCTGCAAGTTTTCTAGAAAGCCAGGTGTGTGCCTCCCTAACAACCCTGAAGCACCTGAGATTTAATACCTCCAGAGGCAACTGTCAACCAGTGAAGAACTGAACTTAGTGCAACTGAATCATGTTGGACTGAGTGAGTTCAACTCTCCACAGACAATTCTGAGGGGTCTTCAGAGGATCCACAGTGATATTCAGCCCCATTGCCCACTTCTGCAACCTGTTCAAATCCACACTTAATTTCATTGACCTTTCTTCTTTCTTTTCTTCAAGGGAAAGTGATTGCTGGGATCATCTCCCACACAAATTACCTGCACCCAACATCTTATTTATTTTGGCTCAACCCAAACTGAACATATTACATGCTAGACATTCTTCTAGATACTGGGAATACAATTGTGAATAAGGCAAAGTGTTCACTGCCATGGAGTTTATTTATAAATAATTTTCTAACCATCTGTTATGAGGGAAAAATGTATCTGGCCCAGAGCATTCACATTCTTGTCTTATCAATTTCTTCAGTGCTGTGGTGCTTTCCCTCATTCTGCCAACTATTTGCACCTGCAATTCAGCCCTAATTGTGTTTCCCAAATGTGCCCAGATGGCTGATGCTCCAGGGCCCCTGCATATGCCATTCTCTCTATATTACAATTGCCCCATCCCTGATGAACTTTGTCAATCTTATCCTAAAAATCTAAGTTCTCCTCTGTGATCTCTCACCAGAGCAAAGTGGAAGTTTGCCATCTACAAGGCAAGGCGAGGGGTTTGGAACAGATTTTCTCTCTTTGCCCTGCTGACGCCTTGATTTCACATTTCCAGCATCCAGAACCACGAGACCATAAATCTCTGTGGGTTAAGCCACCCAGCCTATGGCATGTTGTTAAGGCAGCTCTTGAAAACTAATACAAATGACGGGATTTTGTTGGAGAGAATTTAGATGTATTCTGCCTGGGAGAATAATGGTGCCACTCATGGTAGGTCTGGAACCTGAGCCTTTGCATTTCTAAGAAATTCTAGATGATATTGATGCTGTTAGTCCAAGGACCACACTTTGAGAACCACCATCTTAGAAAAAAGCACACATAGGTATACAGGAGACATGCATGAGTATGTTCAAAACTGTGTTATACACAATAGTGCTAAAATGAAAGCAGCCTAAATGTCTATCAACAGTAAAACAGTAAAAACAGGACTGGGTGGTATAGTGCTTGATTAGCATGTGCAAGACCATGGGTTCAATCCCCAGCACCAAAACAACAGCAAAATAAATAAATAAATAAATAAATAAATAAACACACACACACACACACAGTCAAATAAAAAATTACAGTACTTTTTACTGAACTTTTAACTAGTACTTTTTTTTATTAGTTGTTGATGAAACTTTATTTACTTATGTGTATGTGGTTCTGAGAATCGAACCCAGTGCCTCACACATGCTAGGCAAGCGCTCTACCACTGAGCCACAACCCCAGCCCTAGTACTTTTATAGTACTTTTTACTACAACATAAAATTGGGCAAAAACCATATATTTAAAAAAGAATACATAGTATAAAATCCCATTTATATACAGCTTTAAAATAGGCAAATTACCTCTTCTGGACCATATTTGGGAGTTTGGGGACTGAAGAAAAAATCTCTTCTTGGCCTCTATCCCGTTTTTTCCTTTCAAGAAGAGATGCCTAAGAGACTAAACATGGCAACACCCTGAGCTCAGCATGGCCCAGAGAGCACTGCTGGATAGTCAGATTAGTCTTTGACAAGGATCATTGTTCCACCAATTTAGGCAAGTCACTTGACTTGAAAGAAATATGACACAAATAGGTCACACTGTCTAGTTGGTATCAGGTGGAAGGAAAAGTAAATTAAACTACTAAACTTGAATTGACAGCAATGAAAAGAATGCTGTTATCTTAAAACCACCAAAGTCCCAGAAACTTGGAAGTTGGCACTGAACTCTTAGGAGAAAACAATCAACTAGATGGCATGTGATAGTTTCCTCTTCTCAGTAGGACTCAGCCTTTTCCCCAGTTCCCAGTGCTAAGGCATTCAGTCGTGGAGCTCCTTAATTGGATGGCAATGAGGCCTCAGGTATACATGGTGAGTCTTCCCCCAAGTCTTCCCCAAAAGGATCTGCAGCCATTTATAAGGTCAATTGTGCTGGGGCAATACACAAACACTCTGGGCTACTAGAAACAGATTCTGAAAGGAGACTCATTCACAAAAATCTAAAATACCACTGTGAACACCATCAGGGTGAGAATTTATGGACGTCAGGTAGTAATAAATGGAGTTACGGTCACTGTCTGTCTTAAGATAGTTTAGTGGGATTGTGGGACTCTTCCTGTGGTCATTTCCTGTCTCTGACTGTATGGTGGGAATACATATACTTAGTATTGGGCAGAATCTCTTCTTTGATTCTCTAACCTGTGAGATAAAGTTATTTTAGCAGGAATGCCGACTGAAAGTACCTGGAACTACCTCCCTGCTATGGTTTGAACACAGCTTGTCCCCCAGAAGTTCTTGTACTGGGGGGTTAGTCCCCAGTTTGATGGTGTTAAGGTGATGGAAACTTTAAGAGATGGAGGCAAGGGCTGGGGCTGGGGCTCAGTGGAAGAGCACTTGCCTAGCATGTGTGAGGCACTGGGTTCCATCCTCAGCACCACATATAAATAAAATAAAGGTCACCTGACAACTAAAAAAAATTTTAAAAAAAGAGATGGAAGCAAGTGTAGATAATTATGTCATGGGGGTTCAACACTCATGAATGGATTAATGCTGTCTCTTGGGAGTTTGGTTTAGTAGGAATGGATTAGTTCCTGCAAGAGCAAGTTATTATAAAAAGAATGAGCTGATCCCTGCCTGATCTCTTACATCTTCTCTTGCCACATGAACTCTTCCATGTGTACTTTCACCATTGGGCTGCCATCGTCCACTCTGAGGCCTTCCTTGGGGCACCAAGCAGATGCTGGTGCCAAGCTCTTTAACCTCAAGAACTGTGAACCAGGGTAAGAATAATAACAGAATGAGACAAACATCATTACCCTATGTACATGTATGATTACACAAATGGTGTGACTCTACTTCATGTACAACCAGAGAAATGATAGCTGTACTCCATTTGTGTACAATGAATCAAAATAAATTAATTTAAAAAAATAAAAAAAGAACTGTGAACTAGATAAGTCTCATTTCTTTATAAAGAACCCAGCCTTGGGTATTTTGTTATAGCAACACAAAATGGACTATGACCTTCCCCATTCCAGAAGTGTGCACCAAAAAAAATTCTGCATCCCTATAGGAATTTCAGAGATTAATACCACTATCAAGGACTTGAAATATATAGAGGTACATATTCCTATTATAATGTCATTCAATTAGCCCATTCATTCTTTGAAGTAGACAGATGAATCTTGGAGAAAAATTATAGATTATAATACCCTTGGTAAGTTGAGGATGCTAACTTTAACTCTGTTTCTTGATATTCAGCCATTGATCTAGAACAATGGAAAACAAACGATGGCATAAAGGGCATGACCTTACTCCAAAATCTTAGGGGTCTGCACTATGACAATCTGGCAGGAGCATGCCAAAAGAATCAAAGGACATTTTTGTCCCCTATAGATTGTCCAGTATGGTAGCCACTAGCCACATGTGGCTATTGAGCTCTTAAACTATGGTTAGTCCAAACTGGAGACATGCTGTAAAAGTAAAAGATACACTGAGTTTGACTTCAAAAACTTGGTATGAAAAAGAAATGCAAAATATCGCAGTAAGTTTTTACACTGAGCATACATTGAACTAACATTTTGATGTATTGAGTTAAATAACATTATTTAGATTAATTTCACCTTTTTCTTCATTCTTTTTTAAATGAGTTATTGGAAAATTTTAAATTACATATATAATTACAATTATAGTTCTATTAGACAACACTGCTTTAGAAAACATTCTTTCTTTTTCATTTTTATTAGGAAAAACAGAAGCACTTTGTACTCACATAACAGAGAAAACACCATGTCCTAAAACTGTCTTCCTCAAAGACTGTATTAACCCTCTTGTTCTCTGTAAAACTGTGATCTGGAAAGACGTTTGTTACTTTGATATCTAAAATGGGTTGAATGTTTATGTCACCAAACTACTGACAAATTCGTATGTTGAAATCCAAACTATGTATTAGGAAGTGGAGACTTTTGGAAATAAAAAGGTCCTGAGGGACTAGTACCTTTAATTTATTTATTTATTTATTTATTTATTTATTTATTTATTTATTTTTTACTAGTGCCTTTATAAAAGATCTAGAAGGCTTTCTTTCTCTCTTTCCATTATGTGAGAATAACAGCATGAAGTTGTCTGTTTGCAGATGATGTCTGTTTGCAATCTGGAAGGGAGCCCTTACCAAAACCTGAACATACTGGCACCCAGATCCTGGATCTCCAACCTCTAGAACTGTGAGAAATGGAATTTTATTGTTTATACACCTTTTTAATTTATAGTAATTTTATAGCAGCCTGAAGTAGGACCATATCCTACATAAAATAACACTGGTTCATTACTTTGATGATATTGTGCTGAATATGATAAGCAGGATGTAGCAAGTACCCTAGATACATGCATGGAAGAACTTCAGGGAAATTCAGAGTCCTGCCACATTCATGAAGTTCTTAGAGGTCCAGTTTTCTGTGGCCATGATGAGATTCCCTCTCTAAACTGAGATAAATTCAGCGGGGGTGTAGCTCAGTGATGAAGTGTCTGCCTAGCATACACAAAGCCCTGGGTTTGATCCCCTGTATCATAATCAATCAGTAAAGTGAAATAAGTTACTTCATGTTAGACTATTATCACAATTAAAAAGAAAAACAATACTGTCTGGAAAAGAGTGGGCCTCAATGGCATTTGAGCAGTGCTACTCAGACTGATTTACAGTAAACCACCATGCTTGAGGCAAGAAAATGTTCTGCAGTGGTTCCAGGTTGCAATGCAACCAGTCTTTTAATTTAATTATCATGGATCAGTGATCCTAGCAATATTGGAAGCATCTATAGCAGACCAAGAGGTCATATGAATCCTCTGGCAAGCCCCAGTCAGATAGTGTAGACCCATAAGATTTTGGAGTAAGGCCATGCCCTTTTATTCTAGCAGTTATTCTCCATTTGAAAAGCAGCTCCTAGTTTTCTACCAGGCTCTTGGTATGGACTGAACACATGGGACATGTGGTATGGACTGGTCATGGGACAATGAGTAATTATGACTTTGGTATTATCTGATCCACCAAGTCATAAAATTGGAGGCTCATCATAGCACTCCCTTATTAAATGAAAATGGTACATATGAAATGGGGCCCAAGGAGATCTGGATGGAAGAAGTTGCATGAGCAGGTAGCTCAGACTCCTACTGCTTCATCACCTCCCCCAAAATCTTGTTTATGGCTTCCTGGAGAATTTCTTTTGATGAGCTAATAGGGGAAGATAAAGCATAGGCCTAATTTAGAGACATCTGCACAAAATGCAGGCATCAGCCAGAAGAGAAAGACAGCTATATTATGGCCCAATGCAGAAGTGTCTGTGAATTAGATTGCTGAAGAGAAAGCTTCTTTGTGGGAATTTTTGTTGATATATCTGGCTTTCCACTTAGAATTGAAGAAGAGAAGATCTCTGAAGCATGGATCTATATATATAGGTTGGTTGACTGATCATGAATTTGAATAGAACACATTTGAAGATCTGCGACAAAAAGGTCTTAGATGGATCACTGGGAATGGACACAGAGTATGACTATAGTCATGGTTTCCTAGGTAAATGAGCATCAGAAGTACAGATTGTGTAGAAGATTTTCAATAATCAAGTGTATAAAATTATCTGTTTTCCACATACCAGTCATCTTTCCCCAGCAACTCTGGTACTTTCTTAATGAGCCAATGTACTAATGGATATGGCATCAGGGATTAATAACATGGACTTCCCTCCCCAAGAATTACCTGGTTATAGCCACCCCTGATGGCTAATTTGCCAACAGTGGAGAATAATGCTGTTCCCCCCAAATAGCACACCCAACAACCTGGTAATATATTTTCACTCTGAATTTCCTTCACCACAAAAAGGGATAATGATTTATATTCTGGATGTAGATTTGCCCTTACTGTCCATAATGCTTATGACAGTACTGACTCATCATTAGTGAATTTGCAGAATGCTTTCATCATCCCCAAGCGTTCTGGAACAAAGAAGTGAAGATCAAAGTGACCCCTCTCGCTACTATACCCCAGAACCTCTGAAGGAATACTTGCTTCCCATCCCTTGACTGATAACTTTTCAGGGCCCTACTGCCCAAGGGAAGAAGGCTTTCATCACACTCGTGGTAATATCAATTGGAAGCGGAGACTACCACCTGACCACTTGGTGTTCCTCATGTCACCAAATCCATAGGCAGATAGGAATGTCATTATATTAACCACAGTAATTGACCCCAACTACCAGGTTGGGAAGTTGAGTTCCTGCTATAAAATAAAAGCAAAGAAAATTACTACTGAAACAAAAGGAATTCACTTTTCCTTCCCAATAGTACTGGGTCAATAGAAAACTGTAGAAACCAAAGAAAGTTAGAGATGCCAAATATCAGATCTTGCAAAAATAAGGATTTGTCTCAACCCACTAGTTTAAAAATCTCACCCAGTCCCTTCTGACCAAGGTAAGAAGACCATAATAATCCAAGACCAAGGATAATAAAAAATTCACCAATGGTTAGTGATGCACACTTAGATTACAACACCATAATGAAAAACAAAGAAACATGATGGATAATGGTTACCTTCAGAAAAAGGCAATGTCTATGGCCCAATCAGGCTTCTAGAGTACTGGAAAAGTTCTAGTGCTTGACCTGAGTTACATGGATTTTTATAGTAATTTATTAAACTGTTTATTTTTTGTTTTGCACATTTATCTCTTATATTTCACAATTTACAAAGTTTTAGAAAGTGGAAAAAATGAGGTAAAGTGACAAAGATGGGAAAGTTTTGTGAGTGCAAAGATAACTTCCCTGAGTATATCTGAGACTTTTGAGGGGTTTCTGTTGTTATTGTTTCTTTTTTAGAACATTGAATTTTGAATAAAACTTGAGAATCCTTTTTCTAAAGAAAAAAGTGACCTGTCTCTTCAACAAGACAATGTCAAATAAAACTCAAAAGTAAAATTATATAAAGAATAAGAAACAAAATCTTAAAATATCAAACAAAGTGAAACAAGTCTAATTACATATCAAATTGGTAATCGTGACTATACAAACAAAAGAGTTATTTCAAATGACTTTAGAACACAGTATTTTTATGATATGTTCCCAGGGGTTATATTTAATGACAAAAATAATCTTCCAAAAAACTGAAATATTCATTGATTAGTAGAGTAACATTTGTAAGATTGTGAAAATCATTGTATGGATATTGTAGGATTAAACTTAAACGAGTTATGTTAATGTCAGTAGGAACCAAAATTTTCAGTGTAGGATAAAAATTTCATAAAAAATCCAGAGTTCATTAAGAATCATGGTGAAATTTTGTAAATATCAGTGTGCATGGGTGCGTGTGTCTATCTGTGTCTGTGTCTTAATATTCCATCTCTGATCATTGAAAGGGACGAGAAGTAGCAGCCCCTCACCCCTTCCACCCAGATCAGCCCTTACTAAAATCTAAGTCTCTAGAGGAGTGGCTGCTTCCCTGTGTGCACAGGGAATGAAAAAGATGAACCTGATACATTTTGGAGTGGCAAAAAGCAAGGTGAATTTTAATGATTAATGGGATGTTTCAAAAGGACATTGGAGCAGGGAATGGTGGCACACACCTGTAAGCCCAGTGACTCAGGAGGCTGAAGCAGGAGGATCAGGCTAGCCTCAGCAACTTAGTGAAACTCAGTCTCAAAATAAAAAAATAAAAAGGACTAGAGATATAACTCAGAGGTAGAGTATCCCTGGATTCAATTTCAAGTACCAGAAAAAAAAAAAGACATTGGAGCCAGCTTAAAGGACCTTTCACTGGCTTATTCTGGGATAATTTTAAAATAAAAAAATAATGACTGTGATTGGCTTATTCATATTGAATATATAAATAGTAACATTCAAAAATAAAAATCATTAAAGTACTTTTTAAAACAGGGGTAATCATTATAACTATTATAGCAACTTATTACTCTGAAAATGTGTGAAAAGTAAAAACTATGAATATATTCTACATTTTCAGTTGGGATTGCATTTTAGATCAGTTAAGCCTAGTTAATAATGGAAATCCCTCTAAGCAATATCAGCTAATAAATGTAAAAGGAAAGAAAGAGTAAGAAAAATCACTATTTTGCTACTTCTGATGAAATAATTTAGTCAAGATTGATCAACAAGGGAAAAAGTTGATGGGAAACAAGATAGTTTCATAACACCAAACTATCATCCCATAGATTACATACTCATCATGTTAGGAAAACATAACTTTATTACATAGAGATCTGGCTGGTTCTACCTCAAAACAGTGATTAATTTCAGTATCTCTAACAGTGGGATGGGCAGACAACATGAATCTCAGGAAATGATGCAAAACAAAAAAGTGTTTAACCTGATCCAATCAAGATTTCAGATGTAACTTGTAGGTTACCAAAAATACAGAGGATATGAATGTTACACACATAGGGAATACAGGGAAATACACCTTGAAGAAACCATTAGACAAATCCAGAAGATGAGTTCTAAAGAAAAAGTGACCTGTCTCTTAAATAAGACAGTGTCAAAAAATGGGGAGGAGATCAGTATCAATGCTAATTTAAAGAGAATTAAGATACTTATCTAGCCAGGTGCGGTGGCACAAATCTGTGATCCCAGTGATTCAAGAGAATCGAAAGTTCTAGACTAGCCTCAGCAACTTAGCAAGGCCTTAAGCAACTCAGTGAGAACCTGTCTCAAAATTTTAAAAAGCGGGGGGCTGGAGATGTAGCTCAGTGATAAAACCCTTCCGTGTTCAATTCCAAGAAAGAAAGAGAGAGAGAGAGAGAGAGAGAGAGAGAGAAATGAATGAATGAATGAATAAATGAATGAATCGAAATACCTTTGATTGACTTCCACTGTGAGAAAAACAGATGAAAAAAAGGAATTTGGGGTAATAGTTTGAGAAATTTAAATGGAATTAAGTATTAAATAATATCAAGAGAGTTAACTGTGATTATGTGAGAAAATGTCCTTGTTTCCTAGAGATACATATTGAAATATTTATAAGAGAAATATGCAGTCTATAATTTGCTTAAATACTAAGAAGAAGCATATATGGCGAAATGCCAATAACTGTTAAGTCTGGATGGTATGAGTGTTCACTATGCACCTCTCTCTCCTCGCTCTTTCTCATATTTTACTAGAAAGCAAGACAGTACAATGATCAAATTTGAACCCTAGAAAGCAAAAGACAAATGGAAGCAAAAGACCAGTCAGATGATAACTGCAATAGCCGCCGTGACTGAGCACAGAGGTCGAGGTAGGGTAGTCAGGATGAAGAGAAGTGGGCTGATATGAGATACACTTTGCCATACTAACCATAAAATTGTTTCGGCTCCAAATGGGAGAGTTGGAGAGAGTCAACACTAATAACAAAAGTTACTACGTTCAAGGGTGCAGATGGATAGGAAAATAACTTTCAATGCTCCACAGCACAGAAAGATAACTACGTTTGACAACAACTATTTCAAAGTAAGCTAGTAGAGAGGATTCTGAATGTTCCTTACACAAGGAAATGAAATGTTTAAGGTTAGGTAGATCATATCACATTGTACGCCATAAAAATGTTCAATTACTATGTATCAATTAAAAGTAAATAAATGTTTTAAAACAAAGAACAAAGTTCAAAAGACAATATGCATTGTAAGGAGTGAAAAAAGGTTAATAAGTATGGAGCTTTCAGTATGTACCAGTCCAGCCCTTGGTCCCAGTGATCCACATGAATTTAATTCATACAATCCTCACCGTCACATTGTGAGGTAGGTACTATTAGCCCCTCCACTTTACGCAGCTTGAGTACAGACAGATAAGGAACTTGCCCAAGGTTATACCCCTCATAGGTGGCACCATTAGAACTGGAATCAAGCACGCACGCCTAACCATCCCTGGCCTTAAGGATGACGCCAGAACCATTAATGAAAACACACGTAAGAGTTCCTTTGTATTCACTTTTATGCTTCTTATTTTAGGATTTATATTCCCAGATCCACGTAGCTTCCCTGGCCCTCACGGAACTGCAACCCTTTTCACCAATCCTGGGTGTAGGAGATAGCGGTGGAGGTCCTTGAAGAGGAGTAGAGGTCGAAAGGGGATGGGCCAAGTGGGAATTCTAGTGAGGCGCCTACTATTTGCTGGAGGAGGAAAAGGTTGCACAGGTACCCCGCTAAGACAGGGCTCTTACGCCACGTATGACGCAAATAAGCGTAAGAGCCGGGGGTGGAGATGTCGTCACCACCCGCCTGCGGTTGGCCGAGTTGACTTGAGAGGGGCATGTAGACCCCGCCTTGGAGGTGGGTGGGGAGTGGCAGGCCCCGCCTTGGCTCCTCTGGCAGGCTCCCGCCAGCGTCGCTGTGACTGGCGGGGGAGCGAGTGCTGGGAGCCTGGAAGGATGCGGCGCCCGCGGCGGCCTGGGGGTCCCGGGGGATCCGGGGGCCTCCGGCTGCTCGTCTGCCTCCTGCTGCTGAGCAGCCACCCAGGAGGCTGCAGCGCCATTAGTGCCCACGGTCAGGAGGAAACTTGGGGGTGGGGGCGATATGGGGCTCCGAGCAAAACTCGGTGCGGGGGTGGGGTGAGGGAAAGTGTCGTGAAGGTAAGAAGCTCAGGTAGAATATGTGTACGGGGTGGGGTGGAGAAGGCACTGTGCGACGAGGAAGATGAGAGGGTGCCTGGGACGAAAGGGGCGTAGGCCTGGAGGTGGGGCTGAGAATACGCGGGCGGGACCTAGGAGAAGTGGGCTCAGGAGAAGATTGATGGTTCAGGAGGAGGAATGGGGGTGCATGTGGGCAGAGGGATTTAAGACGGGGTACAAGACCTCGGGAGAAGCAAGTCTTGCCAAGGTTCCAGGGAGGTGGTGACCCGCGCTGAAAAGTGAGAGGGGGAGGGGCGGGGAGGTAGGAAGAGGGAGACGCAACGGCGATCTCTGGGCAATAAGAGCTGGGGCCGTAGGCAATCCAGTAGAGAAAAGGGCCAGGATTTCTCTTTAAGTCTAGAGAGACCGGTTGCTGAAATCTAATCTCCTATAAGAGGAGGACAGCTGGGAGAGGGAGCAGAAGAGGATGAAGAGGGGAGGGTCGTTCTCTGTACCCCTCCCCACAATCAGGCCTGGTGCTGACTCACATCTGTGCGGACAGAGACTGTCAGCGCTGACTCACGGGCCGGGGGAGGGGGTGGGAAGGTGGCGTGTGGGGGAAGGGGCGCAGCCTCGCCATCTGGCGCCCTCTTTCCCCACCCGGGCTTGGAGACCAAAGCAGGGTTCTTCCTGTGACGCTGTGGGTTAACAAGATGGAGCGGAGGGGTCAGGTCCTCTGGAGACGCCTCGCCCCGTCAACCCCTCCCTCTCCCGCAACTCCCTCCTGACAAGCCCTTCCTGCGCCGGGCTCGTGGCTTCAGCACCACGGACAGTGCCAGCGGCAGGGGTCTGGAACAGCGCGCCCAGCACTGCCTCACAGACACTCCACCCTTACCCTCTCCCCAACGCGGGGGAGGTGTGTTAGAGTTTCCGCCTCTTTTGAGTTCCAGGCTATTATACTTAGGAGGCTTTTAAAGATTTGAGGAAATAACTTTTCCTTCTGGATTTGGCCCAAAACTTCCCATAGTAATTTTATGAGAACAAATACATTATCTTCCACCACCACTGCCCCTGCTTTACTCATAATCTGAAAGGCTTCTCAACTCTCAGTAAAACGAATGGAGGCTTTTAAGGATCTAGACTCACAGATCTTCAAAATCCAGAGCCAGATCTCATGCTTTCTTCTATTCAGGATTCTAGGCCTGTTCCCTACTCTCCTCCCAGCTTAAAGCCTTTCTTAGAATGAAAGAATGGGCCCATCTGTTTTTCCTGTTTCCCTGCCTTTCCATCCATCCTACTGTTCTGTGTGTGGGTGTCTGAGCTTCTGCTTACCTGTTCCTCTACAGGCTGTCTGTTTGATCGTAGACTCTGCTCTCACCTCGAAGTCTGTATTCAGGGTGAGTAAGACCCAGGCATAGGACTCACAAGACAGAGGAGTACAATAAAATTCAAGTGGGAGTCCCAAAAGGGAGGAGGGGGACAGTCTTGGGATAAGGAGCTCTGACCTTAAGGAACAAGAGAGAAGGTGGAGAGAGTGCTGATCATTGGCAACCTGGACTTTGAAAGACCTCTTCTCCAAGATCTCTGATACCACTTTTGTGCTTTTAGATGGCTTGTTTGGACAGTGCCAGGTGGGAGTGGGGCAGGCACGGCCCCTTTTGCAAGTCACCTCCCCAGTTCTCCAACGCTTACAAGGTGTGCTCCGACAGCTCATGTCTCAAGGTGAGATCTGGATGCACTATAAGAGAGAGATTCAAACTTGGTTAAATATGGGTGGGGCAGTAAGGGACCATCTGACCCAAAGATTTCTCTTTGTGAAATATTCTTTTGATGTCAACTTCTGGAACCTCACCTTCCCAGATCTTGCTGGAGAAGGGGAGGAGACAGGGCAGGATGAAATCCTAGAGATTGGCTGTTCACATCTGAACTTTGGACTCTGAATTCACTGGAAGAGGTCACCATACCTCTCTTTAGGTTCAGTTTCACTTCCTGGGACTGTCTGAGTGTTCCTCACAGATTCCAAGGTCCTTAGACAGGAGAACACCCCACTCATCCAATTCACTCATTCAACAAGTATTTATTGAGTACTTGCTATGTGGCAGGCATTGTTCTAGGTGTTGGAAATGTAACCAGGAATAAAACAAAAATATCTATTTATTGGGGTTTATGTTTGAAGGATAAGGGGAAGAAACACACTATATTAGTTAAAAAATAAATAGTATACTAGAAGGCAAGGAATAGAATATAAGGGCAGGCTAGAAAGTGCCATAGAACATTAGAGCAGAATAAAGGGACCTGAAATGGTGAATTAGAAAGTTTACTGCAGTAAACTTTTTTGCATATATGTAAATTTTGAACAGACGGGAAGGAGAAGGAAGAGTTTGCTAGAAGGTTATCCAGGGGAAGAGTGTTTTGGGCAGACCAAACAGCTAGGAAAAAAGCCCTAAGGCAGGAACAAGTTTTAGGAACAACATGGATGCCACTATGACTGGTAAAGGAGTGATGGAAAGGAAGAATAGAAGACACAGTCAGGTAAGTAATGGGGGAAGGGATGCAGTTCATTGCGGGGACTCAGGAGAATGCATGGGCATTGGCTCTACTCTGACTTAAAGAGGAAACCATTGTAGAGTTCTGAGCACAGGAGTGCATGATCTTACTTCTATTTTAAAATGATCACTCTTGCTGCTGTGTTGAGAATACACAAAGTGTAGGGAGAGTCAAGGGTTCAAGCAGGAAGTCCAATGAAAGCTACCACAATAACTCAGGTAAGAGATGAGTGTAGGTTGGACCAGGGTGGTGATTCATGAAATACTGGATATGACTGTAAAAAAGAGGAATCAGAAATGATACCCACATTGTAATGCCCAGACAACTGAATCAGTGGAGATATCATTAACTATGATGGGGAAAATTGCACAAAAATCAACTTTGGTGGAGTTAGGTGGTGTTTAGCTTTTAATATATTGAGTTTATGTCTATGTAAGTAGGGTGGAAAGTCAAGCATGTGAGATAGGATTTTAAGAGAGAGGTCTGGAATAGAGATATAAATTTGGGATTCTTTGGCATATAGTTGGCAAATATATCTATAAGGTAGATGGCTTAAACAAAGGATTGAGTGTATATGAAGAAGAGGACCAAGGATCAAGCCCTGGAGAATTCTAATTACCTTTTCCCTGGATTACATCATGAAGTGTCCCATAACACAAGGCCCAAATCACCTTTCCCAACAAAGAATGTAGAGAAAGGGAAGATGGAGGAAGGAGTAGTCTCAAGTTCCCTTTCATAGTTTAAATGTATGATACGTTTAAACTTAAAACACTTTGATATTCTAATGTAGACTCTAAGACCAAAAATACATTCTCCAAGTCAGTTGCACCTCTGTGTATGACTCTGCAAGTCCAGTCCTCAGACTCAGAGGGTTTATCAAGTGGAATCTGTTAGGATCTAGCTGGATTGCCAGTTACCAGGCAGACTCTGATAAGGGTTAGGAGTCTAACATGTAAGTTTAGGGGGTACTCTGACCAAGACTCAGCCACAAAAGGAAAGAGACTTTGAGGCTGAGCTTATTTAGGTTAAGAAGGGATGAGGAGGAGGAAGAAGAGGAAGAGGAGAAGGAGAAACAGAAGGAGGAGGAGGAGGAGGAGGAGGAGGAGGAGGAAGCAAGGGAGACTGAGAAGGGGCATTCATCGAGGTAGGAGGAAAATCAGTGAGGTAAAAAGAATGTTCAATGTCCAGAAGCCAAGTGAAAGTGCATCAAGGAGGGAGAGATCAACATTGTCAAATGATGATAATGGGTTAAGAAAAATGAGATCTGAGAACCACCCATTGGATTTAGACAAGCATAATTCACTGCTGACCTTGATGAGAGCAACTTTGGTAGGGTAGTTGGGATTACAATCCTGAGTTGTTTGAGGGAGTGGGAGGAAAGAAATTGGATACAGTCATTGTAGATAAGTCTTTCAAGGAATCTTGCTACAAAGAAATGGGGTGACAACTGAAGGGAATGTGAGGCCAAATAGTATTTTTTAAGGTGGAAGAAGTTGCATCTTGTTTTTGTGCTAATAGTAACAATTCAGTAGAAAATGGAGAAGATGATGATGTAGAAAATAGGGGAGAATTTCAGGGAGGGTGTTCTTGAGTAGGTAAGAGGGAATGGAATCTAGGGCTCAGGTGGAGGAATTGACTTAGGAATTGAAATAGGAGCACAGGTAGTTAATCTAATGTTAAAAGGCAAAAAAGCAGATAGAGATGTTGGCAGATCCCAGAATATTGGTCGAGAGCAGCACAGATTATAAATCCAGAACATGGAAGAAAAAATGGAGGTAGGGAGTGGGAGATTATTCTTTTAGAATAGGAAACTGGTTTTTCCTGAGAGCAGTTTCATGGGGTTAAAGGGCCATATGGAAGATCTGCTTCAGGGTAAGGTGATGGTGATAATGAAGATGAGAATGATAATGATGATAACCGTGACGAGGAGAGGATGTAGATGTTTAAAGCATGTGTCCACTGATTTAGAGTTTTCTAAGTATTTTCATTTCCCTGACCACACCTGATCCTCACAACCACACTGTGAGCTATGTGTTATTCCCACTTTAAAAATAAGGAAACTGAGTCTTAACAATAACAATAGTAATAACAGCTGTAATAATAGCATTTGTTGTAAGTTCATTATGTGACAGGCACTATTCTATTTGATATATATTATTCTAATTAATACAAAAATCTTAGGAGGTATTAATGCCCATCTCATATAGGAAAGAATTGAGTTAATTGAGGCTCAGAAACTTGCCCAAGATCATTGAATTCTTCAGTGGCAGAGGCAGATTCAAACCCAAACAGTCTGACTCCAAAAGCTATACCTAAGGGTGAGAAAAGGCAGCTCACATTATCCTGTGGGTCTTCAGCCTCCTCCACTGCCTCTCTGCTCTTCCAAACCCAATGCACTGCAGTGTAGGGGGTGTGCTTTTGGTGACTGAGTCCCCAGACTCTAGAACCACCCTCACCCTATTATTGCCCCAACAGGATTATCCTGGCATGATGACCTCACGCAGTATGTTATCTCCCAGGAGATGGAGCGCATCCCTAGGCTTCGCCCCCCAGAGCCCCGCCCAAGGGACAGGTAGGCAGCCTTTCTTAGCAACCTTAGTGTATGGAGGCTGGGTAGTCTGTGGTCTTCTTGATGGAAAAAAGGGAGGGGAAGGGAAGAGGGCACCAAGGTTATCAGGCTGAAATACAGATAAAAGATTCAGGAATGGTCACTCTCTGACATGCTCATATACCCAGTAGGAGCTGAGCAATCTTAAAAAAAAAAACCTTGGGAATCTTTAAAAAAAAAAGCTTTAAAATAATACTCTCACAAATGTTATTTGAAACTAAGTTAGACTCTGTCTCAAAAAAAAAAAAATTAAAGGGGCTGGGGATGTTGCTTACTGACAGAGTGCCCTGATTTCTATCCCCAGTACCACAAAAAAATGTGGAATGTTTATGGAAGGAGGTAGCACCATTTTTCCAAGGCTAGGGCCTCTAAGGCAGTGTCCAGATCCAGCAAAGTGGAGAAAGAGCAATGAGGTTCACTGAGCTCAGAAGAAAGCATGTGGCGGGGGGTGGCAGGGGATGGGGTGATGGGACAGTCTTGAATGTTTGAACATACATGTGGAGAACAAGCACACAAGGACAACTGGGCAAACTGCAGCCACAGTTCATCTCCAAGCTGCTTTCCCCATTCCCGTTCTGCCCTCGTCCAGTCCTAGCCATATGCTTCCCTGGCCTCTGCCCTGTGTTTCAGGGATCTAGGCATGCTTACCAAGGAGGCAGATACCCCAACCCAGGCTTGTCTCTCTGACCCTTCCCATTCCCTTCTGATGCATCTCTTGTCCCCTGAGGCCACCTCATTTCTTAAGAGGTCAGGCTTACTCTACCTGTCTGACCCCCACCAACTCTTCCTCATAAGCCCTCTAACCCCTTGCTGCATAAACCATCACACACACACTTTGCTTTCCTCTCCAGATCTGGCTTGGTGCCCAGGAGACCTGGTCCTGCTGGGGAGCTGCTTTCACAGGGCATCCCCACTGGTTCTGCCCCTGCCCAGGGGCTTCCTCGACCTCCAGTGGGTGGGGGTGGAGCTGGGGCAGGCTCCCCACTGTCCCCTCTGCAGGCTGAGTTGCTGCCCCCTATTTTGGAGCATCTTCTGCTGCCCCCGCAGGCTCCCCACCCTGCCCTGAGTTATGAACCTACCTTGTTGCAGCCCTACCTGTTCCACCAGGTGAGCCCTTGATTCTGGCCCTTGCTCCAAACTCAATCCCCCAGCCCTGACTTCTGCGCTTACTGGTTGGTATCTCTGGTTTTCTACAGTTTGGCTCCCGAGATGGCTCCCGGAGCCCAGAGAACTCACCAGGAATGGTCAGTGTTGGCCCCCTGCCCAAGGCTGAAGCTCCTCCCCTCTTCAGCAGAACTGCCTCCAAGGGCATGTTTGGGGCCCATTCTGGTCACTCCTACGGGGACCTTCCCGGGCCTTCACCTGCTCAGCTTTTCCAGGATTCAGCATTGCTTTACTTGGCCCAGGAATTGCCAGTTCCCAACAGGGCCAGGACATCAAGGCTGCCAGAGCAAGGGGGCAGCAGTCGGGCAGAAGACTCCTCGGAGGGCTATGAGGAGGAAGGACTAGTGGGTCGTGGGGAGAAGCCTCCTTCCCCAGCAGTGCAGCCAGGTAACAGACCTCAGCATCCACCTCCCTGTTGCTGGATGCTGCTTTGGGAGGACTATGGGGCACCTTCCTGACAACCCATGCATCTGTTATAATGTCCCTAAAGTCATTCATACATTTAACTAATGTCTCCTGACAAGGTGATCTATGGAGGCACTAGCACAGATGGGAGTACTGTGGGGTATGGAGTGGACATGACTATTCAGATGGAGAATTGAAATGTTCATGGTGGGCCTGGAGTTTGGTATTGGCCCCAGAGAGGTCTTTCCCCCAAAGTGTGTACAAGGATTGGGAATGGGAGGGTATCAGTGTCCTATTATTTAAGAAGAATCACTTAAATGTGCTAGTCCACCCTCCCAGTCAGTTCATTTCACCGTCTTCCCTAAGCTCTGTGTCTGGCTCCCAGCAGACATAACCCTGCAGAGACTGGCCACTGTCCTTTCGGGGTATGGAGTGGAGCTGCACCAGCTGACCCCTGAGCAGCTTTCCACGCTCTCCACTGTGCTGCAGCTGCTACCCAAGGGCACAGGAAGAAATCTGGGTGAGTGTCCAAGCAAAGAGACCAGCAACTCCCAACTCCAAGGAGGCTTCTAGCCCCACCTCTCAAGACCACTTGGAGAAGCCCAGAGGGAAAGAGTCAGAGTCAAGGTCAAGGGAAGAGAGATTTTTTTTTGAGACACAGTGTAGTTTTCAACAAACACCAGGAAGCAAAGGGGTAGGATGGTGAAATGAGGAGTCAGATCAGGAAAAGACTAGATGGCCAAAGTAATGGAAAAGGAATCCAAAAGATGTGAGTGAGAATAAGGAGATATGAAGAAGGATGGGTCAGTACTAATGAGGACCTGAGGAGGGGCATGGCCTGTGACTAGGAGAAACCAAAAATGGATGGGTAGAGGGAGAACTGAACAAAGAATAGCTTGGAAAGATATGGTCAATGATGAAAGGAGAAGTTAAGAAAGCAATGCCTTAGAAGGCAGAAGCAAGGAGGAATGAGGCTGTACTTAGAATGGGACCATCAACAGAGTCTTGGTCACCAATAACAGCATCAAGGCCACAGCAGATAGAACAGGCTCAGGTGCTCCAGCCCCTTTCTCCAGCCTGTGTTGTATGAACATTGACCTTCACCCTTTCCCCCAGACTCTTGTTTTTCCTGTCTCTACAGGAGGGGTTGTGAATGTTGGAGCTGATGTCAAGAAAGTGAGTACCCAGCACCTCCCTAACCTGTAAATGTCCCATGGCAGTACACTCCCTTGCTGAAACCTTAATCTCAGAATTGAGACCCCAAATCTGTATCCTCCAGTCCCTCATCTGGGGCCCAGAGAGCTCAAGTCATTGTCTGTGGTTTTATGTCAAGCCGCTGGCAGAGCTGGAATTAGAAACCATAATTCTTGATTCATCTCCCTTTCACTAAAATCCTTTCAGACTATTCCCTGGGGATTTCTGCAGCCAGGGAGGAGCTGAGAGAAGGCAGGCTTCTGACCATCTGTAGCTGGAGGAGCTCTGCTTCTCATTGTTTTAGGTGTCAGACTTCTAGGATATTGTAGCTGAACAAAAGTCTAAAAAGCATTGCCTGCTGTTCATCTTCTAGCCTCACCCCAGCTTTTCTGGCTCCAGAATTTCCTCCCACTCCTCCAACTCCATCCCATGGATTATTACAGATCGTGTTTACTCATTCAATCTTCTATTCATTCATTCATCCACTTGGCTCACATTTTCTAGACACTGTCTGTACCCAGCACTGTACCAGACCCTCGGGGTACAAAGTTAAATAAGTCTTAAGCTCCACTGTGGAGAGCTCAGAGTCCAGGGTGTGGACCTCTCCCCTAGACCTCTCCACTGTCCATAGTTTACACCTCCATCCTCTCTTCTAACAGACCATGGAGGAGCAGGTGCAGGGTGGAGACACTGTAGAACCTCCACCCCCAACACCCTCCCTGCCTGGGTACCCCACTGCCAGTCCTATGTCCAATAAAGATCAGCAGTTGCTGAGCCCTGCCTCTTCTGAGACCCCCAAAGCTGCAAGTCCCTCCACCACACCTGTCCTGCTGGAGAAGAAAAGTTCACTGGGCCAAATCCAGCCCACAGTGGTGGGACAACCCTTAGCTCGGCCATCAGCAGAGGAGTATGGCTACATCGTCACTGACCAGAAGTAAGGACTCCAGCTTGGGGAAGCCTTTCAGTCCCTTGGGGTTAAGCTGGTCCACCTGGCAAGAAGCAAGAGCGGAAATCCAGATGTGAAAAAGACAGGGAGGTGGTAGGCAGCTTGGCATCCCTGTGAGGTAGCTTGTTTTAAGAAAGTGACTGAGAACCTACCCACTTTCCTTCCTCTCCCTGTTACCCACTCCAGACCCCTGAGCCTGGCTGCAGGAGTGAAGCTGCTGGAGATCCTGGCTGAGCATGTGCACATGTCCTCAGGCAGCTTCATCAACATCAGGTGGGGCAGATATCTTAATGGGGCACTGGCAGGGGTCTGGAAAGCAGCTAGAGCCCAGCAGTGGCTGGAGGGACTCAGGGGAGGAAAGGAAAATAAGTTCTGAAGTCCAAGATGTTCCAAGCTGTACTGAGCCTTCCATTGTCTGCCTGTCATCAGACACCACTGTAGGGCATCCCTGATCTGCTCCAGCCCCATCCTTTAATGGGGAGAGAGCCAGACTTGGTCTCTCTGTTAGAGCCTGGGGTCCAGGGTAGGTGAGGCAGTAACATAGCACCTACTTGGCAGTGTGGTAGGACCGGCCCTCACCTTCCGCATCCGGCACAATGAACAGAACCTGTCTTTGGCGGATGTGACCCAGCAAGCTGGTAAATACCACCGCCTCCCCCCCACCTCAAGCCCAGGCTTGACTCTGGACCCAGTCCTAATATCCAGGCCTGGGGCTGATGCTTCCTTTAAATACCCCAAGCCCACATGCCATCTGGGCCCTCCCTGCCACCTGACAGCATGGCATGGGGTGGAGACCACATAGGGCTGGAGAAAACCTGACCTGTGTCCTCCCTGCAGGACTGGTGAAGTCTGAACTGGAAGCGCAGACAGGGCTCCAGATCTTGCAGACAGGAGTGGGACAGGTAGGTGCTACCCATGAGGGCTGACATCGCCCACAAGAGATTGAGGCAAACTTCACAGGACAACTAAGCAGAAATCTCATTTAACTGGCTGGCCAGCCCCTTTTGCCAACCAGCCCCTCCCCATGCATTTCCTGTTAGGACCAGCAGATGGCCCCAGTGGCTCCTCCTCCCTATGGGACCAGCCTTTTAAAGGAAGGCCTATGCTTGAAAGAACTGAGGTGCCCTTGGCCTCTGGAAAAAAGCCTCTAAATTCCAAGAGAATACTTGGCACAGAAGAAACACAATACTCAAAATATGTTTGTAGTCAGCATAAAACACTCATGCCTCACTCCAATACTCCATTCTGCTGGTTCCCTCCCCACTTCTCTATGTCCATCTCTTTATGGAAATCCTTCTGGCAGAGGTCGCCCACAGTGTCTCTGCACTTGAGTTGGTCTGATGAGGATTTAGAAGGAGGATCTGAGCCCATCTGCCCTCGCAGCTTTGCCCCAGGAAATGTCCTAGCAAGGATCAGGGGCATGGGTGACAAACAGCACCTTATTCTATCCCCGCTCAACACCACACACCACTTCCCCCCTCCCTGATTCTGGCCTTGTTCCCACAGAGGGAGGAGGCAGCCGCAGTCCTTCCCCGACCAGCCCATGGCACCTCTCCCATGCGCTCAGTGCTGCTTACTCTAGTGGCCCTGGCTGGTGTCGCTGGGCTGCTAGTGGCTTTGGCAGTGGCTCTGTGTATGCGCCAGCACTCGCGGCAGCGGGACAAGGAGCGCCTGGCCGCCCTGGGGCCCGAGGGGGCCCATGGTGACACGACCTTTGAGTACCAGGTGTGCAGTCCCAGAAGGTTGTTGAGGGGAGGAAGAACAAGGGGTTGGAAGTCTGGGTCTTGCATGGAATGAAGGTGGGTGTGCAATGGGGAGTGAGCTGCCATTTCTGGGATGTCCAGGCAGAGACTGGAGAGGCCCCAGCAGGTGTCATGGGGGCATTTTTGAATGAATGGGAATTTCCACATGGAGCAGATGGTTCCAGAGGTTCTTCCCAATGCTATGATTCTGAGGTTCTGGGATTTTACCCTGTAATATCTGAGGTTGTCATAAGCCACATGCAAGTAGAAAACTCTGACAAGGATGAGGCCAGGGTGGAAGACTCTACCCCAGAGGAGATGGGTTCAAGGATGTGCCTGGAAACCCAGACTTGAACCCAGGCCCCTGTTGAAAGGCTTCAGAGGACCCTTGGACCCCCTGATCCTTCCTCTGCAGGACCTGTGTCGCCAGCATATGGCCACAAAGTCCCTGTTCAACCGGGGAGAGGGTCCGCCAGAGCCTTCAAGGGTGAGCAGTGTGTCCTCCCAGTTCAGTGATGCCGCCCAGGCCAGCCCCAGCTCCCACAGCAGCACGCCATCCTGGTGCGAGGAGCCTGCCCAGGCCAACATGGACATCTCCACGGGACACATGATTCTGGTCAGGACAGGGCTTGGGTCCTGAGTGGGGAGGGAACAGGATGGTGGGAGAAGCAGGACTGGCGGTGTGGGCCAGAGCCATGCTGTGGTGCCCCTGCAGGCATACATGGAGGACCACCTGCGGAACCGGGACCGCCTGGCCAAGGAGTGGCAGGCCCTATGTGCCTACCAAGCAGAGCCAAACACCTGCGCCACTGCACAGGGAGAGGGCAACATCAAGAAGAACCGCCATCCGGACTTCCTGCCCTGTAAGTGAGCCCTCTGACTAGCCTGGCCCCGCCCTCTCTGCTGGGACCTCTGAAGGGCTGTGAGGAAGGCGCTGGGCTCCTGGCTCAGGCTGAGAGACAGAGGTGCCAGGACCCCAATGACCAATCCCGCCATCTGGGGCGGGATATCGGGTCTGTGCAGACGACCATGCCCGCATCAAGCTGAAGGTGGAGAGCAGCCCTTCTCGAAGTGATTACATCAACGCCAGCCCCATTGTGAGTGGACCTGACTCCAGCCTCCCCCTCTGCCCCATCTGTGTCCTGCCTCTCTTGACTCCAGTCCCTGTGGTCACTTCCCACCTCACCCAAGGCCCTGGAATTGTGGGGCCTGATATTCTAGCATGGAAATAGGAACTTCTCAGCCTTCCCTGGCCCAGTCCCTTTGGCCAAGCCTCTCCATAGTAGCAGTGCCCATTCTGGCTCTTGATGTATCTTCTCTGCCCCCAGATTGAACATGACCCACGGATGCCAGCCTACATAGCAACGCAGGGACCGCTGTCCCATACCATCGCAGACTTCTGGCAGGTGGGCTCTTGGAGGGACCTCTAGGGATCAGGGGACTTTGTAGCCAGCAAGGGCCATCCAGGTTAGAGGGGGGAGTTAGAGTGCAGTTTATCTCGGTCTCTGTCCACAGATGGTATGGGAGAGCGGCTGCACTGTCATCGTCATGCTGACCCCGCTGGTGGAGGATGGTGTCAAGCAGTGTGACCGCTACTGGCCAGATGAGGGCTCCTCTCTGTATCATGTATATGAGGTCAGCAGGGCCCCCACAGCAAGGGGAAGATAAGAGTGGAGTGGGGCAGGTGGATGATGACTTAGTTATTCATATATTTATATGAATATATGTGTATAGACATGTATATGATATACATACCTACATATACATATATGTTTGTCTGTGTGTCCCACCTAGGTTAAAAAGTGTTTATGGGGACTTAAGATAAAAATATAGATAAAGGCTGGGGATATGGTTCAGTTGGTAGAGTGCTTGCCTTGCAAACACAAGTCCCTGGGTTCAATCCCCAACACCCCCTAAAAAAAATATAGAAATAAAACCACTGAAACTGAGATAAGAAGCTAAGAGCCAGGAGTAAGCGAGACAGAGAAAATAAGTATACTCAAAATCAGAGAGTAAGACCTGCTTTCATTGAGCCTAACTGAGCTCTGAGTTTCCCAATGGCCAGTCACACATGTTGCTTATGTAAAATATATAAAAAAAATTTCTCATAGGTATGGGGAGAGGGGGACAGAGGCAAAGCTGGGGAAGGTAAAAGAGATTCCAGACAAATGGGAAAAGTGATCCCCTGTAAGACAAGGGATATCAAGAACACAACAGAAGTTTCTCATAGCCAGGTGATCCTGGATAGTAGGTTTTTCATTATCTTTAAGTCTTTTGTCGTTCCTGCTCATGGGTAAAGAAAAAAACTAAATAGAAATCTTACAGAATTTCATCAAAGTTCATGAACACGTAGCACACTTTGGAAGACCTGTGAGAAGGAGCAAGAAGCTCCAACCTCCGGAAGCTCACAGTCACAGCTGTGTCTGGGTGGAAAAGTCACCAGTTGTCCTGAGCATTAGAAAATGACATAGGCAGCCAGGGATCTTGGGGACAGCTGGAACAGGCGGGGCGGTGTAGTTCATTGCCAGAATAATTTCTGGAGACTGGGGGACGGAGGGATCCGAGAGGCCTCGGAGGTCGCGAGGAGCGCGCGCACAGCGGTGAAGGCGCTCAGGTCTGGGCGGGTCCCGGGTAGGTGAACCTGGTGTCGGAGCACATCTGGTGCGAGGACTTCCTGGTGCGAAGCTTCTACCTGAAGAACGTGCAGACCCAGGAGACGCGCACGCTCACGCAGTTCCACTTCCTCAGCTGGCCGGCAGAGGGCACGCCCGCCTCCACCCGGCCGCTGCTGGACTTCCGCAGGTGAGAGGCTGAAGGAGCACCCACGCAGAGCCGGTCGGACTCCCTCGTGTCCCCTACGACCCCCAGCTCCGTCTGGTGCCCCAGGTCTGACCTGGAGCCTCGGCCTCTGACCCCTGACGCCCCTCCGCCACCCTCTAGCCCAAAGCCAGGGTGGATGCCCTAACTGCGCCATCCCCAGCCGGTGACTGGTTTCACTCGGGTCCTGCTGTCTCGGTCTCACTCCTTCTCTTTCTCCCCGCCTCTCTCTGGCTGTCTCCTCCTTTACCACCCTCCCTGAAGAAGGGCAAACGTCATTTCTAGCTCCCCTCCCTGTCGTCTCTCCCTTCCTACCTCTTTCCCCACCTTCCTTCCTTCCACCTCTCCCTTACGGCCACCTGTGTCACTTCTGTGATCTGCAGCTAGTATTCTCACTCTTACTTGCATAGTCACAAAAATGGTCATTGGCAGGTGTGGCTGCTGCGTGGACAGAAAAAGAAGGACATGTTTTCAGCTGGGAAAGCCAGGGGCAAGGGTACAGAAAGGATTGAGGCTATCAGAAGGAGGACAGGAGGGTCTTGAGAAGTCCTTGGAGCAGGGTGAGAGCTGGGACAGAAGCTAACTGAGAAGGGCTGGGGATGTAGGTCAGGTAGAGCTCCTTGCCTTAGCATGTGTGAGATCCTGGGTTCAAATGCCAGAATAGGAGCCAGGGAGAGAAGCTGAGGGAGCAAGTTCCTTGACCTTCTGTTCTCTTACCATGAAATGAAGCTGATGACGCATGCTTTACGGGACTTTTACAAGATTTAATAGGATCAAACCTGTAAAATCTAGTGTACATAGCAAAGACTCAGTTAATTCCAGATACTATTTACTATCATTATTATGAACCAGCTGAAAACCATTGTCGTGACCACCATTCAAGTCCAGCCTTCTGATGCACCCACCAGTATGCCAGAAAGCCACGTGGCCTCCTGTGAAATCATTCAAAGTCATCTGGTACATTAGCTGGAGGCTCACTAAGTCCCAAGTTTCTCCTGAAACAATCTGACCCCTAAAAAATACCTCCCTATCCTGGCCTAGAGGAGGTGTCAGGAGTCTGCAAGTGACTCTCAAAGCAGGAAGGTCATAAGGGACCATGGAAGATTAGGTGAGGCCACTGAGAGAGGGAGAAGCCCCTGCTCTTTGCTGTCCTGTGATCAGGGGCAGAGAGAAGGGTCAAATGTCCAAGTCCAAGTGGACCCTAAGTCTGAATATAACCCAGCCACAGAATGTCCATGCTGAGGTGAGGTCGAGCCAGGGAGACAGGCAGCAGCCCAATGTTCAGAGATGAGTGGTTGTCTTCCCCTGGCCAGAGGAAGTCAGCATGACCTGATGTCTGGTGAGAACTAGAGTCTGAATGAAGAGGGGAGTGGCCTGTGTGGTTGTAGAGAATGGCAGAGGGGCAGAGCAGACTGATGGCGTTGGAGTCACCAGAAAGTCTATCCCCCTTGAATTCCAGCAGAGGCAGCTATTAATGTTATTTTGTGTTGCTCTCATTAATTGAGCTTGCACTGTGTGCCATATCTTTTTTTTTTGAACCGGGATTGAACTCAGGGGCACTCACCACTGAACCACATCCCCAGCCCTATTTTGTATTTTATTTAGAGACAGGGTCTCACTGAATTGCTTAGCCGCTTGTCCATGCTGAGGCTGGCTTTGAACTCTCGATCCTCCTGCCTCAGCCTCCCACGTCACTGGGACTACAGGCGTGCACCAACACGCCCGGCTGCACTGTGTGCCATATCTTGTACTTAGTTGTTTACATAGATTGTTTCTTGTGATCATCATAAGAACCCTAAGGAAAAGATTACTATTATTCTATCCCCCATTTTACAGGTAAGAAAACTGAGGTTCAAAGAGGTTAAACCCAGGTACATAGCTTGGGCACATAGCTCTTAAATGACAAGGCAAGCCCAGTGCCACCCACACCAACTCTATTTCTTTGCCTCCCGCCCTGACATCTTTCTCCAACCCTCTTCCCTGGACCATGGGGTGGGAGCGAGGGAGGCAGAAAGTGAGGCCAAAAGGTGTGTTCTGACTTCCCCTTTCTTCACTGCTGGTGCCCACTGGGTCTCATACACATTTCTCATTGCAGGAAGGTGAACAAGTGCTACCGGGGCCGCTCCTGCCCCATCATCGTGCACTGCAGGTGTGTGGGGACAAAGGACACAGGGCAGCCCAGGCTGGAGGGTCCCTGGGCTGGAGGGTCCCTGGGCTGGAGTCTTCCTGATTCCCACCCTTCTTTGGCCCTACTCGCTCTGTACATCTCCCGTGCACATTGCCTGCCTGTCCCCTTGAGACTGGTAAACTACAGTCCACAGACTAAATCTGGCACAGCCTGTTTTTATTCTTGTTTTAGTGGCTCATGAGCTAAGAATGGTTAAAGGGGAAAAAAGAGAATGTGGCCCTTTCCACAGAAAGTTGGACAAACCAAAGCCTGGCCCCTGGTTAGAGAGGATATTCCCACTCCCCACTGCTGTCTCCTACGCAGGGCTGAGCCATGGCTCTCCTTTTGGGTTATTCCAATGCCCAGGGATGCCCCAGAGCTCACAGGCTCCCCTCTCTTAGTCCAAGCCCCAGGGCCCAGACATATGACCTTCCTCTCATCCATGGCTCACTGGTGCCCTCCCCAGGCCCACCCTAATGGATCAACCAGTGTTGTCCCCAGCCCAAACTTTCAGGTCTCCTCCACCCCTCCTCCATTCTGCTGGGCCCCTCAGCTAAGCCTGTCAACAACTGCTCCTGTTTCAGTGACGGTGCAGGGAGGACTGGCACCTACATCCTCATTGACATGGTACTGAACCGCATGGCAAAAGGTAAGGACTGTCCCTACATTGCTGCAGCTCCAGGGCCCTGGCTCAAGGCTGCCCAGCACCAGGTGCCTGGGAGCTTATGGAGGAGCAGGCTGTCAGGCTTCCAGGCTTTGCCCCATCCTCCAGCCAACCCCCACCTCTGGATGCCCCAGATTTCTGGGTTCTAGCCTCCTCTGGACACCCCTGAGCAGCCCTGATTCCCACCCTTTCCCCAGGAGTGAAGGAGATCGACATTGCTGCCACCCTGGAGCATGTCCGAGACCAGCGACCTGGCCTTGTCCGCTCTAAGGTGACTGTGCCTTTCTGCCCTGATCCTAGCTGCCACTCTTCCCTAGCAGCCATGTCAGCCACTCTGGGGACAGCAGCAGCAGCCTGCCTCTCCCTTCTGCTTCTACTCCCTGGGAGGCTCTCCTCTTCCCAACTGACCTGCCCAGCACCCCCACACCTGGAAGGCTCCCCCATGGCAAGAACACCAGGTCTCCCCATGACTCTCCCTGTCATTGCTCTTCCCCAGGACCAGTTTGAATTTGCCCTGACAGCTGTGGCGGAGGAGGTGAATGCCATCCTCAAGGCCCTACCCCAGTGAGACCCCCCAGAGCCTCCTAGTGGGCAGCCCAGCCTCTTCCCTCTGCCTGCGTGAGCATCTATCTGTATACCTACTCCTTAGCCCCCACCCACCACCTTGGTCCCTCTTGGGCACACCCAGCTCTTCCAAGAGCAGTATGTAAGGGAGGGGAAGTGGGAAGGGCAGGCCTGTCCAGCCTCACTCATGCCAGAGCTGGGGCAGCCCCTAGCGGAGCTGGCAGTGGCCAGGAGGAGAGGAGAGGACGTGGGCAGCAAGTCTACCTAGAGCCTTCTCCTGCCTCAATTCCCTGGCCCCTCTTGGTGGTTCTGGATGCTCCCGATACCTCTGTGTATTCCCCTGGCCTGCTGTGTGGACAGAGCAGGGTGGGGTGCACCAGCTTTCTCGGCCCTGCTGCTGCTGGCCTGCTGCCTTGACCTGCACACAGGGACTCTCCTCCCTGTCCCCAAGACCCCCTCTCTCTTCTCTCCCACCATGTGCCACTCAACCTCTCCCTCTGGCACAAGAGAGCATTTCTAGAAAAATCTACTTTTGTATCAATGTGAATAAAGTTAGTGTTGTCTGTGCAGCTGCAATCCTGACTCCCACACGTTTCTGTCTACTCTCCTTCCAGATCAGCCACAGCCTTCCCATCTCTCCTGAGTGACAGGACACATGGGCCTGGAGGCTACCTTTCCTCTATTTGAACAGTGGTGTGTGTTGGGCATACCCATGGGGCAGTTCTTGTTTACCCTGTGCTTCTAGATAGCTGGCAGTCTCCAAGGTATCTCACATCTGTTAATCTGATCTTCACAAACCACTGCCCAAGACTAGCCCCTTTCGCAGATCAAGAGGCTGCAGCACGGCACTGACCCAGGTGGTATGTCCTTGTAAGTGGTGGAGTTAGGACCAGACCAGCAGCTTGGTCTCTGCTGCCTTTCCTCTCAGGTCTTGGGCAGCTGCTTTGTGCCCTTTGTCCTTGGGAGTAACTTTTATATGGTGCAGGACTCAGGTTAGGCACTGTGGAGGTGATTCTATGGCACACTCCAACAGTGGTGCCAGGAAGACCTCTTTATCTGGGACTGGCAGTGGGATACTTCTTTCTGTCCCATCCCTGTTTCCAGGCACCTCCCGTCTTAGGGTATTCCTGGCATTCCTTCTCCCAGGAGCCCTCACCTGTGTGCCATGAGGTGCCCTTGGACAATGGTGGTAGACACAGAGCCGTAGGAGTTCGGGCCACTCACGCATGCAGAGGCTCAGTCTCACAGAGTAAACACCATCTGCCTGAGGGTGGAGTGAAGAGACCAGCTAGCACACAAGCCCCTGTCTGCCCACACTGCCAGGGTGCAACTCCAATGTGCTCAACATCTCAAAGTGGAAGCGGGGAAGACAGCCATTTTTTCAAACTTCTGGCAGACTCTTTCAGGATAGAGGCTTGAAATTCCTCTTTCAGAGTAGGCTACTTCTTTACTTTGAGAAAAATACATCATAGGCTCTTTAGCTATTTAAGTTGAAGCTAAGAGCCTCTCCTGGAATGCACAGAGAGACAAGTCACACTGTCCTATAGGACAATACAAAGGTGCTTGCCCCATGGCTGGAAAACAGGGGGAGGGGAGCCGGCTCGCTCCTCCCTAGACCCAGATGGCTTGGGGCCTGAGGCCAGCATGGGAGGACTCATGATGTTCCAGGCACCCCAGTTCACACCTCTACTGTGAGGCAAGCCCCTGCTGAGGGGCTTAGCATAGGGACTTAATGTCTGACTTAAAGATTTCACCATGTGACCTGGGCTTCCTGTGATTCTCCTGTTTCCAGTCTTAACTTAGCCTGGACCTAACTGCTGTGGCATATTGGTGGGTGGCTCCCTCATAAGAGGAACATCTGCTATGGGGAAAATTGATCGTGGGCCCCCAAGAGGAAAGGACCAAGAATGTAAGTATTTCCCAGGGTTCCACCACAAGCTTGCAGAGGACAAAGTGGTCAGAGAGATGTGCTGCCAACTGCCAAGGCTTGCACCTCCAGCCATTTGGGCAAAAAGGAGGTGTGAGGCCTGAGGCCATTCATCCCACAGGATCCCTCGTGAGCCAGCTAGGAAAGAAGGAACACAACACACTACCCAAGCTCTCAAAACAGCTTTATTGACTTCCAGTTTCCCTCCTGACTTGAGCTCAGCCCAGCTGGCTTTGATAGGTCTCTGAGGCTCAGTGCTTTAGGGGTTGATGACACCCCACTCCATCAGTCCCCTCCCTGGCCTTGGGCTCCCCAGGCAGGGAGGAGGAGAGGCAGCTCGTCTGTGATGTTGGACAGAAAGAATGGGCAGCAGGGTCAGAGGCCAAAGAAAGCCATTCAAGCAGCAGCATGCCTGGCGTTCCTGTCACGCCGCAAGGGTGGCCTCCCCTTCCAAGCTCTGCCAGCCCACGCCCATCAGCCTTCCAGGGCCATGCCCTGCTTCCTCAGTCTGCTGCCCCCCTGGCTTGTTCCTCAGACCCCAGTCTGCCTGCAGAAAAAGAACCTCTCTCAGACCTTGCAGGTCCTTGACCTGCCCACTCCAACCCAGGGCCAGCAAGGTGTCAGGGGAACTGAGGCTCAGGTCATTCCCCCTTCATCCACATTCTAGCCACCCTGCCAAGAACAAATCAAAAGACAAGAGCTCCTGGTCTAGAGCGAGTGACAAGCTGGCCAGTGCCAGAACTACACATCCCAAGAAGCACAGCTCTATAACCACGCACCGTGCACCACTTCCCCCAGCTAGATTTATCAGAAAGGTGGTCAGGTGCATTGCATTCTGGGACTCGTAGTCCCCAAGAGACAGCAGCAAACACTCAGGTTAGAGTTCACAGGCTAAGACTACTGATGCCTCCCACCCGGCCCCCACCCACCACCCAGGCCCCGGTTCTACACTCAGCATGGGTGAGGGAGAGGAATGGAGTGTCCCCTCCCAATGCTTGGGGGAGGGTGCTGTCCTGTTGGAACTGTGCAGCGACTGTGGATCCCGGACATCCAGCTCAGAACACATCTGGGGAGAGAGTGGGGGCGGGTAACAGGAGAGAGGGTCAGCAGCAAGCTGTGGAGGATGGAGCTGAGCATGCACACCTGGGCTGGCCCTGTGGCCTTTCCCTGAGCCCTGATGCATGTTGGGAAAGTATTAAGGGATCCAGTCCCCACCTAGGCCTCCCCCTGGGTCACCCTGGCCCTATCCCACCTCTCCAGGGTTAGCCAGCCTCACCTCTGCCTAGTCCCAGGGCCAGGGCAGGCTGAGGCAGCAAGAGGAAGGGAGGAGGAGTGGACTCCGGTTCCGAATCTGGATGGCTGAGAGGCTCCCGCCCCACCCCGCTAGCCTCCCCAGAAGACCTCATGGCCCCACTGGCCCCAGCATCTTCCTGGGCACACTGAGGCTTCTTGGGGAAGGAAGGAGAAGGGAGTCCTAGCCAGACGGCAGTGAAAGCAAGCGATGTGGCCCGCAGGGAGTTGCAGAGAGCAGAGTGGGAGAAAGGAGAGCAGCACCAGAAGGGAAGCAGAGACGATCAGAGCTCAACACTGCACAGAAGTCAGCGGGGGCTGCAGCTGGACCCAGAGAGCGGAGATGCCGCTCAGCCTGCACTGCTCCCCAGGGTAGCTGTCAGCTCGGGCTCAGAGCACCCCAGGCCAAGTCCTCCTTCCTTGACACAATTGGCAACACAGGTGACAGAAAACCTGGGCACAAAAGGCCCAACCAAACTACTAATGCCACTCAGAAACTCCCCATCCAACAAGTGCATCTGGGCTCATCCTCAGCCCCTTCCACAGGCCTGACGCCCCGACCCTGGGATTCACCCAGGGACCTATCAGCCCCTGGCTGAGCACAGTAAATTCCAAATCCACTCCAGAGTGCAGCAGGCCTGGTAGGGAAACGTGGAGACATGGGCTGCTGTAACTCAGGCCATGCTCCACTCAGCTCTCCTGACAGTCAGCCGGACCCCAAGTCAAGACCTGAGTCAAGTCAGGCTGGGCCTGGTATTCAGAGGATGAGACAGCGAGAAGCCTTCTCCTCTGGGGATGGGCTACGTTTGGTTGCCTCACCCCTTGCACCCTCATGGTTCCCCCCCACACCCAGATCTTGGTGCTGGACCTTGGGCTGCCCCTGACGTCGTTGCTGCACCGCCCGCCCACCTGCCGGTTTCTGCCCAGCTGCTTCCATCTCTGACAGGCTGTAGGCCATGGCAAGCTGCAGGTCCTCATCATCCTCAGAGTGGTCACTATCAGAGGGACGTGAGGCAGGGGTCGGTCGGACCTGCATGCCCCCCAACCTGGAGGTGACTGACTGTTGCTGCTCCCGACGGCTCAGCTCCAAGCCCAGTGCCAAGTCATCCGGGACACCTGCAAGAGTCACAACCATCATGAGGCTCCAGACTCAGGCCCATCCCTTTACACAGTGAGGACCGAACCACTTCCAACCTCACTCTGGAACTGCATGCATGCATCAGCC